>QJPP01007238.1:0-93853 GCA_003996215.1 Jaltomata sinuosa
AATAAAGCCCAACCCAAGGATGCTCATTAATACAATTTTATTCTATATATGCGGAGTCTAGGAAAATTAAACCGTAACCTACCTGTCGTCCGACGACAAGCTGGTGGAACAACGATGTCCAAGCTCGAACCACTCCGAGAAAATCCAAAACCAAATCGGAATCGGATTCGGATTTGGGACGGAACAACTTGACGTAGATAATTGATTTTCTACAATAAATTTAATATAACCGCAACACTAAATTGGTTCCACCAATTTCCCTCTCTGTATGCGTATGAACGTATATGGAAAGCTATGGAATTGAAGTGTTTGTTGAGAGAATTGAGCTCATCCTCCATTTCCCAAGTTCAGTACTTAATTATATAACGAAAAAGTATGTGAAAGTTAGGCAGAACCCACTTTCTCAAATGGATATATCAACCTTTCCACTATGCTATTGCTGCCTTCACCTTCCACTTACACGTGGGGGTGGAGGTGGCAACCAAATTCCCTCCGTTAGGTATACATTCGGGTATTGCATAAATTCGTGGTAAAATAAATATAGTATTTTAAATATACCATAATTATTAGAAAATCATTTCCAATAAAACCTACTATATTATAATAATAATTTTTAACATAATTAAATTTACTATCTCCGTTAAAATATTACAGAGTATAAAAACCTTATAAAATAAATACGTCTACACTTATATTGTATCAAATATATTTTTCATAAACCTTTTAAATATTTTGAAAAGGCAATCATAATATAATTTTTTACCAAATTCAACTTTTAAATAAATATTTCAAATACACGCACGATGCTAATAAGGTTCTTAAGTTTAGGCTCGTAATTCGCCTACGCACGATTTCGATATTCAAGAATTCTCTCGGGATCCTCCCTTATATTTTATAACTGTTTCGGAACTGAAATGGCATTTTAAAACGTGACATTGAAGCTTAAATCGGGTTAAACCCGACCCGATTCGCGACCCGGTTCGCAACCCATTTTCTGCCAGACAGTCTGCGGTAAAACAGTCATAACTCCTTGCTCCGAGATTATTTGGACGTGCGGTTTTGTGCGTTGGAAACTAGACTCGTAGACCTTCGATTTGGTATTTCGGGGGACTTCTAACTCTTTATATATTGGGAGAAAAGTCCTGATACATTTGACCCAAGGTTCAGAAAATTTGTATAAGGTTTTACGATATCTTTTGTCGATTTGCTTGACTTCAAAACTTAAACGTGGGAATGACCGGAAGGGTCATTACAGTGGGGCAGTTTCTGTTTCAGAGGAACGGTCAAGAAAACGGTTCGCTCTTCACAAAAATGGTCCATTTCTCAAACCATTTTCTGAATATTGATCTTGTGTATTTCTTTTCTGGTGTGGCTTATAACATGCTTTCCACAGGTATGGTGCGCAAGAATCCACCCTGCAAGGTAAGCACTAGTTGGGGACCAGCTAGTCATGGTCAAGAAATTGAGACTTGACTTAGGGATGAACCGAACAAAGATGTAGAGCAAGTACCCCCACTAGTGAGGTCCCAGACTCGCAGACGGGTGCAGCAAGTCAGTACCAGCCCAGAACCCTCCCAGTCTGAAGAAGGGGGTTCTTCATCTTCTTCATCCACATCTGATTTGGGTCACCAACCCGAAGCTTCGAGAGATGATGCCCCCACCGCTGAACAACAGAGGCTGAGTGAACAAAGGTAGAAGGACAACCAGTATGGGGATAGCATTTGGTGGGGTGTCCCGAGCATAAACGAGATTTATAGTGCGGGGATAGATGAGAGAAGGCAAGGAAATTCAAAGAGGGGGATTGCAGATGAGATCAGGATATATTCATCGGGACTTGTTGAATACCCGACGCTCAATGCTCTTTACAGACACTATCTACTGGAGTGGATGAGTGACCCACTTGGACATTACTGCCTGACACTAGTTTGAGGTTCTATGTTGCATACCTTACCACCTTGCAGAGTAGGAAATCTAAGGACACACCTATAAAATAAATACCAGCTCTAGACAGGGTGCTCATCCACGGTACATATGTTGATAACTCAGAGCGGACCATAAATTATTTCTTCTTTGGGCCTTAGTACATAGCACCAGCAACCACTTCTGAATACATCCAAAAGCAGAGTAACCACAAAGAAAGAACATGTATGGTTAGCATCCTTTATTATAGACAGAGAGCCACCGTGGTTGAGGGAAGCGATGCCCCTCATACATCTGAGTTCTTTGAGCTTTGCAACAAGGTTTTGGTGGAGACTTATGCATATATGGCTGATGTCGACTACGGGTGATGATACGTTGAGCACGGATAGGGAAGTATCGGTCGCGAGTCTACTATCTAAGTTCCTAATTAATTTTGGTCATTTGATTGCACAGGAAATCTTGGAGAGGGTAGACAAATTAAACACCACCATGCCATTCTCTTGCCTCATCATGAGAATATTGAGGGCCACATGTATCTCTCTTTTCAATGGGTTTGATCATTTGTTGACTGCTACCAGGTGACAGGACATTGCTAGGACAAGGGATGAGAATAGGGGAGCTGCCAGGATGGGTCGACCTGCTTCCACATCTATAGACACACCTTTTGGGTAGACCTCCAGGAAATTCAGCGAACAGATAGCAGGTCTTACACAGCCTACGGGGGCATCACTGCCAGCTTCTGATATTGCTGTCGCTGTATCTGCTGATGTGTCGGGTCCTTCCACTGCACCACCACCAGAGCCAGTGGCTCTATATGATTATTTGAGACAGAGCTTCATGTCATTAGCCTACAAGGCCGACTATGCAGACAGGCAGGTTTACGGTTTGTTTAGTGACCTGAGCCCATTTGTCACGTGTGCTATTGATGCTGCCCTATCACCACTTCAGAGATCTCTTGAGTTATTACATGTCCGAATAGATGGATTTGAGAATTGCCTAAATGAAGCCATCAACTCGGCATCGTCCACAGTGGCTATAGATGCATTGAGAGAGGAGATGGCTAAGACTAGGAGGGATTTCCTAGAGTTACAGTCCTTCCCTATCTCTATATTTGGTGACCCAATTGCTCCGACCCAGCCTACATCTTCTGGTACAACCCAGCCTACACCACCACCACCTACACCTCCGATTGTTCAGCTATCTTACCCTATTCCACCTTCTCGAGATTTGGGGAAGCGTCCATGTGATGGTGATGGCACCAAGCTCACACAACTTGAGGCAGAGTGTGAGAAGGAGAGATTGTTGAGACTAGGGCTGAAAGAGTCATTAGAAGAGCAGCTTCGACCAAGAAGAAATGGGTCATCTGCCAACACATCCACTGCTGTAGTTCTTGCATTGACATACGATACTAGTGCCCTTCCGACACCTTCAAATCCCACTATGTATATGGCGGATGCACAGAAACCAGACCCTAGAACCTAAGGCGCTACATGTTAGTCTCACTTCCCGTGCTCTATTTTGTGTGCATTAAGGACAATGCATAATTCTTTCAGTGGGAGGTGGGGCTTCCCGGTTGTCTGCCCTTGGGTTTTTCTTGCCTTATTCTTTTCCCGACGGCATTTCATTTATATTGAATCAACATGTGTAGTTTAGGTTTTTAGTTATAGTTTAGTAGTTTGGTTTTGTCAAGTTGTGTGTAATCAAAGCGTGTCTGTAGCAATCATCGCAGTTTGTAATAAAAAGGAGCCTCCTCCGAAAAGTTTAATTTCGTACTTGTGTTTGAAATAGTTAACTGTTATAGATCCCCGATTGTCACTGATTGTATGTGGTTGTATTACTTTGTTTTAGCCAAACGTTTGTTTTTACGGTTGGTAGTGATATAGTCTCTTGGTGCCACGTGCGTGTGAGCTTAGCTTTGTTAAATTCTTACTTTGTGCATGCATCTAGAACTTGCCCGGCCAATTCTGTGAAGTTTGAAGAAAGTTGCTTAGGAAAGGATCACAGGCCCTTTTTGTGTGTAGTCCACTTAGCCTAAAAAGACCCTCCAAATGTAAATAGTCCTTTTGATCCCTCTTAGAGCCAAAGTTGACTTTGTTCTTTCAATAACCTCTTACCTTTCCCTTTTAACTTTGAATCTCTATTTTGGCCCTGGTCCCTCCTTTGAGATCGTGCACCTCAACTCAGGCAATTAGCCTAAGTTGAGGGTTGATACTATAGAGGTACATGATAAGAAAAATGAATTGTGTGAAAGATTAGTTGTTGAGTGGATAAAAAGTGCAGGTGTGTGCCAAATGAAAAGGCAGGAAAAGAAATGAAAAAGAGTGAAAAAGAACGAAAAAGAGTTACCAAGTTAAGAAGGCCACACCTGTAACTAGAAGTAAGTAAATCAAAGGTGATTGAAAATGGATGGAGTAATTTTGAGTGAAAATAATAGAGCGATGTTTTCAAGGAGGGTGTAGTCACTATTCCCCAAAAGTATCCTACCTACACCTGAAGGCTCATTACAAGCCAAAGCATGTCCTGTAGTGATCTTGAGTGACTTTCTGAAAAACTGAAATTGAATAGCAAGGGAAAGCCTATGGTATCGCGTGTGCACTGTTTGAAATTATTTATGAGTGTGAGCGTCTTACTTTGTCCAAAATTATATGTGTGGGACTCCTTTGTGTGAGAGTACCGATAATTCTATATCATATACTGATTGTTGGTATAACTGTGTTATGTGTATGTAGAGTAATTTACCACATTGTAGAGACATACTCGGATTCATATTGGTTAGCTTTTTCAAAACACTTTTGTAGTACAAAGGGGGGAGGGGTTGGATGAAGTTGATCAAGTGGTTGAACTGCCATAAATTGCTATACACATATTGTGCTACTTTTCATTGTGTTAATCATCTATTTCAGTCTTGTGTCTATGTTTCTTGAGGACAAGCGAACATTCTAATTTGAGGGTGTTGATGTGCCGTTATTTTACGGCACGTTTTACACCTTTAACCAAAGCATAAATGCTAGTTTTCAAGAAAATATTGTGCAATTGATGTGTTTGTTTGTGTTTAAGAAAAATATAGGCTTAAAGTGATAAGAGAACTCATTTGGGCCCAAAACCGAGGTGTTTTTCTTGTTCGTTCAAGTGGAGACAGAAGCTGATGAAAAAGTGAACTAAAAACGGCAGGAGAAACGGACCGTTTTCAAACAAAACGGACCATTTTCAAACAAAACGGACCGTCTCCTTACCGTTTCAAGAAACAGAAGAGGGAAAAATGCTGAGAGTTAGAATGGTCAAGAGAACATACCATTTTTAGAAGAAACAAACCATTTCTCTAACCGTTGTCAGAAGCACAAAGCTGGCCAAAGTAAGAAGTTAAAATGATTAAACAAACGGACCATTTTGCACCAAAATGGACCATTTTGCAAACCATTTCCTGGACGCGACTTTTCTTACCTGGACAAATCCGGATTTATTTTGGAATTGCCTATAAATAGGACACTTAGGGTATTTTTACAGTACTTTGTTTTTAGCGTATTTTGAACACTTTTCAACGCTCAAACAACAAATATACATTACAATCAGTTGTTCTTACATTTTTGGAATATTTGCTCAAGTTTTATTGGAGAATTGAAGTGGGTTTTCACATATTTTAAGGATTTCTCTTCTACTATGAATATCATTGCTTTTTCTTCTTCTTTATTCATGAGTAGCTAACCTTCCCACAATCCTAGTTGTGGGATCCATGGAAAAAGTAGTAATCTAGGTTACGTGTGAAAATGGGTTCAGATTATATGCTTCATACATTGTTAATCCTACATTTTTATCATTTTCTAATGGTTGCAAACATTAGAAAAAGTCTAGGTTTGATTAGCTTGACCAAAGGAATTAAAACCCAGAAAATTGGATTATCAACAAGGATTCGGGACTACCAACTCCCGTCTAATGATTGATGCTTTAAAGAGATTAATCTACTTGAAGTTTTAATTTAATTATGGAATTATATCTTTTCAAGTATGAAAGAATTGAAAAGAAAAGCATCTTCTTGGTTGAGAAACGATTAGATATACGATAGAATTCAATCACTTCATGTTTTGCATATGAAATGAATCCATCGAATCACTTAACCGAGGTTGTTCGCGAAGCCATGGTGAAGACATCCCTAGTTCATCTCTAATATTAATTTTACTCGTTAAAAGTTGTTGTTTGTTACGTGAATTATTCAAAGAAGAAATCAAAGATTGATCACTACAACCACCCCTCCCCCCCATTACCGAAAACTATCGATTACTAGTCATCTAAGTCACTAATGACTTAATTTTCACCTTATTCCCTATGGGTTTGACCCCAAACCTTGTTGGGTTCTATATTTGACAATGACCGCTTACACTTCTTAACTGAGGTGTAATTTGGGGGTATCTACAACAGAAAAAGTCTGCAACTTTCCAAAACTCGATGGGGCATTTCGAGAATAAACAGAAACCGATATTCAAAAAATAATAATGTTAACAGAGGGGATACAATGCGCGGGAATCAACGGAATCAATGAAAATTCCGTACAAGGTCGTGTCGGAGGAATGTTGACCCAAGTCAACACTAACCAACACATAACCTAATACCTGAAATGAGCCTGGTCACCTGAAATCTGAACCAACCATCTACCTAACCCAAACTCAATATTCTGGAGTTGATGGAATCGCCAGATTTTGAATCTGACGCTCCGATCATCAAAAGCTGACCCAAGTTACACTTTCAACTCCAAATAGCCTGAAAATAGAAAAAGCAACACAAAATCCACACCGGAAGTTCTTAGGCCTTGAAGTAAGGTCTAACTAGACCAAACTCAATATTCCGGAGCTAACAAAACTGTCGGAATTCAATTTCGAGCATGTTAGCTAAGAATGTTGACTAAAGTCAATGATATTCTAAGTTAAGGCTCTAATATAGGAAAACAGCCAAATCAACCAAGCGAACGACCAGGGCACCGAACTACCGGTCCCAGTAAGCCATAAATGACTTGGGGTCACTACAAAAGAGTTCTAACACTGCAATGAATACGTAAATACAAAGATGACCGAAAGGGTCATCACATGCTTGTTTATGCTTGAAGTAAATGACTCGTGATTGATCTTCAAACATGTTTGAGTTAATGGTTGTGATCATGTTGTATGCTTGACTGAATAAGTTGTTTTTACATGATATTGATTAAGAGAACTTAAATAATAGAGTGTACGTGAGATTAGTGCACTGTGTTTATCCTGAAAGGTAGAATCTTAAAACTATAGGTTCATATTATTAGTTAGAGCGGGTACCACGAGCCGGTATATATATTGACATTATTTATTGATATTATGGATTGGGCACCACGAGTCAATATGGGTATTATTATTCATTTAGTTACTATGGATCGGGTACCATGAGTCAGTATGGTACGTGGACCTTGGTGCGTCCCTTGCAGGTCATGACCAATTGGCTAGAAATAAGTCCCTTTAGCATGCGTGTACATATTTAGCTACTTTTATATTGTTGATAGATACTGTGAGTTGCAACGGTGAATTGAAATGAACGAAAGGAACTGAGAATTATTATGAAGGTTAGGTGGTCATTGATCCCCATGTAATGGGACTGTTGAGAGTATTAGCACTTGAATTGGGATAACGATATTCTTGATTTATTGATGTGTTTCAAAATTGTTGATTGACTTGAGGTGATTATTTGATGACTGAAATATTTTCAAAGTGTTTGAGTTACATTTACTTGTTGTCTTATTTAAATGCAAATTTGTTCTAAACTTGGTCAGCCTATGATTCCTACTAAGTACATAGTGGTTTGTACTGATACTACCATGTAAACCATTTTTGTTGAGTGCAGACCATTTTTCAGTTGCTCAAGTGTGGCCTCGCCTTTAGCTAGGACTACTATTACAATCCAAGGGTGAGCACTATATCTCAGGCTGCCAAGGATCTTATTTGGCCATTGTCCTTCATCGAATGATGGATCTCTTATATCTATTAGTTTTGGACATCTTAGATATGTTTTGTTTAAGTTAGAGTTCTTGTACACTACTTTCAGATCTTGGGTAAATGTAATAGATAGTTGATTTTTCCACATTCTTATTATATTAATTTTGACTTTTACTCTTGATTAAAGTTTGTTTGGCTTTATTCTTCTAAAATTGGTTAAGTGTTTGAGTTAAGGTTTGGATTAGATACTTCTCCCACCTAAGGATTAGTGTGGGTGTCAGTCATGATCATTTGGGTCATGACATATATGATCATAGAGGTGGTCAAAAAAAATTTGGGGTGGCAGAGTGTGCGCCTGCTAAAGTGAAATCATTGCATATTGGCACTGATTTGTTTGAGAAGTAGAAAGAGAAATTGCTCAAGTTGTTGAGAAATAATAAGAAAGTGATAAGATAGCTTTAACATGAGATAAAGAGTTGTAAAGAGGTGAGAAAGTGAGTAAGAACTGAAAGAGATGAACCTCCAACAGTGAAGAAGAAATAAAATCTCAACCACAAAGGGAGGAAGAGGTTGAGAGTGTTATGAGCGGAATTTAGACATGTATCATGCTACGACGTAATTCAGATGCTTGTTGAGAGGCAACCTAATTTGTAATAGGTAGTTTTTATTTTTTATTTTTATTTTTTTAGATGTCACTTTTTGTTTTTGTTTTTGTTTGTGCGGGTATAGAGTAGTCTGAGTACCCGGATTTAGAACATAAGGAGCATGATTGCAGCAAAAGTGTGGGCTAGTGGGGTAGTTCACCCCAGCTGATAAAATAATTAAACAAAGCATGTTGAGTTTGGGAATAAAGCATGACTAAGGTCGGGTGGGATATCTTCTGATATATGTCAAGGATGATGTATGCCATATTGAGTTTTTTTTATTTGCTAAGTTAGATGAAAAATTGAAAAAAATGAGAAAAAGTCGAAAAATACAAAAGTTTTTTTTATTCTTGGGTAAAGATAGTTTTTAGCTTTTTAGTTCTTTAGTAGAGCCACACTTCTTTCACGACCTAAACCGCCGCAAGTGGCACCCATACTAAACTCCCAGTGGAAGAACCAATTAACAAAGGCAACACTTAACCAAAACTAAGCAACTAAAGTCATCTTCAGTAATTGTCAAGATTCACATCGTAAATGGAAAATAGAAAACTTGCAGAAAATAAAACGCTATAATCTGAAAGTCGTATAACAAAACTCTACTCCAGTCTACAAGACAGGGATGCAATCCCAAAACTTAAAAGAGTCTAAGTTCAAACAAAGGACTGGAAATAACTGAAGAATCCATGGTAGCTGATGTGAGGCCAAAAGTACATATATTTAATCATTACTTTCCTCCCATTGTAAAACTTCAGAATTCGATCCAGCTTTTAAACTTAGAATCCCTGAAAAATCTGACTTTCCCAGGGATCACGATCCCAAACCACGAGTCGTGGACTGGATTGCAAGCCGTGGAATGGGCTCGTGGAAGTTATTCTGCAGGTTCAACCTCGCGTTTGAGAACCACGAGTTGGGTTCACGAGTCGTGGATGGTTCCACAGGTCATGAAACTAGCTCATGAGAATCAGACTGAGGCTCAGCTTTTTCTCAAGAACTACGAATGGTTTCTATGACTCATGGATGGTTCAACGAGCCGTACTGCTAGCTCGTAGAAACCTATCTGCAGCCTATCTTTTTGCTTAGAAACCATGACTCCAATTCACGAACCGTGGTTACTTCTACGTCTCATGAAAAGGACCTGTGGAACCTGAACCCGAGTTTTAAATCTAGTTTATCTAAATTAAAAGTGAGATAGAATCATACCATAAGTTCCCATGCCCCGACTAAAGGTCCAACTAGACCAAAATCCACATTCCGGATCTAACGAAACTATCATAATTTAATTCCAAGCACGCTAGCTAAGAATGTTGGCTAAAGTCAATAATTTCCTAAGTTACGGCTCTAAAATAGGGAAGCGGCTATAAAGATGAAAAGAATGGCCCAGGCACTGAACTACTGGTCCCGATAAGCCATAAGTGACTTGGGGCTGCTACAACCAAGATCTAACAGAATAAAGAAGACAAAAATGCAAGAATAACTTAGGGTCATTACATCATCCCTATTAAAAAGGACTTTCATCCGCGAAAGTTAAGAAAAGAGAACACTAGAGACTCAAACAACAACGGGTACTAAGCCTGCACCACCCTCTCGGTCTACCGGGTAGCCTCCTCGACTGGATGGCACCCCACAGAATTGAACCAAAGGGAAAAATCCAAACATCAACTCCTTACCTACCAAACTAGACTCCAACCTTTAACTCAAAACTTCCAAAGGTCTATCAACTGAACCGAACCTCAAGAACTCAACCAGAACAGATTGGCACAACACAGAAACCAAGAGAATCAAGGCGATCTACACACAAAACTCAAAAAAGATCCATAAAATTAGTTCAAAATCCTTTTTATAATTATTTTTACTGAAAATGGGCGCTCGGACTATGTAGTGTTCAGAAAACCAGTTATAGTAGGCCCGCATCAAAAGTAGTAGTAAAATAGTGCAGAAAAATCCTTTGCATGAATGATATGATTGCAAAGAAACAATAGACCAATGACTCACAATCAACCTATTATCCCTGTACAGGCTCAATCAGCTCTACAACAATGATATCCAGCCTAAACTCACAACACGATGTCTGGGGCTCGTGGACATTCCCAAATATTCCACCATCTATGGTCCAAAGGTGTATACAATATCAACACAGGGCCATAAGGGTAATACTACAACACTACATCAAATACTACAACTAATACAAGAAATAATATGGACAAAAGACACGATTAAGGTCTGGGGTGCCAACCTAGAATACCCAACCCAAGGATGCTAGTTAATACAGTTATAGCCTATATACGCAAAGTCTAAGATAGGGAAGATCGTAACCTACCTTTCAGCTAACGACTAGCTACTGGAACAACGTCGTCTAAGTTTGAACTACTCCGAGAAGCCTTAAATCATGAACAAACTATCAAAACAAAATACTACACATCAAGACAAAGCTAACGGTACCCATATTACTAAAAAGAATAGACGAACTGAAATTTAGGTCATAAGCGGGCCTGCTGGCCCCACAACCTAAAGTTGGGAATGAAATACACCATAGTGTTCCAAACATTCCCAGGAGTACATGCTTTAAAAATTAGCAGAAATTGAGTAAAGAAAGGGTCTAAAATAGCCCGTAGAAAAAGAGGGAAACATGTGAAAACTTGCAAAAATTTGAAATAAAATGGAGAATTTCTTACCACGAAAAGAGGGAACAAGGCTTACGAGGAGAAATATGCACCACCTAGAACCAGTAGCTCCAACCAGCAACTACAACCAAACAAGAACCCCGAGCTAAGATAAGAAGCTTTAATGGAGGTTTTTCTATGGCAATGGCAGAATTTGGGGAAGAAAACTTACCAAAAATGAGTAAGGAATCGAGAATATTTGCTAATTGATGAAATCCCAAGGCTGGGAACTGATTAGGGCCAAGTTTCAGGTGAGAGGAAATATTTTAGAGTGAGAAAGCAAAGTGAAAGTTGGTCAAAAATTTGAGGAAAGAACTATTTATAGAAAGCAAAGTGAACTATTTATATTTTAGAGTCACCCAACGCTATCTCTCTAAAGGAGGTTATAATGCACTGGCGTGATCGCGCTGGCCCAGTGCAATTGTGCTGAAAGAGTAATAGGGCACCTGCGTGATGATTATCCCCCGGTGCCGATAGCACTGAACACTCTCTCCTACAGAAAACTAGCAGAATGAAAAACATCCACGAGAGGTTTCAGGCACAATCGAAACCTGATACTCACAAATCAAACATGCAACTAGAGTGGAAACGACGCTTTAGACTCAATGAAACTTTCATAAGAGGTCCTCTCGGAGGAATGTTGACCCAAGTCAACACTTACTAAAACCAACCGAACACCCAAAATGAGACCGGCACACCCGAGACCCAAACTAATCTCCTACCTAACCCAAACTCGACATCTTAGAGCTGATGGAACTGTTAGATTTTGAATTCGATGCTCCAATCATTGAAATTTGACCAAAGTCAAACTTCAAACTCTAATTGGCCTAAAATCTCAAAAAGTGAGATAGAATGATATCAGAACTTCCTAGGCCCCAACTAAAGGTCCAACAAGACCAAAATCCATGTTCCGGAGCTAATGAAACTGTCGAAAGTCGATTATGAGCATGCTAGATAAACATGTTGACTAAAATCAACGACTTCCTAAAACAGGGAAACGACCATAAAGACTAAATGAATGGACTGGGCACCGAACTAGCAGTCCTGATAAGCTATAAGGGACTTGGGTATGCTACAAGCATGATCTAACAGAACAAATAAGGCAAAAATGAAAGAATAACCAGAAGGTTCATTACAATCCTCTAGAACGTGAATAGTTCGCTCAGACTGAGCATTAGTCTAGGGGTGAAACGCTATACTAAGATCAACCTGGGTACCCAACTCCTCCTGAAAGTCCCTCTAATATTGAGAGTTAAACTGAGTACCTTTATCAGATATAATGGATACCTTGAAAGCCGTGAAGATGGACTATCTCTTGCACATAAATCCGGGCTAACCTCTCGGCACTGAAGGTAGATTGAACAAATAGGAAGTGTGTAGACTTAGTAAGTCGATCCACAATGACCCAAATGCTATCAAAGCCTCAAAAAGTATTAGGAAACCCAATCACAAAATCTATAGTAATCCGCTCCCACTTCCACTAAGGAATGGGTAATATCTGAAGCAAACCACAAGGTCTCAAATGCTCAGACTTCACCTGCTAATAGTTCAAGCATTGAGATACGAACTCTACTAGATCCTTCTTCATCCTGATCCACCAGTAATGCTACTTCAAGTCTCTATACATTTTACTTACCTCGGGATGAAAGAAATATCTACAATAGTGAGCCTCCTGCAATATCAACTGAGTCAAGTCCCCAGCCCTAAAAATGCAAATACGACCCTCAAATCTCAAGACACCCTCTGAATCTAAGGCGACCTTCCTGCATTCACCCCTTAACACCTGATCTCGAAGACCATATATCTGACTATCCTCAGACTATCGCTCTTAAATTTGATCTAACAATATACACTAAGCCTCAACTCGAGCAAGAATACTCCTAGGGTCATAAATGTCAAGTCAAACTAAATTATTGGCTAAGAACTGGATGTCCAAGGCCAACGATCTCTCAGAAACTTACAGGAAAGCCAAACTTGCCATACTCACTGTTTCGGCTCAAGGCATCTGCCACCATATTTGCCTTGCCCTGATGGTACGAAATAGAAATATCATTGTCCTTCAACAACTGTAGCCATCTACACTGCCTTGAATTAAGATACTTTTGGCTCAGAATGTATTGTAGGCTATGATGGCCGGTGAATATATCATAATAAATGCCATAAAGGTAATGCCTCTATCTTAAGCGTGAAAACTACCATCGCCAACTCCAAGTCATAGGTGGGGTTGTTTCCCTTTTGTACCTTCAACTATCTAGAAGCATACACAATCACTCAGGCTTGCTACATCATAACACAACCCAAACCATCACCTAAAGCATCAAAATAAACTGTAAACCCTTGGTCCTCAACACGAAGAATCAAAATCAGTGCTGAAGTAAATAAATCCTTGTGCTTCAGAATTCTCACCTCACACTCGTTGGACCACTGAAATGGGACATCCTTTCTTATCAGTCTAGTCAATGGCACTGCAATGGAAGAGAATTCCTCAATAAATCAACAGTAGTAACGCACCAACGTAAAAAAACTATGAACCTCGGTAGCAGAAGTAGGCCTAGACCAATCATGGATTGCCTCAATCTTTGCTAGGTCTACCATAATCCAATCCTTAGACACTACGTACCCCAAGAATTCTATAGACTCAATCAAGAACTCACACTTTTAAAACTTGGCATAAAGTCGCTGATCTCTCAAACTCTTGAGCACAATACTGAAATGTCGCTCATGCTCCTCCCTAATCCTCGAGTAAACAAGGATGTTGTCATTGAATACTATCATGAAAGAGTCTAAATATAGCTTGAACACATGGTTCATCAAGTCCATGAATGATGCTTGGTGATAATGCTCAAAAATACTCTCCAATAGGAGGTGGTAGCGATTGTCAGAGCAAAATAAATAAATATCTTGAGGAGTGTCAGAGTCGATCCCACAGAGAGTGGATGTGATGATTTTCCAAGAGACAATCAAATAGTATTCACCAAGAGAGTAAATGCTCAATAATATAATAGTATAAATTGAGGGGAACAAGGAATTAGGAAAGTAGCTATATCACAATTCCAACTAAAAAGCAGCGTAAACAAGAGAGATGTAATCAAATGAGAGGACAACTAAGGATATGTTTCCGATGGGATTTGAACGGAGGTTAGGGTACTTGCCTAAGTATGCAAATTCTTAGCAAACGATATGGGTAGCATTGGTTTTAGTCATGTTTGTCAATCACTCAATCTTCCAAATATATATCCAATAGTCTCTATTCAAGAACCATGGTTTTAATACAAACTAACTAATTCAAGCTTGGGGAAGTCATTCTATTTATAGCTTAGACTCTTAGATGAGAGTTTCCGTCGATTAATCTATTTCTAGCCTTAATCTAAGGTGGAAACCTCAAATTCCCACTATTGAATTCCTTCCGAACTATGAACTCCTCTTTCAAGCAAGAACACAATTAAGTAAATTCAACCAATGTTTGCAACCATATATTTTAGCATTAAAACTTGAGGAATCCAATAGACCCATGTCAATTTATCAATTATAAACATAATTAGGCAAGACCCATAACCAAATTTAAATACACATCATACACATACCCTAGACAAGGAAATTAGCCACTCATGCTAAGGAAATAAAAGATTATACCAATTGGGTAATTCAAATTTCCATTCATAGTTATGCCAATATCCAAATCCAAGCTAATTTTGTACAAAAATGGTGAATTCTCAAGGTAGAAGATGAAGAGAATACAAGTACACTCTCTATCTTCCTTGGGAAACTCTCTATACTGAAAAAAAAATTCAATAATGTGCCAAAAACTTTCAGGTACACTATCCAATATGGATTTTAGAAGCTTCCTAAAATGTCACTTGAAAGTTGAAAAAATTACCCCTCGGGCGTGGTGCGATGCAATGTGTGACACGTCGTGTTATCGCACCACACATTGTGCGATTGCACGGCTCCAGTTCTCAGCCCAGTGACTCTAGTCGCTTTAGCTATGACGTGCAAAGAGAGGTGTGGTCCACACATGCTGTTGTGCATATCACATGGTGGCCGCACCTCTCGACAAATTCTTCTTCTCTTTAAGACGCCTTACCACTTCAACTCTTTTTAAGATCTTTTGGGTCAAATTCCCTTGTTTTCTACTTTTGACCAAGAGTACCTGCATTTGCATCAATAAAGGTAATAAGTACCTCTAATTCTCATCAAAACATGACAATAATTCATGAATAAAGGCTCAATAAGTTGGTAGATTACCAACTTATCAAACCCCCAAACTTGAACTATTACTTGTCCTCAAGCAGGATACTCACAAACTAAGGAAATGAATTATCCTCTAAAACTCAATATGGTGCATACAAGATTACTCTATTCTAAAAACTAAGAAAATAATCAAACAAAAAAACTCAAACAAAAAGACTTAACTACAATGCTCATCTCAATTTTGACCACCACATTCTCAAGGCAATTGCTCATTTCAAAACGCTTAGAAAAAGGACTTAATTTCTCATTCAAATCAAGGGAATTTGTTATTCAAAACAATATATTCAAGCTACTCAAATCATTGGCATGGACCTTCAAGGTTTGCCTCGATATTTTCCATATAACTTGTCTCATTCATTCCTCTCAATTGAAATAGAGACTTCATCACTCCTTTCAAGTGTGTGATGCCACTCACTACAAGAGAGAATCCCACACACAATCATGCATTTCACAAGACAAAGGGATTATAAGAGAATCGAAAAGACTTTCACTCTCTCAAAGAAATTTGAGTGCACACGCATTGAACTATAGTCTTGCTCTTTATGTAATTCACCACTAATGTAGAGTTACCAACCTCAGAATCACTAAGGACTTTCGAGTTATGATGTTGGCTAGGGTTAAGGTGAGGATTGCATCTGGCTCAAGTGACTAAGCCTCTCTAATGCTCTTTATGATTATTCAAACACCGCTAACATTTTTGAAAAATAACTCACCTTATTTCTCCCTCTCACAATCCCAAAGTTCCCGTTCAACTTGATCATTCAATTTCCTTTATTGCCTTTTTTGGTAGCACCAGTTCCTTATTTTCTTTCTATTTTGCTCATTTCGTTGGACAATTTGAAGCAATTACATTCTTAGCATATGGTGCTACCTTGCATTGAAACACATCCTTTTCTTCTCCACATTGGTGCATGCATCCCCAAACATAGGCTTTTGCCCATGTTATCATTTCAATACCACCAAACTTAGGCTTTTAGCCTACATTTTACTTTCGAACTATTAGGGAGGATGGGTGCAAGAATTAAGGTTCCAAAAAGGGTCAAGGTGTAAGGTGCCAAATAAAAGTCACAAGCTCAAAGGGGTTCACCAGGATCAATGTGAAGGGAAGTCAATTTGGGTGAAGTGTCCTATTTAAAAAGGGCCTAAGGTCATCTTCTAAGCCCGGTTTCCTCTAGAATTTCACCTTGAATCACATTCAGGGAAAGTTCTAGACAACACATGTACACAAGAACTAAGTATAGCCTTACCACACAAGGCATCACAATATAAAAATTATCACAATGAGTCTCAAAATCAATTAGGACAAATGAGTTTTTACATGCTATTCTGAGTTCTTTCACTCACTCGTTGGTGAATCGATCAAGCCAAATAGGGAGTGCGCAAGTCATGACAAGAGACTACTTTACTCAAAATCATTTTCCTTCATTCCTTTAATTTTCAAAAACTTCTTGCCAACAAAATTTTTAGTGGGACCATTTCGAGACAAGCAAAGCACGAACTCATATTTAAGCTAAAACCTTGTCTTTTCACTTATGAAAGTCGCCTTTCAATCTATCATAGGGAAACAACAACCCAGTTCAATAAAACAATAAACAAAAGAAATTAAAACAAAAATAAAAGAAACAATTTCCTCCTTGGAAAAGAATCATGGTATGAAGAAAACCCTTGGAGTTTCTTCTCTAATCTACTATTAATGAGGTGACATAACACTTTTACCAATTAAAACATACCTCAGCACCCCCAAACATAAATGGAGCATTATCCCATATGAAACATGAGATTAGGTAAGGATTACTCCCTGGAGTGGAGTGTGACACGCACAAGGGTTGGGGCGAGTTGCCCTCTCCTTTGCACATGTAGTTGAGATTTAAAAAATGTTACTAGTGATCTACCTAACACCATGTGAAATGGCATGCAACATGCATAAGCAGACGTGCGAAATTCCTCAGCCATCGCATGTTTGTCTAAAATATGAATATGTTATTAGTGTTCTGGTTGGAGGTGCGAGATGGAATGCGAGATGGCATGCGACATGCATTGTGGAAGGTGCGGTCCATATGCCTGATCACATATTGGTCCTAAAATATCATCAAGAATTCCATGTTTATGCTTCTGTCATGCGAAGTGGGATGCAACGTGCATAATGGGGTATACGATTGGATCACCCAATGCATGTGGCCTTGGCAGTGGGACTTTGAGGCTGTTGCGATGGGCGATGGATTATGTGAAGCTGTCATACCCCGAGACTAGGCCTTAGATGTAACGGGCAACCCAAACCAATGATGGACTGAGAAAACCCCTTAGCATTACATCATGAGCATATTAAATAAAACATTTGCGGTAGAAAGACACATTTGAGAAAACTAATTCGAATACAATTAAGAATCTATCAAGTATTGGAATCAAAATATTTGAACAACATCTATATAGATCTACAAAACCTCTAATAATGAGAATAAAATATCTATGCCGGGACATAACCCTGACAATACCATAAAACAGAAACCAAAGTCTAAAAATAAGGATCTAAATGACCTTCCAAAAGATGGAGGGCTCACCACCTGCTTGTGCTGTCTCGAATGATCCTAAAGCTGCACAAAACTTTAAAAAAGTATTTTTGAAACTACATCATGAAATGATGTAGCATCCAAGGATGGTCAGTACGATTAGTACGGTATGCAGTCCAGGAAAAGGGACATACAAATTTATAAAGCAAGTCATAAAATATAACATATATCATGAAAATAGAATATGGGGCGATTTCTCAATCATCAAACAAAACATTAATTTACATTACTTCTGAATTAGATGGTTTAACGGACACATCATACATAATACACCACGGGCTATGTGGGTCTGATTAACGCTCGACCGGCTGAGCCCCAATCTATATTTGTAGCATAAATCGGGATCCTTCTGTATATAACAACATAAAAAGGCCTACATAAATCATCCTCATAGAGGAGAAGCATACGATCATCCAATTAAGGAGTGAACAATCCCCTACATGGCAAAACATAGGTTTTGGGTGATGCGACTTTCGAACTCATACCCTTTCTATTAACCATCTAATTCTTTTAAGCCCATCTTTTAGTCTTCTCAAAATAATACATAAAAGATTCATTAGGGACACTTAACATTCTTGAGGCATTTGTAAAATTGGTATCGTCATACCAAGACCTGCAAGTCATACATAAACATATCATGCCATCATTGTTCATAAAATTATACCTCATTAGTCCTATTATTTTAAAGAATTAAATCACATTTAACATATCTCTCAAAGGTTGAAAATTTCATAAATGAGTAAACAATACTTTCAAAACTGAGAGATGTAGAAATCCTTTTATCTTTTATCGAAAATCAAACTTTAAATGGTAGAACGAATTTTACAAGGATCATGACTACAAAACTTTAAATCTTCCCCAACATAGCTTTTAAAATAAGTAGGGTTTCTTATTTCAAATAATAATCCTCCATTTTCAAGTATATTCAATAACAAAGGAAGAATTTCGTAAAAAGAATTCGTAACATTAAGTAAGATCTTCTTCCAAAAATCATTCAACAAAATTCACATTCAAACTTGTACAAAATCACTTTCATAGTTAGGAAATCATTTACTAGTAGACTTAGTTGAAAGAGGATTGTTCAACATACCTTTTTGACGGAGAAGATTGAAGAAAACCTTGAGTTTTGCCCTCCAAATGAACCCTAAGCGCTCTTGCTTCAAGGAACCTTGAGGAGAAGAGTATGCACTTTTCTGAACTTAATTTGTGCCTTAGGAGGTTTAGAAATATTTAGAATGGGTGGGGGATGGATCCTGGATTAGGAAAGGACCGAAACGCTCTCAAAATAACATAAAAGAAGCAATTCTCATAACATTACCCTATGAATCCTATTTATAGGCAATTCCAATTAAAATCTGGATTGGACTAGGAGGGAAAACACATCCCATAACGGTCGCCATAATGGTCCATTTTGGCCACAAATGGACCATTTTTTAAGGTGTTTTAACTTACGGGATTTGACAAGCTTCTGCCTTAGAAAATGGTCCGAAGAACGGACCGTTGTCTCAGAAAATGGTCCGTTTTCCCTTCTATTTTAACTTCCAAAATTCGACAGACTTCTGGTCAGACAAACGTCTTCTTGGTGAACTGATCATAACTTTTTACTCCGGACTCGGATTAATGCACGGTCAGTGGCGTTGGAAATATGACCCGAACACCTTTAATTTGGTGGTTAATTGGCCACCTAACCTATTATATTCTAGAAGGAATGATAGTTTGAAGATGACCCAAGTTAGAAAGTTATATGAAAACTTTGTCGGTAGAGAAGCTTTCAACTTAACTTGTGATAGAGGTTCCTTAAGACCTTAAATCACATCCAACACTCTTCCCACACAAAGTGCTTGATGGTAAAACCTAGTTACAATGAAATATTTCGGGTTCAGGTCTAATTACACGACAAAAATGATTGGAATTCTAGCTCAAAAGTTTGGGGTGTTACAATATCTCCCCCTTGGGATCATTCGTCCTCGAATCATGGGTAGAGACTTATTGAAGCCATACAAGTAAGGAAGTAAAGGCTATAACTTCATATCAAGAATTCTCTTTTAAACAAAGATAGAAAGACATCAAGAGGTGCTTTATGACAACATCAAGCAAAACTGAGAGTAGGAATTGTGAGACATATGAGACTTGACATAGACATGATCTAGGACATAGGTATTATGGAACATGATCATACTAATGTACGACATGAAATTTTGAAAATCATAAGCATGAAGTGAGATTGATACATGGCAAGAAATAAGGTTTTGGACTTATGAATAGAAGTATCCTCACCTTAAATGATATGGAAAATAGCCCTTAGATTTAGCAACACCTTTCAACTATATAGCCTCCTCCGAATACTACACATCACCCCTTGTGACTTAATCTTTTTACATTGGCGCAAATAGCTACTAAAGTCTGCATCTAACATCTTTCTCTCACCCCGTTCAAGCCTAACTTGAAGGCATAAAGTGATACATCTAATGTGATCTTACTAGTCTGAATTTTGAGATTTTATATGTCATAACCCTATAGGAACCTTCTTCCCTAAACATGATCAACATGTAGGTTTATTATAAGCACATCAAAGTCTCTTTTTACATATAGATTTATCCTCCAAGAATACTACTTCTCCTTATCACCTTAATCAATTAAGCTCAAGCTTTTAACAAGAAGTCACTTTCCAGAAGAAGCAATTGCCCACAAGCATCCAATATCACATTCAATCCTATTACTATATTCTCTTACCGGCTTATATATAGCTAAACTATCAAAGAATTCTCTCAAGCATCCCCATAATCAACAATTCTTGAACTTCTACAAGGAGACACATGATATATTCCCAACTTACTATTTCACATAATAATCCTCATCTCGCACCTCATCCACACTTAAAAACTTAGGTGACACAATCACACCATAGCCCTACTAAATAGGGAGCCTCCACTACCTTCCATCTAGATCACTACTTAGCTTCCTTTACTGACAATTGACCAGACATAAAGGAAACATTACTGAAGGAATATATTGAGAGCATGAACTGCATGACCTGCAAATAGAGGCCTAACTTTTGACCACAAAGATGGAGTATGAACTGAACATATTTAATAAAAGCATGAGAATTGGGGATAAATGGATGTTGTTTAATATTGACTCATACTTAGCGTGGCCTTGTCATTCAAGATGAGATCTGGGAAATCTGGTGTGATGAGTATGGGTACTTCATACATACTGAGCGCCCAAGGCATGAACTGAGGGTGTCCTGAGCTATACATGCCATAACCATCAAGGGTGGACGTACACATGGCTTAGAGAAAGAAAATCAAAAGCATCAATCTTTCAAGAATTCTGATCTGAGTATGTACATGATGTAGCATGATTTCAATAGCCATTTTGGACATATCATAAAGCTTGAGTTTATAGTACTGAGTATAACATGAGATATGGGTTCATGGATCATGAGCATTGTAACATAGACCTTGGATCCCCATAACCTTACTGAGAGACACTATCACTTCTATTTCAAATGATAGAGCATTAACAAAAGACTACATAGAAAATTCGACCCTCAGACATAGGCATGATTCAAAGGCAAAGGACATGGGTAAAGTGTCCTCAAAATTTGAAGCATAAGGAATATGCTAGAATAAGGATGGGTCATTATGGAATGCATCACGACACTCTTTTGAAACTTATCACCACTAGAAACTCAAGACTTTCCTTGGTTCAACACCTCATCATATCTCCCTTAGAGTAAAGGTCACTATCTTAGGCCTGCGGACCAATGTTGTAAAAAGATCTATGCGTACAACACTCAGCACTGCGAGGTGTCACTATACACATGAATGCTAATCTCACCCAAACATTATATTTGAAAATAAATACTAACTCCTTTCAAGGTCATTCCTTTAAGAGACACTATTCTTAACTTACTCCAACCTCTTTAGACACAATATTAAAACTTAACATCTCTTGGTCACACATATCCACATTCTCTAATACTTAACAATCTATTCTCCACTCATTAGTCTACTAGCATTAAACCTCTAATATCATATTTGCCCCATTCAATAAAATATTAAAATTATACCAAGAGGCTCAACAACGCCCCTTTAGATCTATAATTCACTCAATTTCATTCCAAAGAATACCAAATAATAACTACCTAGCCTCCTCTATATAAAGAAACTCAAGAACACTAATCAGGAGCAACTAGCACACTTAACAACATAAAACCCTATCTAACATCATATTACCTCCGGTACAACTCATTCTTATAAACTTAAGGCACTTATTCATCTAATGACTTAGCCATTATTCATTGCTTCAACACTAGTTATCATGTATACATCATGCTTACACATTAAAATCTACCCTATGTTATCAACCTAAGCCCTCTCACGCACCATGTAAAGCCTACTAGTTCAGTTTCATAAAAGCAACATTATCATCCCTAACTATCATTCTTTTTACCTTGATGACCATTACCTGACTCAAATTTAGTGTATAACACTAAGTAAAGTTATCATCATATCTTAGCATGCTATTCAGGCTTACAGCTGTCAAGAGACAAAAAAAATCAAGAAACACTAATCCACCAACACTTTGACAGAGAGGTCGATCTTAATTCCTTCCTTAACATAACTATGGTTACAAGCTCAATCTCTCTCATAATATTACCACTGCACCTTAACATTCATAATACATCTTCTCACCTACTATATTGGCTCACAACTACTAGATAAAATTCAAGAAGCTCTGAGTCTACTAAAACCACATGATAAGGATAGTCGAACTTAATCTTGCAATATAACCCATTAAAGTACATTAGCACATCCTCCCTTCTCACATCACATCTACTTACCCATTCATACATTTAAACTATTTTCAAGGTTCTATAAACATCAGTACGTCCCCCCCTCCGAATTTTCCCTAATAGAAGCCCAAATATACCAACTCGTAATCACTCTATCCTTACATCCACAACCTATAATTGGTCTATACTACTATAATAGCAAGCCACAATAATCTCTTTCCCTATTTAAAATAATTAAAAAGAACATCTTAATTAACCACTCTTCTTCTACCAATCTCCACAAAATTTGCTACTCTTGCTACCTTAGAACTCATACCATACGGGGATACAATCTCTATCACTCCCTTAGTGGGTACAAGACTCTAGCTACATTTTTTGATCATTTATTACTTGCACTCTCTGACTTCTAAACTCGTGACTCCACATATCCCTGGCCTTGGGATTATTTCATTACTCATATCTCATAACACCCTAATTTATACTTTCTCTTTGGTGTAAATACTATCCCAACACTCGCATACATCTCTCTCCCCCATAAGCATGACAAATGCAATAAAGTTTTCAAAAGGGTTTGAAAACATATTTCACCTTGGCTCAAATGCATGATTCAAGAAAATAGGAGTTTATACTTAGAATCAATAAATGTCGACACACTAATGGACTCCTCTCAAGTCCTTGTGCAGTTTTATAACTTTTTGGATGACTCAACCATATAGGATTACATCATAAGGAGTCTGAGATTTGTACTTCTATCATCTCAAAGGTAAGGCATAGTCATCAGAGTTAGAGAAGAGTAGCACTCTGGATAAGTTTCTTATGGACAACACTTTCGCACGATCTGGAGTATGAATGAATGGGAAACATTTCCTAAATTCCCTATAGACTCTTGATTATAAGTGTGGTGCACAACACACCCATAAGAAAGACTCAACTTGACACGGCTTCATAGACATCCTGGGACCATGAACCATGCTCTAATACTATGTTTGTCTAACCATGAGACTAGGCGTTAGACGTAATAGGCAACTGATAACGCCCAAACTACACCTCAAATTAAGAAGCATAAGCGGTCATCGGCAAATATAGAACCCAACAAAGGTTGGGGTCGATCCCACAGGGAATAAGGTGAGAATTAAGTCGTTAGTGAAGTAGATGACTAGTAATCAATATTTTCTGGTAAATAGGGGGGTTTGCGTGATCAAAACGTGAACAAAAGCAAATAATAACGTACGAGTGAAATCAATATGAGAGAGAACTAGGGAAGTGTTCACCATGGCATTGTAACAATGTCGATTCAAGCTTAACCGGGTTCTTTCTTATATGCATATCACGATGTGATTGAATTAATGGTATCATCGAAACGTTTCTCAATCAAATAGACGAATTTCCTTTTCAATTCTCTCGAACATTAAAGGCGAGCTTTTTATATTTCAATCCTAAACATCAAGTAGATTAATCTAGTTACAGCATTAATCATAAGACGAGAGTTGGTAGTCTCGAATCCTCGTTATTAACCAAATTTCCCGGTTTTAATCTCTTTACTCAAGCAAATTTAAACCTAGGCATGTTCTAATGTTTGCAACCACTAGAAAATGTTAAATAATGAATGATTAACAACGTGACAACATATATATTGAACCCGACGCTACCCGGAATCTATATTGCTACTTTTGCCATGGCTCCCACAACCCTAGTTGTGAGAAGTTAGTTAATCATGCTTTGATGGAAAGAAAAGAGATCCATATTCATAATAAAGAGAAAAGAGATTCTTACAATATAATGAAAACAAGCTTCAATTTTCCAAGAACAAGAAACCAAGATCCCAAGAACAATTCAAGAACACGAATCCAAGAAGAGGAAAACGTGTTTCTTGCTCTCCAATTTTCGCTCAAAAGTAGACTAAAAATCTCCTAAAACTATTGGGTGAACGACTTGTAATGTATTGTTAATGAATGAATAAAATAAACCTAACATATGGTATTTATAGGAGTCCAGGAAATAAACCCAAAAACGTTCGGAATTCGCGTCGCGTGTTCTGCCTCAACTTGACGGTTTGGGTGACGGACCGTCACGCATGTGATGGGCCATCACCACTAAACAGTGAGCTCCCAGGCATTTTTTCAGGTAATTTGTCACCTGCTCGACGACTTACATGAATATTCTGGTAAGTCGTCGGGCTTGTGATGACTTACTGGAAATTTCTGGTAAGTCGTCCGCCCAGTGACGACTTACAGTGTTTTTCTTTGTTTTATCTTGGTGGAATAGGTGACGGTCCGTCAGGTCAGTGACGGGCTGTCAGACGGGCCGTCACTCTTAGGCAGAAGCGCTCTTTTGATCGTATTTCCTTTCTTTTCTACGTTTGTCTTCCTTTCCTGCAAATATAACATAAAAACATCAAAAACGACAACGGTTGCTTGAAAACTTACGATTGTTCTTAGTTTAGAGGCGTCAAAAGTGTCGTAGAATGGCGGCACATCAACACCCTCAACTTAAAATGTTCGCTTGTCCTCAAGAAACATGACACAAAAACAATAATACGACTCAACTAAGAAAACAAACTCGTGTCTCTAGCAACTCATGGTCATTCAATGCTTATTCAATTTCAAATCAAGCTCCCTAGTAGCACACAAATGTATGAAACATTAACTTGCAAGGATCCAAATATGTCATTCCGATATGATGGAATATTATGCATACACACGCACAACTATCCTAACAGTCAATAAACGGTACAGAAATCTTGGTGCCCACACCACAAAGAAGTCTCACACACAAGATTTAGGACTAGGTAAGACACTTACACTCACAAACGATTTCAAACGATGCACATGCGATGCCATAAGCTTACCCTTACTATTCTATTTCAGTTCTTCAGAAAGCCATTCAGGATCACTACAGGACTTGTTTTGGCTTGTAATGCGGCTTCGGGTGCAGGTAGGATACGTTTGGGGAATAGTGACTAAACCCTCCTTGGATTCACCGACCTATTATTTCCACATAACTTTACTTTGCCCATCCTTATTCACCTCCTTATTCCCTTCTTTCTAGCTACAGGTGCGGCCTCTTTATTTTGACACTTCTTTTTATTTCTTTTTCGTTCTTTTTCATCTCTTTTTCTCTTTCGTTTCTTTATCTTTCTTTTTCTTAGACACACACCAGGAATTTTCATTCTATTCACAACCAATCTTATTCCTCCTATTTTTCTTATCATTTACCTCTATAGTAGCCACCCTCAACTTAGGCTGATTGCCTGAGTCGAGGTGCACGATGTCCAAGGAAGGACCAGGGCCAAAACAGGGATTCAAAGTTAAATAGGAACGGTGACCGGTTATTGAACGAACAGGGTCAATTATGGCTCAAACAGGGATCAAAGGGATTATTTACATTTGGACGGTCTTATAGGCTAAGTGGACTGCACACAAAAAGGGCCTGTGATCCTTTCCTAAGCAACAACCTTCAAACTTTAACAAAATAGACCGGGCAAGTTCTAGATGCATGCACAGAGTAAGAATTTATAACAATATGCTCACACACACTTGGCACCAAGAAACCATACCACTACCAACTATCAAGACAACAACTCGGCTTAACATACTTATTCCAATCATAACCACACAATGACATCCAAGGATCCAGACAGTCAATCATTTCAAACATAAGTACAAAATCAACTTTTTCAGAGGGGGCTCCTTTTGGTATATTTTCCAACCAACAATGCCATGCTTGCTATAGACACTAAAAAAAACAACTAAAATTTAAACGACAACCTAAACATGCCGGTTCTACTAGATAGCACACTGGAGGGAAAAGAAACACGGCAACAAAAACCCTCGGTGGTGAAAGACTCACAGGTAACCCAACACCCTCAACTTAGACTCATGCATTGTCCCCAATGCATACATGTGAAAACTAAAACTGTGAGAGAAAGGAATACCTGTGAAGCCCATAGGACTCAGAGTCTGGCATGATGTTGGAGACCGCCAGGGTCTCCAAAGAAGGCGAAATCGATGGAATAGGTGCAAGCGACACCATCCTGTTGAGCTCGTTGTTCTGCAGCGAGCCTTGCTGCCTCCAGTTGTTGTGCATTCATGGTTTGCCTTAACGTTCTTGCGAGCTTGGGGTCGTAGGGTAATATTGGTCCACCCGAGCGTCGGGTACTTGGCATGCACAACTATGTACCCTGTAACAAACAAAAACAACAAATAAAAATAAAAGCAGGAACTATGACTAAGAGTCAAATAAACACACCGGACTTAATAAACAATCGTATTCCGCGGCAACGGCGCCAAAATTTGGTAACGCCCAAACTACACCTCAAATTAAGAAGCGTAAGCGGTCGTCGGCAAATATAGAACCCAACAAAGGTTCGGGTCGATCCCACAGGGAATAAGGTGAGAATTAAGTCATTAGTGAAGTAGATGACTAGTAATCAATATTTTCTGGTAAATAGGGGGGGTTTGCGTGATCAAAACGTGAACAAAAAGCAAATAATAACGTACGAGTAAAATCAATATGAGAGAGAAATAGGGAAGTGTTCACCATGGCGTTGTAACAATGTCGATTCAAGCTTAACCGGGTTCTTTCTTATATGCATGTCACGATGTGATTGAATTAATGGTATCATCTAAATGTTTCTCAACCAAATAGACGAATTTCCTTTTCAATTCTCTCGAACTTGAAAAGGTGACCTTTTATATTTCAATCCTAAACATCAAGTAGATTAATCTAGTTACAACATTAATCATAAGACGAGAGTTGGTAGTCGCGAATCCTTATTATTAACCAAATTTCCCGGTTTTAATCTCTTTACTCAAGCAAATTTAAACCTAGGCATGTTCTAATGTTTGCAACCACTAGAAAACGTTAAATAATGAATGATTAACAATGTGACAACATATATATTGAACCCGACGCTACCCGGAATCTATATTGCTACTTTTGCCATGGCTCCCACAACCCTAGTTGTGAGAAGTTAGCTAATCATTCTTTGATGGAAAGAAAAGAGATTCATATTCAAAATAAAGAGAAAAAGAGATTCTTACAATATAATGAAAACAAGCTTCAATTTTCCAAGAACAAGAAACCAAGATCCCAAGAACAATTCAAGAACACGAATCCAAGAAGAGGAAAAC
Organism: Jaltomata sinuosa; assembly: GCA_003996215.1. Taxonomy (NCBI): domain Eukaryota; kingdom Viridiplantae; phylum Streptophyta; class Magnoliopsida; order Solanales; family Solanaceae; genus Jaltomata; species Jaltomata sinuosa. Next base: position 27,924 of record QJPP01007238.1, read on the forward strand.
GTGTTTCTTGCTCTCCAATTTTCGCTCAAAAGTAGACTAAAAATCTCCTAAAACTATTAGGTGAACAACTTGTAATGTATTATTAATGAATGAATAAAATAAACCTAACATAGGGTATTTATAGGAGTCCAGGAAATAAACCCAAAAACGTTCGGAATCCGCGTCGCGCGTTCTGCCTCAACTTGACGGTTTGGGTGACGGACAGTCACGTATGTGACGGGCCGTCACCACTAAACGGTGAGCTCCCAGGCATTTTTTCAGGTAAGTCGTCACCTGCTTGATGACTTACATGAATATTCTGGTAAGTCATCGGGCCTGTGACGACTTACTGGAAATTTCTGGTAAGTCGTCCGCCCAGTGACGACTTACAGTGTTTTTCTTTGTTTTATCTTGGTGGAATGGGTGACGGTCTGTCAGGTCAGTGACGGGCCATCAGACGGGCCGTCACTCTTAGGCAGAAGCGCTCTTTTGATCGTATTTCCTTTCTTTTCTATGAATGTCTTCCTTTCCTGCAAATATAACATAAAAACATCAAAAACGACAACGGTTGCTTGAAAACTTACGATTGTTCTTAGTTTAGAGGCGTCAAAAGTGCCGTAGAATGGCGGCACATCAGCAACCCAGACCAATGAAGTCCCGAGAAGACCTCTTAGCATTACATCATGAGCATATTCAATAAAACATTTGCGAAAGAAAGACCCAATTGAGAAAACCATTTAGAATACAATTAAGAATCTACCAAGTGTTGGAAAAAAATATTTAAATATCATCTACATATGTCTGCGAAGCCTCTAATCATGAGAATAAAATATCTATGCCAGGACATAACCCCGACAATACCATAGAACAAAAACCAAAGTCTAAAAATAAGGATCTAAATAGCCTTCCGAAAGATGGAGGGCTCACCACTTGCTTATGTTGTCCCAAATGATCCTAACGCTGCACTGAACTATGAAAAAGTATTTCAAAACCTACATCATGAAATGATGTGTCATCCAAGGACGGTCAATAAGATGATTACTGGTATGCAACCCAGGTAAAGGGACATAATAGTTTATGAAGCAAGTCATAAAATATAATATATATCATGAAAATAGAATATGGGGCGATTTCTCAATCATTAAACAAAATAATTATTTACATTACTTCTGATAGATGGTTTAATCGACATCATACATAATACACCACAGGCTATGTGGTTCTGATCAACGCTCGACTGGCTAAGCCCAATCCATGTTTTCTGCATAAATTAGGATCCTTCTGTATATAACAGCATAAAAAGGCCTACATGAATCATCCTCATAGAGGAGAAGCATACGATCGTCCAATTAAGGAGCGAACCATATCCTATGTGGCAAAATATAGGTTTCGAGTGATGAACCTTTCGAACTCATACCTTCTCGGTTAACCATCTAATTATCTTAAGCCCATTTTTTTAGTCTTCTTAAAATAATACATAAAAATTCATTAGGGACACTTAACATTCTTGAGGCACTTGTAAAATTGGCATCGTCATACCAAAACCTGCAAGTTATACATAAACATATCATGCCATCATTGTACATAAAATTATACCTCATTAGTTCCATCATTTTAAAAGATTAAATCACATTTAACATATCCCTCAAAGGTTGATAATTTCATAAATGAGTAAACAATACTTTAAAAATCAAGGGATGTAGAAATCCTTTCATCTTTAATCAAAAATCAAGCTTTAAATGGTAGAACAAATTTCATAAGGATCGTGAATACAAAACTTAAAATCTTCCCCAACATAGCTTTTCAAATAAGTAGGGTTTCGTATTTCAAACAATAATCCTCCATTTTTAAGTATATTCAATAACAAAGGAAGAATTTTGTAAAAAGAATTTGTAATTTCAAGTAAGATCTTCTTCCAAAAGTCATTCAATACAATCCACATTCAAACTTATGCAAAATCACTTTCATAGTTAGGAAATCATTTACTAGTAGATTTAGCTGAAAGAGAATTGTTCAACTGTCATGACCCAAAAACTCAAGTCGTGATGGCACCTACTATAACCCACCAATAGGTAAGCCAACCCTTAGCCTGGAACCACAAGTAAAGGGCTAACTCAAGAAAGAACCCAAAAGCAGAAGAAATAACAATAACATCGGAAGACATGATAAACCAACATAAGTAAAGAGGAGAAGGAGGGAGAATAAAATACACAAAAATCCCCCAAGACCTGGTGCCAGTCAGTATAAGTGCTACTACAACTTAGATGTTCTAGATAGATACACCAAAATACGGATAATCTCCGAAGGTACAGTTGGAGACTAGTCCAAAAGTAGAGGGAGATCGATCAACTCCGATCACCAAGAGCTCACCCAATGCCTCCAGTCAGCAACTCTTCACGAGGACAACAAATCAACAGGTCTGTTTCGTAAACTTATTATGTAAACACTGTTATTGCAAGGACCCCAGGTGCGTTACTCCTTACTTTCACTTGTGTCTATGGTGTGTATATTCTGCTTACTGGCCTCACATGTGGTTCTGTTGATTTCCCTCTGGGCTAGTTCCTGTGTACCTTTCGTTGATTTCTGTGACTGCTTGCTTCTATTCTGTCTATTACTACGCTTTTATCTTATATGTGCCCAGTCGGCCTATGATACCTACTGGGTACCTTATGCTTCGCATTTGGTGCTCACCTCTACCCCCTGCATCTTTGGGTTCAGATCCTAGCGTGGGCCATCGCCGTTAGATCGCTGTGATTCGTGCTTGGAGATCTGTTGGGGACTACTTCAGGCTGAGGGTGAGCACTTGGAGATCAGAGCTTAGCTTTAGTTTATATTTTGCTTCATGTACTCTATTACCATTCAGAGACATCTGTATATATTGTCTTGATCGTTTGCACTCCATGTATGTAGTTTTGGCTCTATACTATGATACCAGGTCTTGGGGTTTGGTTTAGTTTCCGCATATGTATATATTTATAGTCCTTTTATCTATTCTCTTCGTCTTGTTCTCTTGTTTGTTAGATAGTAGCCCATTACAAACTGTTCTGGGCTACGGGGAATTGTTCACCTACCGGGGGTTGTAGGTGCCATTATGACCGAGAAATTGGGTCGTGACAAAAATCAAGCCCGAAAGCCTCGTGACTCAAACCAATGGTCCTTCTAGCCTAAACTCGATGTTCCAGAGCTAACAACACTGATGGAATTTTCATCCGAGGTCGTATTCTCCAAATGTTGACCAAAGTCAACCAAACAAGCCCAACTAGCCTGAAAACACAAAATGAGAGAAACTTCTAAGCTGAAAAGCTCCCGGATCCTGACCAAAGATCCAAATAGACCAAAGTCCACACTACAGAACTAACAGAACAATTGGAATTTGATTCCGAGTGCGTTTACAAAGAAAGTTGACCAAAGTCAAGTATTTTCCATGTTGGAATTCTAAAATAGGGAAATGGTCATAACGACCAAATGAATGGCCGGGGTATCTAACGGTCAGTCCTGGCAAGTCATAAATGACCTGTAGCCGCTACGGGGAAACTCGAACACAGAAAATGCAAGGAAATAGAAAAATGACCAGGAGGTTCATTACATCAACATACCTTTTTGACAGAGAATATTAAAGAAAACCTTGAGTTTTGCCGTCCAACTATGAACCCTAAGCGCTCTTGCATCAAGGAACATTGAGGAGAAGAGTACGCACTTTTTTGCACTTAATTCATGCCTTAAGAGGTTTAGGAATATTTAGAATAGGTGGGGACGAATCTTTGATAAAGAAAAGACCGAAAGGCCCTCAAAATAACATAAAAGAAGCATTTCCCGTAACAATACTCAATGAATCCTATTTATAGGCAATTCCAATTAAAATCCAAATTGGTCTAGAAAGGAAAATGCATCCCACAATGGTCGCCAAAATGGTCCATTTTGGCAATAAATGGACCATTTTTGAAGGTGTTTAAACTTATAGGTTTTGATGAGCTTCTGCCTCTAAAAATTGTCAGATGAACGGACCCAGAAAATAGTCCGTTTTCCCTTCCATTTTAACTTCCAAAATTCGACGAACTTCTAGTAAGACAGAAGTCTTCTTGGTAAATTGATCATAACATTTTACTCTGGACTCAGATTAATGCACGGTCGGTGGTATTTGAAAGAATACACGAAGACCTATAATTTGTTAGGTAATAGGACACTAACTCATTATATTCTAGGAGAAATGATAGTTTGAAGATTACCGAAGTTAGAAAGTTATACGAAAACTTAGTCGGTAGAGAAACTTTCAACTTAACTTGTGCTAGAGATTCCTTAAGACATTAATTCACATCCAACACTCTTACCACACCTATTTATTGACCGTAACACCTAGTTACAATGAAATCTTCTGGGTTCAGGTCTAATTACACTTGACAAATTATTGGAATTCTAGCTCGAAAGTTTGGGGTGTTACAGAAGAACACTTTGCCTGATGCATTTCGCTTGTTCTTTGCTCAGAAGTAGCTTGATTACCTGATAAAACATTCCAACTCCATTGGATTGTTTCCTACCTAAAAACATCAGAAAAAAACATCACACAAAATAACACCAAAAGAAAGATACATAAAAATAAAGGTAGATACTTGGGTTGCCTCCCAAAAAGTGCTTGCTTTAATATCACAGCTTGACGATGGTACCTCTCACTTATGGGTCGTTGAGGTAAATCGCTTCTAAGAGTACGACATCTTTTGGTATACCCAAATACTTCTTGACTCGTTGCCCATTGACTTTAAATATTGAGCCATTTTCAGCCTCCAACTAAATTACTCTATTTGCAAAGACTTGAGATACCTTGAAGGGACCAGACCATTTTGACTTATGTTTACCCAAAAAAAGTCAGAGTGTAGATTTGAACAAGAGCACCTAATCTTCGGAGGAGAAATCTCGCATTAGAATTTGTTGATCATGGTAATGTTTTATTCGGGCTTTGTAGAGCGAAGTATTTTCATTGGATCGCATCGGGAACTCATCTATCTCATTGAGGTCCTCAACACTAGAATGAGCAACCTTTTCCCAATTCAAGTTCAGCCTTTTCAAGCCCACATGGGTTTATGCTCTCATTCCACCAGAAGGTGGCAAGCTTTTCCGAAGACCATTTGGTAGGGAGACATGCCAATCAGAGTTTTGTATGCTGTCCTATAAGCCCACAACGCATCATCCAATTTCCGGGCCCAATTCGTTCTATTGACATTTACTGTTTTCATAAGAATGGACTTCATCTCCCTATTAGACACTTCAACTTTCCCACTTGTTTGTGGGTGGTAGAGGGTGGCGACCTGATGCTTGACTCCATATTCCTCAAGTAGAGCACTAAACAATTTGTTGCAAAAGTGGGATCCTCCATCACTAATGATGGCACGAGGTGTGCCAAACTGAGAGAATATATGCTTTTTGAGAAACATTATGACACTCTTACCCTCATTGTTTGGAAAAGCCACCGCTTCTACCCATTTGAAAACATAGTCCACAACAACAAAAATGAATGTATTCCCACAAGAGCTTACAAATGGCCCCATGAAGTCGATGCCCCATACATCAAGTAATTCAACCTCAAGGATCAGTGTCAATGGGAGTTCATGGGGATGAGACACACCTCCTTCGCATTGAGATTAGTCACATTGCTTCACTAGATCATGTGCATCTTGGAAAAGTGTCAGCCAATAGAATTTGCTTTGCAACACTTTTGAAGCTACTCACATACCACCATGGTGACCATTGACAGGTGAATAATGGCAAGCTTCTAAAATGGGCATCATCTCGATTTTGGGAATGCACCTTTGGATCATACCATCAGTGCAAATCTGAAAGAGTTAAGGTTCATCCCAATAGAACTTTCAAACATCATGAAGGAATTTCTTTCTCTTATGGGACGTTAAGCCTTCCAGCACTAGATCACTTGCTAAGAAGTTAGCAAAATCAGCAAACCAAGGCACCAGATCATGCGAGGCTGCCAAAATATATTTCTCGGGGAACACATCATTGATATCAAGTTCCCCCACATGCCTTCCCTGTTCTTCTAATCTCGACAAATGATCAGCTACTTGATTTTCACATTCTCTTCGATCTTTTACTTCAAAATTAAATTCTTGGAGAAGCAAGACCCATCAGATAAGCCATGGTTTGGCATCTTTCTTGGTCATCAAGTACCTAATCATTGCATGATCTGTATGAATAATGACATTGGTCCCCAAAAGATATGCCCAAAACTTTCAAAGGCAAAAACCATAGCCAACAACTTTTGTTCTATTACAGTGTAATTTATTTGGGCCGCATTCAATGTTTTGCTGGAATAGTAGATCGGGTGAAAGAGCTTTTCTTTTTGTTGACCAAGTACTGCCCTCAAAGAACACCACTTGCATCGCACATAATCTCGAATGGTTTTGACCAATCTGGTGCAATAATAATGGGGGCTGATGTTAAGTTCTTCTTCAATGTGAGGAATACCATTATGAAACTACTATCAAAGTTGAATTTGCCCTCTTTTTCAAGAAATTTACACAAGGGATAAGCCACCTTCAAAAAATCCTTGATGAAGCACCTATAGAACCCGGCATGACCCAAGAAACTTTGTATCCCTTTTACAGTCTTCAGAGGAGGTAGCTTGGAGATGACCTCGATTTTTTCTTGGTCAACTTCAAGGCCTTTTTCAAATATTTTGTGTCCCAACACTATCCCCTCTTTTACCATAAAATGACACTTCTCCTAGTTTAGCATCAAGTACATTTCCTCAAACCTTTTGAGTACCTCCTCTATATGTGCTAAGCAATCATCAAACTCATACCCAACAACAGAGAAGTCATCCATAAATATCTCCATGTTATCTTCAACCATATATGAAAAGATGTGCATAATGCATCTTTGGAATGTGGCTGGAGCATTGCACAATCCAAATAGCATTCTTTTAAATGCAAAGGTCCCATAAGGATATGTGAAGGTTATTTTCTCCTGGTCTTCCGGGTCAATAAAGATTAGGTTGTAGCTAGAATATCCATCAAGGCAACAGTAAAAACCATGACCTGCCAATCTATTGAGCATCTGAACCATAAAAGGGAGAGGGAAATGATCCTTTTCGGTCCATGAATTCAACTTTAGGTAGTCCATACACACTCTCTATCTGGTTATCAGTCTTAAAGCTATCATCTCGTCCTTATCATTAGGTACGACAGTAATCCTATCCTTTGTTGGCACACATTGAACTAGGCTGACCCAGGTACTATCAGATATTGGGAAGACCACCCATGTATCTAACCACTTCATGATTTCTTTCTTAACCACCTATTTCATAGGCGGATTCAACCTTATTTGGTGTTTAATAAATAGTGTGCATTCTTCTTGAAAACTGATCTTGTGCGTGTATATTCCCTAGTGTATGCCAATTATGTCGACAATGGTCCAACCAAGGGCCCAATTATGCCTCTTCAAAACCTTGAGTAATGCTTCCACTTATTTTTCACTCAATTTGTTAGAGATGATTATCGACAATATCTCATTGGTGCCTAAGTAGGCATACTCCAATTGCGATGGCAAAGGTTTTAGCTCCTAAGTAGGCATACTCCAATTGCGATGGCAAAGGTTTTAGCTCCAATATTCGGGGTTCAACATTGGATGGTTTGAAAGGAGGAGTTTGTATGTTCTTCATGTCAAGGTCAAGTTTCTTGGGATGATAGGAGTAAGATCACATCCCACTAAAGCACAACATACTTCATAGTACTCTTCCATTCCCTCACAATCATAGTTTAATAGAATGGATTCCAATGCTTCATTCATGAACCCTTGTTTCACATGTAATTCAATGCTCTCAGAAATATTGTTAATTCAAAATGCATTCATGGACTGACACACATCGAAGGGTGTCTCTTTCTCATTAGGGAGAATTTAAAGTCCCCCAATTTCATTACATTTGATATGCGCCCCATTTTTAGACTTGGCTGCCCCAAAACAATTGGTATTTCAAAGCCCCCAGTGCAATCAAGTACAACAAAATCTATAGGGTAGACAAGCCGACCCACTTTTACCAAAATGTCATACCCAATTCCCACGGGACATTTCATCGACCGGTCTGCCATGAGTAATTTTATTTCTATAAGGGTGGGCTGGCCAAGTTCCAACCATCTAAAGGTAGTGAGCAACATCGAGTTCACACTCGCATTTTCATCACACACTAATCTTGTTGACCTATGCACCCCATTCGCATCACAAAAGGTGAAAACACCCAGAGTTACCTCATCATTAATGAGTATGTCGATAGTATTGCACTACTCTTAGGGGACATGTGATGACCCCATAATCTATGAAGTTGTTCCTAATGCACAACTCCTTCACAAACATGGCATACTCAAGCATTTTGTTGAAAATGTCACTTGATAGAATGTTGACGCTGATTTTCTTCAACATGGATTCAAATTCTCCCGGTTGCTCCTTTTCTTTCTCTTGCGATAATCATTGAGGAAAAGGAGATGGACACTTGGGAAAGAGTTTGTAAACCTTGTTCTGATAATCTAGATTTCTTGATAAACCATTTCCCATAGTCCTCTTTTTTCTAGGCTTACTCATGTTTGGATTTGCATTCTCGATGGAGCCGGATTGGTCTAATGTATCATCTACTCCTTAATATCTTTTCGTTTGCTTAGCTTCAAATTGAGAGGTGAGACACAACATTCTATCTTTGAGACATTTAATAGCAACTGAGTGTGAGTGCACCATTTTGGCAAGTCTTCCAAGTTCACATCTTAACTCTTCGACACCCTCAACAATGGACTTCGTCTTCTCTAGCATCCTCACAAGCATGCTTTCCATTCTTGAATCATTATTCTCTACCTTCCAACCTTGATTCCCATGGTCTTGTCTACCCAAACTTGGGCTTGCTATTTTGAGACTTTCATGGAAACCCATCTCATGGTTCTCAGCCAATGTTTTTTCACTATTTTCAGTAGAACAATCCACATCTTCTACTTATTTCATAGTCCCGACAACACCAATAGTGTTAAAAGTCTCAACCATGTGGCTTTCCACACTTATGGTCATAAACTCAAGAAGTGTTTTAGTGAGTGATATCTCTCTATCCCTTCAGGCACCATTCTTTCTCCGGTAATCAATTGTTTTAGCGGAGGTAGAACCCATTGCTCCCTCAGCTCCCCTATTTTTAACTTACGGTCTACTATAGTTACCTTCTAAAATGCATATAGGACGAGTGAGAAGTATTTGACAGAAAAATTTGAGAGATTTATATATGTGACCTATTCAAATAGTTAAAAACAACAAAAAAGTAAAACAAACAAATACTCTACAAAGTGAAATCACACGACAATCAATTGGCGATTCAAAAACAACTCCCCGATAATGGCACCATTTTTTATAATGCTCAAAAATACTCTCCAATAGGAGGTGGTAAGGATCGTCAGAGCAAAACAAGTAAATATCCCGACGAGTGTCGGAGTCAATCCCACAGAGAGTGGATGCGATAATTCGTCAAGAGACAGTAGAACAGTATTCACCAAGAGAGTAAATGTTCAATAAGATAAAAGTAAAAATTGGAGGGAACAAGGAATTGGGAAAGTAGCTATATCGCAATTCAAACTAGAAAGCAACACAAAAAAGAGAGCTGTAATCAAATGAGAGGACGACTAGGGGTATGTTTCTGATGGGATTCGAATGGGGGTTAGGGTACTTGCTTAAGTATGCAAATTCTCAACAAATGATATGGGTAACATTGGTTTTAGTCATGTTTGTCAATTTCTTGATATTCCAGATATATAGCCAATGGTCTCTACCCAAGCACCATGGTTTTAACACAAACCAACCAATTCAATCTTGGGGAAGTCATACTATTTCTAGCTTAGACTCTTAGATGAGAGCATTTGTCGATTAAGCTATTTCTATCCTCAATCTAAGGTGGAAATCTCAAATTCCTACTATTGAATTAATTTCGAATTATGTACTCCTCTGTCAAGCAAGAGCACAATTAAGTAAATTCAACAAATGTTTGCAACCATCAATTTTAGCATTAAAACTTGAGGAATTCAATAGACCCATGTCAATTTATCAATTATAAACATAATTAGGCAAGACCCACACCCAAATTCAAACACCCATCATACACATAGCCCTAGATAAGGAAATTATCCACTCATGCTAAGGAAATAAGAGATTATACCAATTGGGTCATTCAAATTTCCATTCATAGTTATGCCAATATGAAAATCCAAGCTAATTTGGTACAAAATGATAAATTCTCAAGGTAGAAGATGAAGAGAATACAAGTACACTCACTATCTTCCTTAGGAAACTCCCTATGCTGAAAAAATATTCAATAATGTGTCAAAAACTCTTAGGTACACTACCCAATTTGGGTTTTAGAAGCATCCCAAAATGTCACTTGAAGGTTTAAAAAATTGCCCTCAGGTGTGGTGCGATGCAATATGTGACATAACATGCGGTCGCACAATACATTAAGTATGCGAACGGAAGTTCATAGAACAGTGACTCCAATCACTTCAGTTGTGATGTGCGAACGGAAATTCAGGCCGCATATGCTGTTGTGCACATCGTACAAAGGTCGCACCTCTCGTCAGATTCTTCTTCTCTTTCAAACACATTCACACTTCAACTTATTTTAAGCTCTCTTGGGTCCAATTCCCTTGTCTTCTACTTTTTACCAAGAGTAATGTAACACCTCGTACACGTATCTAACTATCCAAGATAAAAATTTCACAAAATTTCAAAGTTCCAGGGACTACGGGTCCAAACCACGGATAATGGTTTGAACCATGACTCATGGATTGCCTTATGTTGATTTAGCCTGTGGTCTGAGAACAACGAGTGGTTTATACGGACCATAGTTCATTATATGAGTCATAGTTCCACTCGCGGAACTAGACCTGAGAACTGTTAAAGTGTTCCCAGAAACCACGAGTCCAAATGATGACTCGTCATTCAAATGACGGGTCCGTCCTGTTGACTCGTGGAATGTCTTCAGAGGATTTACTTTTTTTTCCAAGTCCCTTCAGGAACTACGAGTCAAGTCTATGACTCGTTATTAGAACAACGAGCCATAGTTTTGAGTCTTGGTTTGACCAAGTCAGCCCAACTCCCTGTGAACGATGACTCCATTTAACGACTCATCATTTCTTCTACGGGTCCGTCTTATTGACCCATAGAAGTGAAGCTGCAACTTGAAATTTCTATCTAAGTTCTATGACTCAGAAGCACGATCCGTCATACAAACTCCTACTCATGGACTGAGTCGTGGTCACTGAAAGTTGACCAATTTCTAGCTTTTTCCCAATTAATTCCTAGGGGTATTTTTGTCATTTTCTACCCTATTATGTATTAGTGAAGTCATTTTGACTACTTTTAGAAGGGTTTCCACCCATATTACCCTAAGTCCCTCTTAAGTTCTTCATTCCTCACACAAAGAGGAAAGTTCCTCTCAAGCTCAAGTCTCCAAGCTCCAAGTCAAGTCTCCTAATTCTTTTCCAATCAAGTGGGTAATCTTCTACCAAGGTATGTGGGTCTTTAACAATGGGTTCCTTCCACCCTTTTGCCCAAATTCCCCAACTCTTATTTTGAATTATCAATTTATGAAATTAGGGTTTTGATCCAAAATTGGGGAAAGTTTATGAAATCAGTTTCTATGTTTAAATTCATGGTTTCCTATTGATTACCCATGTTTTGATTATGATTCTATCATGAGTTTTAAAAGACCAAGCATGAAGGTTTATTTATAGCATGATTTCTTCCAAGTTATGAATTCCTAAGTTAGGATTTTCACTCAATCTTCTGGGGCTTTCCTATTAACTGTTTTCTCATGATTCCTTCATGGATTTTACGCTCAACTTCATGCGTGGATGTTATGATCTCAAGTACCTTATGGAAATTGCATGCCTAAATCTTCAAGTATAAATTTAGAAAGAAAAGTGTAGTTGAACTATGATTATGCTAAGTCTAAAGAATTTATTGTTCACCGTGCTTGACATTAGACACGTCCTTATGCTTTCCAATTGTTTTGACACTGGTTATGTCTCGGATATTATATGGGCTATATGCATGTTTTAGGAAGTAGTATCTAGTACCAAATAAAGAAGGACCTCATTAGTAGAGAGTTTCACCTAAGGACCTCGTTAGTAGAGACTGTCACCCAAGGACCTCGTTAGTAGAGACTGTCACCCAAGGACCTCATTAGTAGAGAGTGTCACTCAAGGACCTCGTTAGTAGAGAGTGTTACCCAAGGACCTCGTTAGTAGAGAATGTCACCTATGGACCTCTCTAATAGAGAGTGTCACCTATGGACCTCGTTAGTGGAGAGTGTCACCTCATGATTTCGAATAATGACCTCGTTAGTCGAGAGTGTAATATCTTGTATGAAAGGGAGTCCTCGTTAGTTGAGAGTGTCTCCTCGTATATTTATGAAAGTAGGATTTCATGTAGCTCCTATGGTATAATTCCGGTTATAATGACTCCCTTATGAACATTCCCAAGTTTTCTAAACTTTATGATGTCTTAAATTGAGGCTTCAACGTCTAAGCTCATGTTTTATTACTTAGGATTACGATATTTACTCATGATACTCTTATTATGCACCCACTCTGATCTCAGTTATGTTCTAAGCATGCTTTCTATATTACTTACGCATATATCAAATATTCAGTACATCCTATAGTATTGACGCATATTCACGCTGCGTCATGTTGATGATGCAGATCCAGGTTTCCATTCACAGACACGTGGCTAGAGTTCGTGGGCCATTCAGCGAGGGTTGGTGAGTCCTCATATTTTGAGGGCTAGTAGAGTTTGGTTCAGTATTTTTTCCTTTAGCACTTAGAGTTAGCTGGGGGATTTTCCCAGCAACTCCTTATGTCTTATGTAGAGGCTTTTCAAACAAAGACAATATTCGAGTCTTCTTATGGATCTTGTTTTTCTGCCGACTTGATTATCCGTTTATGTTATTTCGACTTTATCTATTATGTTCCGCTTATATTTGTTATGCTTGAGAATGCTATTACCAAGGGTTAGCTTGGGATCCGTGTGGTCCTATGTCCTGTGTTACATCTAGGGGGTAACCCCGGGGCGTGACAAGTACCTGCATTTTCATTAATAAAGGTAATAAGTACCTCTAATTCTCATCAAAACATGACAATAATTCATGAATAAAGGATCAATAAGTTGGTAGATTACCAACTTAACACCGGGGCATTGGTCAACCAAAAATACATCACCTAGGAACTCGTAGTGGACGTAGCGAGTCCTGAAACCTGTCTTAGGGATGTCCGCTGCCCAAATCCTCAACTGATGATAGCCAGATCTCAAGTCAGTCTTAGAAATCATGGTTGCACCCTGAAGCTGTTCAAATAGATCATCAATACGCAACATTGGATACTTATTCTTCACAATCACCTTATTCAACTTCCGATAATCAATACACATACGCATAGTGCCATCCTTCTTCTTCACAAAAATAATGGGCGCACCTCAAGGAGAAACAATCATCCTGATGAACCCCTTACTCAAAAGATCTTGAAGCTGCACATTAAGCTACTTCAACTCAGTGAGAACCATACGATAAGGTAGAATACAAATGGGTCGGGTTCTCATCTTGATATCAATAGCAAATTCTATATCACGCTCAGGTGGCAGGCTATGTAAGTTAGTGGGAAAAACATTCGCAAGCTCACTGATTACAGAAACATAATCAAGCAAAGGTATGTCGGCACTAACATCATGGACATAAGTAAGGTAGGCCAAACACCCCTTCAACACCAAACTCCTAGCTCAAACTTAAGACATGATTATAAACAACATGCCCTATCAGAACCCTACCATACAACCGGGGGTATGCTAGGCATGGATATGGTAACGGTCTTGGCAAAGCAATCTAGGAGTGCACGACAAGGAAATAACTAGTCCATGCCCTAGATAGCATCAAAGTCTACCATATCAAGCATAACAAGATCTGCCCAAGTGTTATACTCTCGAATAGTCATTACACAAGATCTAAACACCTGATCCACTATTAAAGAATCATTTATGGAAGTAGCTATATTCATAGGCACGGGCAAAGCCTCACTAGACATATACATATATGTATAAATAAGTGGATCCTGAATCAAATAACATAGACGCTGGCTGGCAACAAACTAAAATTATACTTGTAATCACAGAATCTGAAGCCTCAACCTCCGGTCTACCTGAAATGGCATAACTATCTGCGTCCTTCACTGGGTAGAGTACCTACACGACAACTGATTCTACCCAGCTGAGTTCCTCTATGAGTACCTCTACAACCCAGAATACCACCATTGGTTGGTGTCTCTACTACTCTAAAAGGCTGACCATCTACAGGATTGACCATCCCACATCAGGGACAATCTCTAGTAAAGTGATCAAACTCCAACAATCATAATAACCTTGAGAAGCTCTGCCCTGGTGTGAAGTGTCTGCCGACCCAGAACGTCAACCACATATTAAAAACCTAAAATATAAACCCCATGATGACTTACTAGAGCTCTAACCACTGTACCCAGGCTGACTACCACCAAAAAGCTGAAGTGTGGCCTAGAAGGGCCTACTAGATAGGAAGTACTACTGCTGCTGACCACTACTATGGAAACCTCTACCTCAAAACTGGGAACCACTGTAGCTGCCCTGGTGGTGTAGCCTCTTACGGCTGCCTCATGGGCCTCACTATGAATGCCCTCAATGGTGCGGGCATGATCAACCACATCCAAGAAGGATTGACCTGAAAACACCATATTCTTAGTAGCTAGGCAAAGCTTAAATCTCAATCCTCTGATGAAACAACACACTCTCTCCTGCTTAATAGGTAGAATCATAGTGGCATGTCTAGATAGATCATGAAATCTCAACTCAAACTTGACTACTATTATAGAGCCCTGTTCCAACCTCGAGAACTCATCCCTAAATCTCTCCCACTTACTATGAGTCAAATACTTCCCTAAGTTATGCAACATCTTCCAAAAACTAGCAAGAAACTCATGTGCATCCTCCATTGGGGTGCCTGAAAACCACAGAGGTGTTAATCTAACAAATAGACCCAATATTTTTTGCTCCTCAGAAACCATGGCTGGCTGGGCTATATTGGTGGAACAACTAATGGCACTGGTAGTACCTCAATATAGGAAGCTGCGGGAGAAGGTTGCACTTCTGCACCCTAAATACCCTAAGCTGAAGTCTGTGGCATACCTCCTAATACACTCAGTAGCTAAACAATGGCATCCTGATGTTCCGATATAACTGTATGTCTAGGTAGAGGTTGGGCTAGTCACTGCCCCACTGGCTGCTGAGGTAGAGGATCCTCTTGTACTAGCTGTGGAGAAATCTCAGGCTCCTGATCAAATATAGGCTTTGGTGATGGCTCTCTAGCTAAGCCCCAAGTGTCTAATGCAACTCATGCTTGACCTGGACCTTAGGGTCAAACTCTACCTTGCCCCAAGCTAGAGCCCTACCTGGCGGCACAGAAGACTCGCCCACAGCCAATGTATCCCTCATCCTAAACATATGAGAAATAATGAAGCAAATAATATTTAGAAGTTAATAGAGTCAATAACGCATTAAATAGAATAAATAAGATGAGATTTTTCCTAAGAATGCCCTGTAGTCTCCCGAAGATAGCATATAGACATCATTGTACTGATCCACAGGATTCTACAAGACACTTGTTTCTATACCCATGACACCGGTGAACCTAGGCTCTACTACCAGTCTGTCATGACCTAAAAACTCAAGTCATAATAGCATCTACTACATCCCAATAGTAGGTAAGATGAACCTGTATCCTAGAGCGATGAGCAATGGGCTAATAGGAAAAAGAGATGAAAACATGGAAACAATACTAAATGATGGAAATTGAGCAGAACATCCAAATATATATACAAGGGAAGGATTGGAGAAAAATGTAAAAAAATAACTCCCAAGACCAGGTACAATCCGTACAAGAGCTACTACAACATAGGGGTACTAGAAAGGTACAAAATATACAAAATAGTCTCCGAATATATAAGAGAAGACTAATCCAAAACATAGGTAGGAGGACCAACTCTGAATGCCAGAAGATCCTCCTGTATTTCTAATGTTAGCAACTTTGTGTAATGACCCTTCCGGTTATTTCCACGTATACGTTTTCCTTGAACCGTTAGAGCTTGTTTGTAGCAGCCCCAAGTCACTTGAGGCTTTTTAGGACTGGTATTTTGGTGCCGGGTCCATTTGTTTAGTCGTATGATAAGTTTTGAAGACAAGTAAGTCGGCAAAAGTTATCGTAAGTTCCTTTAATAAATTTTCTGAACTTGGGGTAAAATATCTCAGGACTTTTCTCCCAATATATAAAGATTTAGAAGTCCCCCAAAATACCAAATCGAAGGTCTACGAGTCTAGTTCTAATGCACAAAACCTCACGTCCAACTGATCTTGGAGTAAAATGTTATGACTGTTTTACCGCGGACTGTCTGGCAGAAACCGGGTTGCGAACCGGGTCGCGAACCGGGTCGCGTCAAAACCAATTTAAAGCCTCAACTTCACGTTTTAAAACTCCATTTCAGTTCTGAAACAGAGAGAAAACATAAGGGAGGATTCCAAGAGAGTTCTTTTAGTATCAACATCGTGCGTTGGTGAATTGCGAGCCTAAGTTTGAGAATTTATTAACATCGCGTGTATTTGAAAATATTTTATTTGAAAGTTGAATTTGGTAAAAAGTTATATTATTATTACCTTTTAAAAATATTTTTAAGGTTTATGAAATATATTTTTGTTACGATATAATTGTATATGTATTTATTTTATAAGGTTTTTATACATTGTAATATTTTAACGGAGATAGTAAATTTAGTTATGTTGAAAATTATTATTATAATATAGTAGGTTTTATTTGAAATGATTTTCTATTAATTATGGTATATTCAAAAAGTTATATATATTTTACCACGAATTTATGCAATACCCGAGTATATACTTAACGGAACGAATTGGTTGCCACCTCCACTTCCACGTGGAAGTGGAAGCATTGTACAACAAGGTTGGCAGTATGTGGTAGTATATATATATACACATTATTACCCTACATAGCCATTAACTTTCTGTACTTAATATTCTCTCAAATATTTAAAATTGTTCACTTACATGCTTAGGCGGACAAAGACATTTGGTGGAGAAAGCATTTTGTTCTTGTTTTGTTCTTATATTTGATCACCGAAAAGAGAAATCAATTATCTACGTCGAGTTATTCAAGCCCGAGTTCGAGTTTGATTTCGTGTTGGGGATTTTTCGGAGAGGTTCAAGCTTGTCATCGGACGACAGGTAGGTTACGGTTTATTTTTCCTAGACTCCGCATATATAGAATAAAATTGTATTAATGGGCATCCTTGGGTTGGTTTATTAGGTTGGTACCACAGACCTCGACCGCTTTATTCATGTCCGCCTTCTTTTGTTCCTCCATTGCTTGTAGTATTTGCCGATATATTTTATTTACCCTTGTGGTCCTGTGAGGCCTTGTTGACTCTGGAACATAGAAGGTGGGATTTTGGGAATGCCCGCGAGTCTCGGGCATAGAATTATCCTTCTAGGCTGGTTATGCTTGCTGAGTAGCTGTGGGCCTGTGCAGGGTCGATAGGTTGATTGTGAGCTGCTGGGCAGCTATTGTGTTTGATCATACCATTTTCATGCATATAAAGAGGTTTTATACATGTTTTACTACGGTTTGGGCTTCGGGCCTACGGACACTATTTTCTAAACCTTGCATGGCCCGGGGGCCCATTTTTTATGGAAATAATTTGGAAATGGTTTGATTTAACTTGTGAATATTCTTGGGTAAAAGAAAGTAAAATTATGATTTAAATTACCAAATTTACGATTAACGCTAGACTCGGCAAGGCCGGGGTGCTAGTTGAGTTTTCCTGCTATTTGAGATAATTTTAGCCTCGGTCGGACCGAGCACCCGAGATGACTTTCTACTATTTAGACCCGGTTATGCCCGGGCACCCTTGGAGGGGTTTTTGTTTTGAGATATTTTCCTACTACTTTAGTCCTGGACAGGGTCTGGGCATGCATATTCGAGACTGGGTCTCTATCTTGAACCCAGACTTGCTTCCGGATGACATGTTTTGATACTAAGTTTTAGTATGGGGTCAGGGACCTCCATGGACCTTGCCATCCGAGCCTGGGGCTTCGGGCTGCGTGTGCCGGAGGAAGGGTATATGGTGCAGTAGAGGTATACGCGCAGTGTCCTTCCATGGAACCTACCAGCTGGGCCAGATCGGCACCGGAGGAGGTACATACAGAGATACCATTTCACTTGAGATCTTCATGCATCATATCATTCATTGTTTGAGGCTCCACCCTTGTTTGTTGTTTGTTGATTGTACGCTCCGGTAGTATGGGATGCCGGAGGGTTTGTTTTCACTTGTTGTGTTCCTCACTTGTATTGGCGGCCGGGGGACTGTAGGTAGACTCTTGCTATTTACTTACAGATTTGTTCCCTGTTACGATTAAGTATGAAATTGGTTACTGCTAGACTGTTAGTTTCTTGATTTGAGATTGATATGATTAGTTGAGTTTGATTCATGTCTCTGAGCATGCCTATCATTACTCTTCCCCTCTTCTTATACTTGAGGTTACCGGTATACCGTCTATTTCATAAACTTATTATGTATACACTGTTATTGCAAGGACCCCAGGTACGTTACTTCTTACTTCTACATGTGCCTATGGTGTCTATATTCTGCTTACTGGCCTCACATGTGGTTCTGTTGATTTCTCTCAGGGCTAGTTCCTGTGTACCTTTCATTGATTTCTGTGACTTCTTGATTCTATTCTGTCTGTTACTACGCTTTTATCTTATATGTGCCCAGTCGGCCTATGATACCTACTGGGTACCTTATGCTTCGCATTTGGTGCACACCCTACCCCCCTGCATCTTTGGGTGCAGATCCTAGCGTGGGCCATCGCTGTTAGATCGCTGTGATTCGTGCTTGGAGATCTGTTGGGGACTACTTCAGACTGAGGGTGAGCTCTTGGCGATCGGAGCTTAGCTTTAGTTTATCTTTTGCTTCATGTACTCTATTACCATTCGGAGACATCTGTATATATAGTTTTGGTTTATTTGCACTCCATGTATGTAGTTGGCTCTATACTATGATACCAGGTCTTGGGGTTTGGTTTAGTTTCCGCATATGTATATATATACTCCTGTTATCTATTCTCCTCATCTTACTCTCTTACTTTTGCTTATTAAACTGTTCTTCCGCTTATTTGTTAGATAGTAGCCCATTCCTAACTGTCCTGGGCTACGGGAATTGGTTCGCCTACTGGGGTTTGTAGGTGCCATCATGACCGAGAAATCGGGTCGTGACACTCTGCACGAGGACAGTGTCACCAATGATGACTTATGCTAGGGTCTGCATCATGGAAAAAGATGCAGAAGTGTAGCATGAGTACCAAGATACGCAGTACCCAGTAGGCATCATAAGCTCATTGAGCTCAAATAAGACATAAGTATAATAAAGTGTTAATATACTAAAAGTAAGAAGAGACGGGTCAAGAGTAGAAAAGCATGTCGCAGCTAGATAAATAAGACAAACAAGTATTCAAATTAGAATGCACAAGGAAGTAATCTAACTAAAACCTAACCGGGCCCTCATAAGACCAGAAGGTTCACATCACAGTTAATAAATCCAATTGGACACCCATAAGCTCGAAGAATACAATAAGACATAATACTAATTAACAACCAAGCTTAACAATAATTAAAGGCAGAATGTGACATGCTATGTCACATGAGATGAGTGTGAATGCAAGGCCAGGCCTGAATCGGACTTATGAGTGCAAATCAGTAATAAAGTTTGTCCGGACTCAAACCTGGACTAAAATAGTAGCAATACATTCCCAAAATGAAATTCGAACCTAATAATATAAATATGCATGCTAGAACTTAAACCGAGGCTTTAAGGTAAATATGTATGCTCGAACTCAAACCAGAGCTAAAATAGTAAATTTTCCTTCAAGAAAATTGTATCCCTTCAAATATTTTCTAAAATTTCACTTTTTAGCTAAAATGGTATTTTGATTCCAATGAATGATATGCCAGAACGAGTAAGAAATAACACCAATACAGAGATGAAAACCAAACCAATACGCACAAATAAATCCAAGTAAAGTAAAACAATTTTCTACTCACTACGGAATGCTACAATCCTAAATCGGCGCTAGTTGAAGTTGCTATATAGTATAAATTCACCTAGAATCACATCTAAAGCAAGAAATTATTGAAAGCTAATCTAAAGAAACTAACCCTAATCCTAAGGAGTTACTACACAACTAAATCCAAATCCTAAGATAGATACCCCCACCTATACTAAGGATCTCAACCGAAATTCTATACAAAAGATACAAATCGAGCTACAAGGAGCATAATCACCTAAATACAATTATCCAAACTATAATACCCCACAAACAATAAGCAAATTACCATACTAACACATTAATCAGGCAAAGTCTAGAAGTAAGTAAGACATAACATAACTGGAGGCTGAACGCGCGCTCCTGAACCCACTACATTAGAGTTTTTCCTTTCCAGGAAGCCTTCGACTGTTGTCATGGTATCAAAATAGTAATCTACGCATTAAAATGGGAAGAATGAAACCCATATCACTTTTTAGAATTTTAGACCAAAAATTGTGTCCAAAATCAACCCTCGTGGCCTGCTTACAAAATTATAAAATTTGACCATGGATTGTGTCCCTCGTGGGAAAAGGGTCACATGATCAAAATATTAGGCTAAATCAGCCCCAAGAATTGAAGGATGCAACAAGAAATCAAGGGAAGAATTCAATGGAATTAAGGTCGGAAACTTACGAAATATCAACGAAAATATGGTCACGGACAAGGAATAATTGACCCTAAGCTTTACCAAATGATTCCCCGGTAATTCCTAGAGTTGAGCTCTCAAAAATGGTGGTTTTTTTTGAAGAATGATTTTAAAAATGAAGGCAAGGATTTTATATATACAGCTACCTCCGTAAAAGCAGTGTTTTTACCGCAAATGTGACAGTCACAAAAGCAACAGGCCCTCGATAAAAGCAGAGGTCACTATTCACTTGTGCCTCCACAAAATTGGATGATTTATACAAAAGAGCCATCCATAAAAGCAGTATCCACAAATGTGACAATGGGCCGCAAAAGGGAGTGCACCAGCACTGGCCCACCAAAAAATTTGGCAAAGTTTTAAAGCGCTCTGATGGACCCTTAGGATTCATCCAAAAACCTACGCAAGCAAAGGAGATATGTTAACCTAACAAAAATGGCATTCTATACTTAACCAAACTGACATAATTCCTAACATAAATGATTTTGATGAATAGTGGGTCCCACACCGAAGGTATCCATTTTAGCCAAAAGTTAACCAATAGTCCAAAATGAGTTCGGAAGCCTCAAAACCCAAACCAAAGGTTTCACTAGTCTAAATTCCATGCTCCACAACTAACGATGCTGAATTTTTTTTAATCTGAGTCAGTTTATTTTAAATGTTGACTAATGTCAAACCTTCCAACTTAAAGAGTTTCAAAATAGGAAAAATGACTTAAAAATCAAATGGACTATCAGAGAATTGAACCCTCAGTCTCGACAAGTGAAAAATAATTTGTAGCCACTGTGGAAAGCTCAAAATATAGAAAAGCATAAAAATAGAGAAAATAACTTAAAGGGTCATTAAAATGAGAATACAAACATAAATAAAAATGAATTAGCAGGCAATGATAGAAGGAAAACAAATAGATATGAAGATAAAGTTAGGAAAATGATTTTGTGTAAAGACAAAAAACATGTGTTGGCTACCCCATTTTAGAAGACGTACATGTGCGGCTCTACATAGATCCAGTATTCATTTGATTTTAAATAATAATCAGGTTAACGTAGGAAAAGACAGTTGAAACAACTAATAGCTTGTTAGCTTACTAAAACATCTATTTTACCTATATAGGCTTAGTATCCTGGAAGGATTATAATCGTTATTGATATCTTGTGGGGTAAAAGATTAAAAACTACCATACTCCTAATCAGGTCTCTAACTAATTAAAAAGTTATCCATATTTGGAGAGGAACCATCAACAAAGAATAAATAGTAAGTTTTAAGCTAAAACAGAACAACCACTTCATGACTTTGAATGAAGTCCTTCTCATTTTTTATGTGAAGTTTGGTTGTTTTGACAAGCCAGGCAGTACATTTTTTGAAAGAAACTAAAAAGGAGAGGAAAATAAGACACGTAATCTAAAACATGAGTGTTATTTTATGCAAAGTGTATGTTCAGCATGTTCAGGGGCCTGAATAAGTGTTACTCCCTCCATTCCTAATAAGTGGTTATATAGCCTTTTTAATTTTTTTCCAAATAAGTGGTGTTTTAGATAATCAAGACGAAATTAATGATGTTCTTCTAGTTTTATCCTTCTTTAAATAAAGAAAGTATTACAAAACCAAAAACTATTAAAGCTTTACATTATTTTTAAAGTATTTTTTACGGGCAAGTTAGTAAAAGTACTCTTTATTTTATAAGAATGAGTAATTTCTTAAGGGGTGTGTTCAGGCTAAAATAATTACTTATTTAGGAATGGA
The DNA here is from genome assembly GCA_003996215.1 of Jaltomata sinuosa. NCBI lineage: Eukaryota > Viridiplantae > Streptophyta > Magnoliopsida > Solanales > Solanaceae > Jaltomata > Jaltomata sinuosa. The sequence goes on from QJPP01007238.1 coordinate 50,536, forward strand.
GGCAGTGAAATTCAGCAAATTGTTTGAGGTCATCGGCAAGATCATTTTGAGCATCATGATCCTTAATTCTTGTATTTTCCAATGCCTAAAAAATTAAGGGGCATATTTGGTCTCAAGTCCGAGAAGAAGTAGACCGTAAGATTAGATTTTTTCCAGGAAACTCATTTGGTTTCTCTATCAACCAAATGAAGCTTGGTCAGTACTTTCACCAAATATTTCATCTACAGTTTCAGCTCCTTCCTCTCATTCACCTATAATCACTAAGATCGAAATATGTATAACTAAATTGATGGAAATATGAAAATCAACCAAACTATTGTCATAGAATCCTTAGCAGAACACAAATTTAAATCATAAATTCGAATAGATAACTGAAAGTTTAAAATAAAAGCAAAGTAGAACTAAAACAAAGTTGATGGGAAAGTGAAAATTAACTAAACTTTCACCATAGAACCCATAGAAGAAAACAAATGTAAGCCCTAAATTCGAATAAAAAACCCAAAATTTTAAAGTAAAGCAAGAAAAAACACAATACAGATGGAAAAGTAACCAATTCAAGGGCACAATGGTAAAGAAAGCAACTACAAAAGATATGAACTTATCTATTTGCTAATTCCACAAAAAATACAATTAGAAAGCTGGAGAACTCAGAGGAAGCTGGAAATGTTTTGGAGCAGAAAGAAGTTTTAGGATGAGTTTCCACTTTTCAGAGATACATATCATATCCCTTGATATATGTTGAACTAAAAAGTTAAGTCGGCTAGCACAGGAAAGACAGGTAAAACCTTTGGTCGGCAACGAGGAGAATGGGAAGCAGGTGAAATTATCCCTTATATATAAGTAGTAATAGTAAAGTAAAGTAAAGTAAACTAAAGTAATATCCTTATCTTACCATTACCAAAACCTTCCAATGGAAAATATCAAATAATTGGTCACACAAATTTTGGTCAAAAGTTTAAAGTATTAGCCTCTGGAGAAGATCGAAAAGAGGAAAAAAGTATGTAAGATGGATGCATTATTATTGTGAGGGGGATCAGAATGAGGAAGCTTCTAACAGAATGTGTCATTATCAAATGAATGGGTTGAGTTAAATTTGAGCAGGTCAAAATAGACTAAATTTAAAAGTGGGTGGATGGATCATTGACTCGCCCAAAAATTATTTGGGATAAAATGGGCTAAATGCGGATCGTAATCCAACCTGCCCAATTCTTACTAAAGGTTAATTACCTAACCAGGGAAGCGTATACTCTATATTTATCTGACATAGCGAGAGTTTAAAAAAGTTATCAAATATAGAGAGAGTTTTCTTAGGTTCACTTTGTATTAGTGATATAATAATTTGTTCTATATCAGTGATACAAAGTGAATTGATGTATCACTGATATAAAGTGAATTTCTGAGAGTGAATCACTGTAACAAAGAGAATCATTATATCAGTGATACAAAGTAAATTATTGTATTATTAATAAAGAGCGAATTATTGTATCACTGTGTAGCGCCTCAAAAAATTTCGAATCAAGTTTAATACTTTAGACGAGAATAATCCTTAATTTATAAAAAGTAACATGGTGCACATATTTTTTAAAAAATTATAGTGCACATATATATAATTGTAGTGTATACAATTAGTATGTTTGATGCTAGTGGGATAAGAAAAATTGAGTAATTTTTATTTAACTTTTGATATATGGAAAGTGGGAGCCAGTTTGACTTCCTCCTAGTGTGTACTAGGTGAATTAACAAAGGGACATATTTGGTTGCTGGAAAGCAACGAACATCAATAACTAGTATTTTAAAAAATAAAAATATGGGCAATCTTCTTATTTTGGGAAAGCTCACAATAGAGAACAACAGTACTAAAACTGTTACTTCACTTCTTTGGTTCTTATCCTTTCTTTTAACATCATCAATAAAATATTGAAGGAGTTAGGAGGAGATCAAAAAGGGAGAGATTATGTTGAAAATCTTACAAAAATATTTTTTTATGAATACTTGCACATAGTTTTCACAGCCTGAGATGTGTCAAAGACACTGTCTTTAAGAATATTTCACATGGTATAGGTATTATCCCCCAGGATTCAACAAACTCTTCTAATAAATATTAGGAGCCAGAATCTAACAAAGATTTTTAAGAAGGAAATCCCAGTATGTATAACATTGGAAGGAGGATTTCTCTTAGTCTCTACCCTTCGCCATAAGAATATGATCAATATATATAAGTGAAAAATACTTAAATTAGAATAGAAAATCAAAAAATATCTACCTTTGGTTTTACGGTTATGAAAGGTATTATAGTCCATAAATATGATGGTTTTAAATGAAAATGAAGTAATTGTCATAATGAGTGACAATAACTCATTTAATGGATAGTAAAAAATGGTAAAAAATCTATTACTATTTATAGTAATGTTTGAATATATTACAATAGCAAAGTTTCATGAATAAGAATAAAATAATTATGGCTCATCAATGGTATTTACCACTATAGGTTAATAATATTAGGAAATAATAATTCTTTTTGAAATATAAGATTTTTTTAACAATCCCCTCCATATTTCATAAAGAATGTCAAGGAATATAGTGAAATAATAAGTTTTGCTGGATTTTCACTTATGAGTATAATGCATTGAATCTGGTGTCTCGTAGACTATGAACCAGATCTAGACAAAAGAAGATTAAACTTCTAGAATAATTGGTGAAGTTTAAAACTTTTATGAACCAACAATTCTTTTATAAGCCTAGGGTCTTATTTTATCACATTATAATCACACAATCTTTGTTGTTATCACAGTTTTGTGCTAAGAGGCCATGTGCGTGTCCTGGTATTTTTGAGTGCTTTAGAAATTTGTCAAAATTTTATAGTGGTGGCACCACTCCACACTCATATACGTTCAATCTTTAAGTGTATTCTCCAGAGCAATACATCACCTATAAATTAAAGGATATGAATTGGATGAAGAGTTTAACTCAACCCTCACTTTGCCTTGCAATATTGCACTATATTCACACATCATTGGAGGGACATAATTTTAATTAATGACTTGTTATTACCCATATGAGCCTAATTCATGAAATCTCCAATTACATAAGTTGGGTTACCATCATTATTGATCTTCTTAAATTGACAAAAGTTTCACTCCCCTTGATGTTTCTCTTAGTCTATAAATTTATCAGATTCACTTCTTAATATACTTAATTTACAAAAATAATATCATCTCACAACAATTATTTTATCACATTATGTCTCAAACACATGTGTTCTATTACCATTGAAAAGTTTATTTCTCACTGTAGCTAACGCTACTTGACAATCACAATATGTATATAGACATATTAGTTTTATTTCAACCCAAATACTCACTAGAAGATTTCTTAACCCTCTATCCTCGTTGTAATGACCCTCCTGGTTATTTTCTGTTTTTCATGCTTTTTCTGCGTTTTAAGCTTTTTTTCAGTGGCTACATCTCATTTATGACTTATCGGGACTGATAGTTTGGTGTTCGGGCCATTCATTAGGTCGTTATGACCATTTCCTTGTTTTAGAACTTAAACTTAGAAAATCTTTGACTTTAGTCAGCTTTATTGGTAAACATACTCAGAATAAAATTCTTACAGTTCTGTTGGCCCTTAAATGGGGATTTTGGTCTAGTAGGACCATTGGTCTAGGCTTGGGTGTTTTCATTTCGGCTTTGTGTTAGTTTCTGTGTTTTCAAGCGAGTTTGGCTGGTAAGGTTGACTTTGGTCAACATTCGAAGAAGATGACCTCAGATGGAATTTTCGTCAGTGTTGTTAGCTCCTGAATGGCAACTTTGGGCTAGAGAGACCTTTGGTTCAGGTCTCGAGGCTTTTAGACTTATTTTGGGATATTGAGATTTTAGTTCGCTTTGGGCATGAGGCCCACTTCTTATTAGAACTATCTCAGTTGGGAGTTTCATCGATTCTACTGAGTCTGGAATGCTATTTCTGGTTGGGTAGCATGGTTGGTTTGTGTTCACGGAGTTTCAGATGAATTCCGAGGGTCTGTCGGGTAACTTTTCAACCTTGTTAATTGTTGGTTGCTGCTATAAAGTTGTAGACTAGTTTGTTCATCGCGATCACAAGGTGGCCATCACATTCGCGATGTTCTAGTTTCTTGACCATCGTGATCGCATAGGTTGCTTCCTGCATTTGCGATGAAGCAGGCTAGATCCTGGTCCAACTTGCTTTACACAATCGCGTGGCTGGCCTATCGCGACCATGATGGTCTTGCCCGTATTTCTTTGTGAACGTGGGGTCCTATCGCGATCGCGATGAAGTACCCAAGATAACTATTTAAGTTGTCCAGTTCATTTTCTCCACCACTATTTTGCAAATACTCCATTGTTGCACCTGTAAGCTCTGGTTCCAGCACCTCTAGCTCAGTATACCTCATATGGTAAGTCCCCTTTTCATCCCTCTCCTCTTTTCCATTGTTGATTCTCGTTGAATCCCACATAATTCTATTTTTTTCCCTTTGTGTTTCCCTTAATTAGTAGCACTTCGGGGCTATTTTGGCCCCTGAAATGAGCTCCATTCGCGTTCAAATTTTTAGCATAGGTTCCTTAACCCACCGCGATCGTAATTGTGAATTAGAGTTTTTGTTTCATTGTGCGGGCCTCGAGGGTCAATTTTCAACCTAATTTCTAGCCTGACTTTCCGTATGGCAATATGGGTGTCAGCCTTCTCATCTTGACACATGGATTGTATTCTTGATAGCGTGGCAGCTTTCTGAGGCTGTTCAGAAAGGAAAGGCACACGAGTGATGGTTCGTGCTTATAGTTCAGCCCCGAGGTAGGTTACAGTTTACTTTTTAGACTGAGTTTAGTTAGATTATATATATTTATATGTTACTAGAATGTTAGGTTGGCTTTAGGTATATTTAGGCTTAAATAATGTTTCTTACTTTAAAATTGGCCATTTTGGATTATAGTTTAGGATTATCATGTTTATCTTTAGCCTAGGAGCTTGAAGTATCATTTTGGCTAGCTTGGAATCCCTAGGTTGCTTTTAGGAGGTTTTAGAGGTAGAGTAGAGATTCTTGTGTTCCTTTTTCGTTATTACTTTCCTATTTTATCTGCTTTATTCTATGATTGTGTGTAACTATGGGCCTGAGGCTATAGCTTTGATTTTGGTGGAGCCCCAGGTCTGTTCTTTTGGTTTGGAGGGTATTTTTTCCTGTTTTGCACTATTATGCGTGGTTTTCTCTGAATATGGACATTTCAGACTCATACTGCATTACATATTATTGGCATTGAAAGGGAGTATTTTTAAAGACTTTTGGTTCAAATTAAGGTTTACTATGGCTACGGTGCTTTTTGGATTTGATCTAAACTTTATTACATTTTACAATGGGTTTTGGAAGGAAAAAGTTAAAAATACTATTTTATGCATATACTTATAGTCCGATGTGGTGTTCTTGACCCTCGATGCGTTATTCTGGGTTTTACTTTCCTTTCCCCTATATATACATGTATGCATAGTCTGATGTGGTATTTCTGTAATGACCCTTTCGGTCATTTACGCGTATTTGCCTTTCTTGTACCGTTAGAGCTTGCATGTAGCGGCCCCAAGTCATTTATGGCTTGTTGGGACCGGTAGTTCGGTGCCCGACCATTTGCTTGGTCTTTTTGGCCATTCCTTATTTTAGAGCTTTTAGCTTTTGAAATCGTTGACTTCAGTCAACATCCTGGGTGTACGTTCTCGAAATCAAATTCTGACAGTTCCATTAGCTCCGGAGCGTGAACTTTGGTCTAGAGGGGCCTTTGGTCGGGATCAAGGAGCTTTTTTAGCTTGGAATTCTCTCTCGTTCTGTGTTTTCAGGCCAGTTGGGCTTGTTTGGTTGACTTTGATCAACATTCGGAGAGGATGGTCTCGGATGGAAATTCCGTCAGTGCTTTTAGCTCCAGAATGTCGAGTTTAGGCTAGAGGGACTATTGGTTTGGGTCCCTAGGCTTCCGGACTTGATTTTGGCCATTGGGTTCCATTTTGGGAATAGTTGGCTAAGCTTGATTTTAGGCGTGGGGCTCACTTTTCGTTAAATTGACATCCTATGGGATTTTCGTCGATTCCATTGGATCCAGAACGCCGTTTCTAGTCGAACAACTAAAGTCGTTTGTGTTTGCGGGACCAGGGATGCGTTCCCGGGGACACATCTTGTGAAAATTTGCCTAAGGATTGATTGCTGGTTGCTGGTGTGGGCAGCACCATGCGCCTGGCCGCCCTGGTGCGCCTGGCCCCTGTGCCCATGCGCCCTGGCCGCCTGTGCCCTGGTGCGCCTGGCCCCTGTGCCCTGGTGCGCCTGGCCCCTGTGCCCTGGTGCGCCTGGGCCGCCCTGGCCCCTGGGCGCTGGCCAGCCCTCTTCTCCCCTTTATTTCTAAAAACCCAAAAACGATATTCTCCATTAAAATATCTCTCAAAAACCTCCTTATAACCATTGTTCATCCCAACTACTTGGAGGATAATATTTTGTCGATCCATGCTCGTTTGTGGACTCCTAAATCCGGTAAACCCTCTCTTTAAATTCCGAATTCTCCATGGATGATGAACCCAAAACCCCCATAAATCACCTTGATCATTTCCAACAGCTTGGAGGTTAATATTTGCTGAATCTTGATCGTTTGTTGGATTCTAAATCGGGTAAGTTCTTTCGTGATTTTTCCGATTTCTTCCACGAATTTCATTCTTTAAATTCCTTGATTTGCGGGGTATTTTGAGCCCTAATTGTTGTCCGTTTCTTCTCAATTTTTGAGCATGAGCTCTCGGAATGGTAAGGAACACATGTGTGTTTTTCATTTTCGGTTTTGGGTTACGGGGCCCACAGGCCCGTTTGTGACCTGGATTTCAACCCGGTTATATTTTTGGCATTATGGGTATCGTTAGTCTTGTTTTAATCTGTAGATTGTTGTATTGATAGTGGTTTTGCGATTTGGAGCTTCCCAGAGCAGTTCGAGCCTGGACGACGCTGTCCCCGCAGCTATTCCTCGGACGACAGGTAGGTTATTGTTTTGCCCTATCTAGACTCTGCGTATATAGGCTATAACTGCATTAATTAGCATCCTTGGATTGGTTGTTATAGGTTGGTACCCCAGACCTTGTCCGTCTTTTGTCCGTCTATTTCATACGTTGTTTGTAGTATTCGCGTAGTAATGTATATTACCTTTGTGGTCCTGTGTGGCCTTGTATTTACTCTGGAACCTAGATGGTGGGCTATTTGGGAATGTCCGCGAGTCCCGGACATATAGATTATCCTTTTAGGCAGGTTATGTCTGCTGAGTAGCTATTGGGCCTGTGCAGGGCTGATAGGAATTATTGTGAGCCGTTGGGCTACTTTTATATTTGTGTGCGAGCATATAATCCATGAAAAAGGTTTTCCCCTGCTTATTTTACTACAGTTTTGGCTTTGAGACACTACTGATAATTTTCCTAAATTTGTATGGCCCTGGGCACGTTTTTGGTACTGTTCTTGATAGAAAAGGGGATTTTTGGATGTTTTCGAACTGATTTTATTACTGGTACTAGTCTCTGCGGGGCAGAGCACCAGACTTGATTTTATTACTGATACTTTTCTCTGCGGGGCAGAGCACCAACTTGGTTTTATTACTGATACTAGTCTCTGCGGGGCAGAGCACCAGACTTGATTTTATTACTGATACTAGTCTCTGCAGGGCGGAGCACTAGACTTGATTTACTACAGTTTTAGACCCGGTTACGCCCGGGCAACCTTGGAGGGGTTTTTGAGGCATTTTCTACTACTTTCGTCCTTGACAGGGTCTGGGCATGCGTATTCGAGACTGGGTCTCTATCTTGATCCCGGACTTTCTTCCGGATGACATGGCTTGATACTGAGTTTTAGTATGGGGTCGGGGACCTCCATGGACCTTGCCACTCCGGACCTGGGGCTTCGGGCTGCGTGCACCGGAGGGAAGGGTAGACGGTGGAGTAGAGGTATACAGGCTGAGTCCTTCCACGGAACTTGCCTGCTGGGCCTGATTGGCACCGGAAGAGGTACATACAGAGGTTCTATTCCACATCATATCATATCATGCATTGGATTCCACCCTTGTTTGTTGTGTGTTCAGTGTACGCTCCGGTAGTATGGGATGCCAGAGGGTTTGGTTTCACTTGATTGTGTTCCTCGGTTGTTTGGGGGGCCATTGGGACTGTAGGTAGACTATATTTACTCCTGCTTTTTCTTAGAGCTTGTCTTGGCACCCGGTTCTTAAAAGATTGGTGATGGCTAGCCTGTTGAGGCTTTGGTTGTGGGATTTTTGATTATTGAGAGGGCTTTGGAGTCCTATCTTATTGAGGCACTTTTGTGTGGCCTTCTGAGAAGAGTGTGAGACTCTGGTTCTATTCTTGTGGGAAGCTGAGTGGTATCTCTCGGTTATTATGGCCTAGTTATTTCATCCTAGGGTTGTACTTGTGAGGTGATTCCTTGGTTATGCTATCATGTGATTGGATTGGTGTTATGACTTCCTTATACTGGTTGATTCCATTTTGAGTATGTTAGACTGCTCTCCGTCTTTTCCTTCCACTGAAGGTTACCGGTATACAGCTATTTTCTCAACTCTCTCTCTACTTACTTATATTGTTGTGCAAGGACTCCAGGTGCGTTCTCATTTCCTTCACCTGTGATTCTGTGTAATTATATCTCTGTGCTAGTATGTGTTACTTGAAGCTCTTGGTTATGGATGATCTGTGCTAGCTCCTTGTGCCTTACTTATTGCCTCAGTGACTGCTCTCTTGCTATCTGTTACTTACTGCTTTTATATCTTATATGCGCTCAGTCGGCCTATGATACCTACTGAGTACCCATGATTTTGGTGCTCATGCTACACTTCTGCACTTTTTGTGCAGATATTAGCTGAGCTTTCGCCGTTGATCACGTTGGAGTCTCGTGAAGCTTTTGGATCTTTGAGACTAGGGTGAGCACCTAATGGTCGGGGCTTGTCTACATCTCATCTGTTGTACTGTTGCTCCTTGTACTTTCGGAGGCAATTTATGTTGTAATTTGTTACTAGTAGCACGTGTATCCTATTAGAAGTTTTTGTACTATTGATACCAAGTCTTGGGGTTGGTGTAGTTTCCTTTATGTATTTATATTCGAGTTTTGCTTTCGCTTATTTCTGCTTGCTGGTGCGTTTTGGTTAGGTAGTAGCCCATTACTAACCGTTCTGGGCTTTGGGAATTGGTTCGCCTACTGGGGATTGTTGGTGCCATCATGACTTGAGAAATTGGGTCGTGACAACTTGGTATCAGAGTTTTAGGTTCATCGGTATCATGGTACAGAAGCAAGTGTCTAGGTAGAGTCTCGTGGATTGGTACGATGACGTCCGTATCCTATCTGTGGGAGGCTACAGGGCATTGTTAGGAAATATTTCATCTTCTTGGCTCCTCATTGTGCGTTCATGGCTCTATTGACTTTTAAACTTCGGTTGTTCATTCATTCTCGAATTCCTCAGACGAATGCGATAGCGGTTGCTGCCGAGGCTTGTGGGCCTATTGCTTCAGTGCTTCCACTAGTGCCAGGACTTCAGAGTGAGGGTTTACCGCACTAGATAGGGGTGTGGGGTCAGCCCAACCTCCGACTGGATTTATAGCGACCTCAGCACTTCAGGACATCGTGGCTAGGACTCTGAGTCCTCCGGTGAGTGTTTCAGTACCTAGTTCTGTGAGTGGTGCTTCAGTTATAGTTGAGATTCTAGTTCTTCAACAGGGTTGTCTGTCGGTATTGGAGTACGAGGCGAGATTTTCCCATCGGATTTCATCTGGTATAGGCTATTTTTGGTGTGGTTAGTATGGGCACTTTTCTAGGAATTGCCCCAGGATTGTGTATCCCAGACAGCCTGGTTGTTATCATTGTGGAAAGATTGGTTACCTTTATATATATTATCCCCAGCGAGGGTCGGTTAGGCCTTTAGTTTTGACTACTCAGTCTAGAGTTAGATTACGTCAGCTTGATGCTCCTCTTGGTGGGCCAGAGGTAGAGGTTCCTGATATTATTGCTGCAGCTTAGGATTTTTCTACCTTCGATTTATGTTAGTCCTGCTCGTGTTGCGACTCTATCCCTTCTGTCGTGTAATTGCTTATATGCCTACCTGCTATTTGTTTAAGTTGTTTGGCTACCTGAATTGTAGTACCGATATGTTATTTTATTGGTAGTTTATTCTTTAGTAGTGGATGGGGGTAAGTTAGCCTTGAGAGGTGTTTTCCCGGACTTGTAGCTCGTGGGTAGTTCTTGTTATTCTGTTTCTAGTTGGGTCAACCCAGTTTCATTGCGATTCTAGACTTTTGGTTGGGTTTCCCTTGTTGAGCGGTCCTAGATGGTTGTTGCCTAGGCCATTATCTAGCATGGCTAGAGATCCGTGTGATGGTTCGCTGTATTACCGGTAGTTGGGCCGGAGTTAAGATTTTCCCTCAGTTGGGAGATATTGGTTATGCTAGTGTGCATAGATTGGTTTGGTCTCCCGAGTGTCTAGAGTCAACCCTCTTTGTTGATTAGTTTAGGAGGTTGGTAGGTATGCGGGTTGTTCCCATATTCTCCTCCAATTCCTGGTCTGTTGGGTGTTTTGTTGTATCCCTAGCTCCAGTTGGAATAAATCTTGATCGTAGTTCTTTCGATGAGCTCTGGATGTTGGCATCGTGATTGGGTCTTGACTTTAAGCACTTCCGACTAAGTGTTGATCGTAACCTCATGGTTAGGTTGTATTTGTAAGCATTTCGGGTGAGTTGGGCATCCGGCCCATTCTTCTCCTGCCTTATTGAATTTGACGTGTAGCTATGAGTAGTAAGGTAATGGCTTCAGGTTCTTATTGGAGAAAGGATTTGTAAGGTTTAGTATGTGCTAAGGAAGCATTTTTGTTTAGTTAAAAAAGAAGGGAGATGACTCTTTGTTTGTGTTTAAGTGTCCTCGTAGTTGCCTGAGGTGGCGATGAAGGTTTGCTTTGGGATTGTGTGTTGGTGATTCGATCCAACCGTCTACACATTGTCGTGGGTTTTCCATCGATTGGTTTTTGTTTCAGTAGCAGCTGCGGTGTTGGCAACTTGTATTTTCAGGCCTAGTTGGCTTGGGTTCTTAAGGGTTCATTGGCAGCATAAAGGTTCGAGCAAGGCTTTGGTTGGCAGTTTTGAAAGTCGGTGTTCAGAATCATAACTTGGCAGGTTACATCAGATGGTTTGTGGCAGTTTCGATTTGGTTGCAGCATCCTAGTGCCAGAAGGCAGTGGGTGCGGGAAACTTAGCTTCTTTTACTTCAGTTGTGGATGCGGTTATTGGCCTTGGACACCTAGTCCTTGGCTAACCTCTGCAAGAGGCGAGATATTCTAGATTTCAGCAGTGTTCTAGTTAGTACGAGGTTCTTCTACCATGGTTGGACAGACTCAGTGGCGTAAGTTTGAGCTTCAGCAGTGGTGTATGCTTTATGTGGTCATCTTGTGCGGGTTAAGACTAGCAAGGCTATTTTGAGCTCTGATGATACGTAGAGACTGATAATAGCCATTCGTTTGCTCGGGATTTGAAAGCTTGTTCAGTTAGTTCTTCCGGGGTTGTTGTTTATGTGGGTCCCAGTGTTGGTTAGACTCTACCAGTATGGACTAAAAGTTCGGTATGATATATGCTTTGAAATAGTTGGTTGTGTTCAGATTCGGTAGAGCGGTTGATTCGAGCCAAGGGGTTGAGTTGAAGTTATATGCAAATTTCCATGTCTAGATGGCAACTTTGAACCCCAGAAACCCTTTCCTTGCATACGGGGAGTTCTGACTTGATATTCTCAGCATGGTTGATTTCTTCATAAGTTGAGATTAGAAAAGTGATTTTAGAATTTATGCAGTATTCGAGTGTTTGGAGCTTAGTTGGTGGTTACAGACCTCGTGGTAGGCTTACCACACTTCTTGAAGAGGCTTGGTTTTGGTTTTGGGTTTGTTGGGCAGGTTGCTCTAGTTCATTCGCTTCTAATTGACTCAGACTCGGCATGGTGCAGCAGTTGGGTTCATTCTACAGTTTGGAAGTTCTCCGTCAACACAAGGTATCCACATGTGCCTTTCCTAACTTTGGTGTGCAAAGTTCAGTCGGGTTCAGATGGTTGGTTCAGCTGGGTTCAATTATCGAGTTTGATGTTAGCAAAAGTGTCCGTTCATTTGTTGATGGTCAGTCGGGGAAGGTAACTACAACTTTTGACGATATTCTTTGGATTGTTATTTTGGATGTCAAAGGCTAGTAGACTATAGCTTGACTTCGATATAACTTGAGTATAAAATATGAAGTCGTCTGTGGTAGAGTATAAGCGTGAGCTATGGATCTCCAGTGTGTTAGTTGATGTTTCGATAGTGGCTCGAATGTTCAGCTTTTATGAAGTTTCATGATTATGGCACAGAAGGATTTGGCTCAGAATAAAAGGGTTTTGCGGATTAGCGGGTTCATGAGTTAGAGTTTTGGTTGATGTCTTTTTCGGCAAACTTGGTTGTGGTTTCGAAGATTCGAGTTCTGTGTGTTGATCGCCTTGCTTCTCTGGTTTCGGTGTTGTGTCAGTGCTTTCCGATTGAGGTTCTCGAGGTTCAATTTGGGTTGGCAGACCCTTTGAATTTTGGACTTTAAGTTTGGGTTCTAGCTTGGCTAGTAAGGAGTTAGGCTGGGTTGCTTTTCATTGGTTCCGTTTTGTTGGGTGCCATCCAGCCGAGGAGGCTACCCGGGTGTCTGAGAGAGTAGTGCGGGCCTTGTACCCGTTGTTCTTTTGATCTCTAGTCTTTCCTTCTTTCATGACTTTCAGGGACGAAAGTCTTTTTAGTAGTGGATGATGTAATGACCCTTTCGGTCATTTACGCGTGTTTGCCTTTCTTTTACCATTAGAGCTTGCATGTAGCGGCCCCAAGTCGTTTATGGCTTGCTGAGACCGGTAGTTCAGTGCCCGACCATTTGCTTGGTCTTTTTGGCCATTCCTTGGTTTAGAGCTTTTAGCTTTTGAAATCATTGACTTCAGTCAATATCCTGGGTGTACTTCCTCTGAATCGAATTCCGACAGTTCCATTAGCTCCGGAGCCTGAACTTTGGTCTAGAGGGACCTTTGGTCTGGATCCGGGAGCTTTTTAGCTTGGAATTCTCTCTCGTTCTGTGTTTTCAGGCCAGTTGGGCTTATTTGGTTGACTTTGATCAACATTCGGAGAGGGCGGTCTCGGATGGAAATTCTGTCAGCGCTTTTAGCTCCAGAATGTCGAGTTTAGGCTTGAGGGACTATTGGTTTGGGTCCCTAGGCTTCCGGACTTGCTTTTGGCCATTGGGTTCCATTTTGGGAATAGTTGGCTAAAGGTTGATTTTGGCCGTGGGGCCCACTTTTCATTAAATTGACATCCTATGGGATTTTCGTCGATTCCATTGGATCTGGAACGCCGTTTCTAGTTGAATAACTTAAGTCGTTTGTGTTCGCGGGACCCCGGATGCATTGCCGGGGACCCATCTTGTGAAAATTTGCCTAAGGATTGGTTGCTGGTTGCTGGTGTGGGCAGCACCATGCGCCTGGCCGCCCTGGTGCGCCTGGCCCCTGTGCCCATGCGCCCCATGTGCCCTGGCCGCCTGTGCCCTGGTGCGCATGGCCCCTGTGCCCTAGTGCGCCTGGGCCGCCGTGGCCCCTGGGCGCTGGCAGCTTATATAGCTGGCCAGCCCTCTTCTCCCCTTTATTTCTAAAAACCCAAAAACGATATTCTCCATTAAAATATCTCTCAAAAACCTCCATATAACCTTTGTTCATCCCAACTACTTGGAGGATAATATTTTGTCGATCCATGCTCGTTTGTGGACTCCTAAATCCGATAAACCCTCTCTTTAAATTCCGAATTCTCCATGGATGATGAACCCAAAACATCCATAAATCACCTTGATCATTACCAACAGCTTGGAGGTTAATATTTACTGAATCTTGAGCGTTTGTTGTATTCTAAATCGGGTAAGTTCTTTCGTGATTTTTCCGATTTCTTCCACGAATTTCATTCTTTAAATTCCTTGATTTGCGGGGTGTTTTGAGCCCTAATTGTTGTCCATTTCCGCTCAATTTTTGAGCATGTGCTCCCGGGATGGTAAGGAACACAAGTGTGTTTTTCATTTTCGGTTTTGGGTTACGGGGCCCACAGGCCCGTTTGTGACCCGGATTTCAACCCGGTTATATTTTTGGCATTATGGGTATCGTTAGTCTTGTTTTAATATGTAGATTGTTGTATTGATAGTGGTTTTGTGATTTGGAGCTTCCCAGAGCAGTTTGAGCCTGGACGACGCCGTCCCCGCAGCTATTCGTCGAACGACAGGTAGGTTATGGTTTTCCCCTATCTAGACTCTGCGTATATAGGCTATAACTGCATTAATTAGCATCCTTGGATGGGTTGTTATAGGTTGGTACCCCAGACCTTGTACGTCTTTCGTCCGTCTATTTCATACGTTGTTTGTAGTATTCGCGTAGTAATGTATATTACCTTTGTGGTCTTGTGTGGCCTTGTATTGACTCTGGAACATAGATGGTGGATTATTTGGGAATGTCCGCGAGTCCCGGACATATAGATTATCCTTTTAGGCTGGTTATGTCTGCTGAGTAGCTATTGGGCCTGTGCAGGGCTGATAGGAATTGTTGTGAGCCGTTGGGCTACTTTTATATTTGTGTGCGAGCATATCATCCATGAAAAAGGTTTTCCCCTGCATGTTTTACTACAGTTTTTGTTGTGAGCCACTACTGATAGTTTTCCTAAATTTGTATGGCCCTGGGGCCCTTTTTGGTACTGTTGTTGATAGAAAAGGGGATTTTTGGATGTTTTCGCACTGATTTTATTACTGGTACTAGTCTCTGTGGGGCAGAGCACCAGACTTGATTTTATTACTGATACTTGTCTCTGCAGGGCAGAGCACCAGACTTGATTTTATTACTGATACTAGTCTCTGCGGGGCAGAGCACCAAACTTGATTTTATTACTGATCCTAGTCTCTGCAGGGCGGAGCACTAGACTTGATTTACTACAGTTTTAGACCCGGTTACGCCCGGGCACCCTTGGAGGGGTTTTTGAGGCATTTTCTACTACATTAGTCCTGGACGGGGTCTGGGCATGCGTATTCGAGACTGGGTCTCTATCTTGATCCCGGACTTGCTTCCGGATGACATGTCTTGATACTGAGTTTTAGTATGGGGTCGGGGACCTCCATGGACCTTGCCACTCCGAGCCTGGGGCTTCTGGCTGCCTGCGCCGGAGGGAAGGGTATACGTTGGAGTAGAGGTATACAGGCTGAGTACTTCCATGGATCCTGCCTACTAGGCCTGATTGGCACCGGAGGAGGTACATACAGAGGTTCTATTCCACATCATATCATATCATGCATTGGATTCCACCCTTGTTTGTTGTGTGTTCAGTGCACGCTCCGGTAGTATGGGATGCCGGAGTGGTTGTTTTCACTTGATTGTGTTCCTCGGTTGTATGGGCGGCCGTTGGGACTGTAGGTAGACTATATTTACTCCTGTTTTTACTTAGAGCTTGTCTTGGCACCCGGTTCTTGAAAGATTAGTGATAGCTAGCCTGTTGAGGCTTTGGTTGTGGGATTTTTGATTATTGAGAGGGCTTTAGAGTCCTATCTTATTGAGGCACTTTTGTGTGGCCTTCTGAGCAGAGTGTGAGACTCTGGTTCTATTCTTGTGGGAAGCTGAGTGGTATCTCTCGGTTATTGTGGCCTAGTTATTTTATCCTAGGGTTGTACTTGTGAGGTGATTTCCTGGTTATGCTATCATGTGATTGGATTGGGGTTATGACTTCCTTATACTGGTTGATTCCATTTTGAATATGTTAGACTGCTCTCCGTCTTTTCCTTCCACTAATATCTTATATGCGCTCAGTCGGCCTATGATACCTACTGAGTACCTGTGGTTTTGGTGTTTAGGCTACACTTCTGCACTTTTTGTGCAGATATTAGCTGAGCTTTCGCCGTTGATCACGTTGGAGTCTCGTGCAGCTTTTGGATCTTTGAGACTAGGGTGAGCTCCTGACGGTCAGGGCTTGTCTATATCTCATCTTTTGTACTATTACTCCTTGTACTTTCGGAGGCAATTTATGTTGTAATTTGTTACTACTAGCACGTGTATCCTATTAGAAGCTTCTGTACTATTGATACCAAGTCTTGGGTTGGTGTAGTTTCCTTTATGTATATTATATTCGAGTTTTGCTTTCGCTTATTTCTGCTTGCTGGTGCGTTTTGGTTAGGTAGTAGCCCATTACTAACCGTTCTGGGCTACGGGAATTGGTTTGCCTACTGGGGATTGTAGGTGCCATCATGACTTGAGAAATTGGGTTGTGACAATTTCGGGCACCCGATGCAGTATTCCGAGTTTATATTATTATGCATTCATATATTACATCATCATTTCATCGCAATGGATTGGCTTGGGTGTTTTTTTTTGGATTGTCAGTGGTTCTGGGTTGCTCTTGTTACTACTTCACTTTTTTGGCTTGGTTATTTGAGTTTTTCGCTTCATAACTAGATTTAGGTTGATCCCTGTATTTTTGCTGCTTTTCCTATAATTTACATTTATATATTATCTTTCTGTGCTCGGTTGGCCTATGATGCCTACTCGATAACCGTTGTCTTGGTATTCATACTACACTCTGCATCTTTTTCTGATGTGACACCTAGTATGAGCCACCTTTGCTGATCGTCCCTTCATTCGAGGCATGTTGTAATTTAGATCGTGGTGAGATACCGATGCTTTAGGAGACTTTACATGCTTTCCATCTTGTATATTCTATCCATATTTTGTATTTTGGATAGACAGAGCCTGTTGTATAGCTACTCCTTACTTTAGTCGCTCTTGTATTAGTGAAACCAGGTCTGGGTTGGTTCTCATATATGTTTTTTCTCTTTGGTCACTTTAGGGACTTCTTATATATATTTTGTATGATGGTATGTATATAGGCTATTGGCCCTGTCTTTTAATTTATTTCTTCCACTTTTCCTTATTTTAACTACTTTATTGTCTTCCGCATTGTTGGGTTTTGCTTGCCTACCGGGGGGTTATATTGGCGCCATCATGGGCAAATTTTGGCTCGTGATGGAGTGGTATCAAAACTCTAGGTTCACTGGTTTCGCTAGTACAAGAGCAAGGTGTCCAGTAGAGGCTCGTGGATCAGTATGATGACGTTCCTATACAATCTACGAGAGGCTATAGGACATTCTTAGGAAATGTGCCATCTTGTTTTATTCCTTGTCGGTCGTTCTTAGCTTATTCAACTTCTAAGTATATTTGTTTCACTCTTTCTCAGATGGTTCAGATGAGATATGCAGCGGGTGAGGACGAGGACCCTACACCTGCAGTTAGAGCTCAGCTAGGGGATGGGGTAGAACCCGGACCAAAGTTTGAGGTAAGGGATGGGTTGTGGCTCCAACTCAAACCCGAGCTACACTACTGTCACTAGAGCCAGAGGATATAGTTAATAAGGTATAGTATGAGCTAGAGGGCATGGGGCCAGCCCAACATTCGGTGGGTTTTGTGGCTACTCCAGTATTGTAGGACACTTTGGTTTGATTATTGGGGTTTCTTAAGGGTATGACTCAACCAGCAGCTTCACTAGGTACTCCGATTGGTTCCTAGGTTAGAGAAGAGGGTCAGACTTGAACTCAGGCAGTGACTCAGGGTTCAAGAGCGCAACTTGCTGTTGCGGCTCCCAGATTGGAGGTATTGCCGATCCCTACAATTGTTCCACCACTTTCAGTCGGGCACGTCATGTCTTCTGAGGAGCACATTCTTTGTAGGTTTCTGAGACTGGGTCCTCTGAGATTTTCGGGTGCTTCTAGGGAGGATGCACATGAGTTATTGACTAGCTGCCAGGAGAGATTGCATAATCTGGAGTTAGTTGAGTCACATGGGGCAGATTACACCGTGTTTTAGTTGGATGGCCCAAAGAAATAGTAGTGGAGTCATATGTAGCTTGTAGACCAGCCAGGTCACCTCTGCTTACTTGAGCCCAGTTCTCCACAGTTTTTCTGGAGAAGTATGTACCGCATAGCATGAGAGAGTGGTTGATGGATCAGTTCTCTGGGTGGAGCAGGGATCCATGAGTGTGACTGACTATGAGGTTTTCGTCCACTAGTTATTCTGCCCACCGAGCATGAGAGAGTACACCAGTTTGTTCGAGGTTTGACCTTGCATCTTCGCTTGGCTAATGGTAGAATTCAAATGTAGGAGGAAGAGGGAAAAAGTAATGATATGCATGCTCGGAGACAGGAATCAAACTCAACTAATCATATCAATTCTCAAATCCAGGAATTAACAGCCTAGTAGTAACCAGTTTCATACTTAATCGTAACAGGGAACAATTTCATAAGTAAATAACAAGATTCTACCTACAGTCCCCCAGCCGCCCATACAACCGAGGAACACAAACAAGTGAAAAAAAACCCTTCGGCATCCCATACTACCAGAGCGTACATTCAACAAACAGAATACAAGGGTGGAGCCTCAAACAATGAATGATATGATGTATGAAGATCTCAAGTGAAATGGTATTTCTACATGTACCTCCTCCGGTGCCGATCGGGGCCAGCAGGTAGGTTTCATGTAAAGACACTACCCGTATACCTATTATTTGATGATATTAGATATGCTAGACTTTGATGTTATTCTGGGCATGTACTGGTTATCCCCTCACCAAGTATTTTTAGATTGTCATGCCAAGACCATTAGCTTAGTTGTGCCCGGTGTATCCCCGGTTGTGTGGCAGGGTTCTATTGGCCATGCATCGTCTGGACAATTTATTTTCTTTAGGCTAGGAAGTTGATTTCATGTGGGTGTTTTGCTTATCTAGCATATATTCAGAATGTTTGCACCGATACTTCTTCTCTCGAGTCAGTCTCTGTGGTTAGAGAGTTTTTAGATGTGTTCCCAACCGACCTGCCAGGCCTTCCACCTGAGTGTGATATAGACTTTATCATTGAGTTAGAGCCGGACTCCAGGCCCATTTCCATTACTTCGTATCATATTGCTCCAGCTGAGTTGAGGGAGCTTAAGGTTTAGCTTCAGGTCTTCTTAGCTAAGGGTTTCATCAGGCCTAATATGTCGCCTTGGGATGCTCCAATTCTATTTGTGAAGAAGAAAGATGGCTCGATGCAGATGTGTATTAATTATCGAACGCTGAATAAGGTAACTATAAAGAACAGGTATCCAATGTCGTGTATAGATGACTTTTTTGATCATCTCCAGGGTCCAACAGTGTTCTCTAAGATAGATTTGAAGTCAGGCTACCAACAGATGAGGATTTGGGCGGAGGACATCCCTAAGACAGCATTGAGGACATAGCCACTATGAGTTCCTTGTGATGTTTTTTAGGTTGACCAATGCCCCAGTAGCTTTTATGGACTTGATGCAAAAGGTGCTCAAGCCTTACCTGGATTCATTTTTGATAGTCTTCATTGATGATATATTGGTATACTCGCTGGATAGGGAGAAGTGATAACGCTCAAAGTACCACTCCAATTAAGAAGCATAAGCGATCGTTGTCAAATATAGAACCCAACAAAGGTTGGGGTCGATCCCACAGAGAATATGGTGAAAGTTAAGCCTTTAGTGAAGTATGTGACTAATGGTCAATAGTTTCCGGTAAATAAAGGGGGGGATTTTGTGTGAACAAAAGCAAATAATAATGTATGTGAATTAATCAATAGGAGAATGAACTAGGGAAGTGTTTACCATGGCATTGGTAACAATGTCGATTCTAGGCGCAACTGGGTTCTTTCTATATGCGTGTCACGATGTGATTGAATTAATTGTATCGTCTAAACGTTTCTCAACCAAATAGACAAATTTACTTTTCAATTCTCTCGAACTTGAAAAGGTGTGCTTTTAGATTTCAATCCTAAACATCAAGTAGATTAATCTAGTTACAACATTAATCATAAGACGAGAGTTGGTAGTCTCGAATCCTCGTTGTTAATCAAATTTCCGGTTTTAATCTCTTTACTCAAGCAAATTAAACCTAGGCATGTTCTAATGTTTGCAACCACTAGAAATGTTAAATAATGAATTATTACCAACGTGACAACATATATATTGAACCCATCGCTACCCGGAATCTATATCGCTACTTTAGCCATGGCTCCCACAACCCTAGTTGTGGGAGGTTTAGTTACTCATGCTTTTAGAAGAATAAAAGAAAGTCATATTCATAATAAAGAAAAGAGATCCTTACAATGCACTGAGAACAATCTTTAATTATTCCAAGAACAAGAAAACAAGATCCCAAGAACAAATCAAGAACAAGATTGAGGAGGAAGAAAACGTGTATTGCGTGTTTTCCGTAAAAAGCTTGACAAATAAAATAAACCTAACATAGGGTATTTATAGGAGTCTAGGAAACAAATCCCAAAAATGCTCGGATTCCGCGTAACCGACTGCCCAGGTGCGACGGCCAGGCTGACGGACCGTCACTGGCTTGACGGACCATCGCCTGGGCCGTCACCACTAGACAGTGGCACTGCCCAACTTGACGGTCACTGTGATGGGCCATCACATGTGTGACGGGCCGTCACTCTTATCCAGAATGCTCTTTTTCGCGTATTTCCTTCCGTTTCCATGTTTGTCTCCATTTCCTGAAAATACAACATACAAACATCAAAAACGACAATGGTTGCTTGAAACGTACAATTGTTCTTAGTTTAAAGGAGTCGAAAGTGTCGTAAAATGGCGGCACATCAACACCCTCAACTTAAGACGTTCGCTTGTCCTCAAGCAACATAACATGAAAGAAAACAATAATACGACTCAACTAAGAAAACAAACTCGTGTCTCTAGCAACTCATGGTCATTCAACATCTTTTTCAATCAGGCTCCCTCATAGCACACAAATGTATGAAACACTAACTTGCAAGGATCCAAACATGTCATTCTGATATGATAGAATATTATGCATACACACGCGCAGCTATCCTAACAATCAATAGGCAATACAGAAATCTTGATGCCCTCACCACAAAGAAATCCCACACACAAGATTTGGGACTAGGTAAGCGCCCACACTCACAAACGATTTCAAACAATGCACATGCGATACCATAGGCTTGCCCTTACTATTCTATTTCAGTTCTTCAGAAAGGCGCTCAGGATCACTACAGGACTTGTTTAGGCTTGTAATGAGGCTTCAGGTGCAGGTAGGATACATTTAGGGGTTAGTGACTAAGCCCTCCTTTGAACCACCGACGTCTTATTACCACATAACTTTACTTTGTCCATCCTTATTCACCTTTTTATTTCCTTCTCTCTAGCTACATGTGCGGCCTCTTTATCTTGACAATTCTTTTTATTACTTTTTCGATCTTTTTCATCTCTTTTTATTTTTCTTTTCTTTTCTTAGGTACACACCCGAATTTTCATTCTATTCCCAACCAATCTTCTTCATCCTCTTTTTCTTATCATTCACCTCTGTAGTAGCCACCCTCAACTTAGGCTGATTGCCTGCGTTGAGGTGCACAATGTCCAAGGGAGGACCAGGGCCAAAACAAGGTTTACCTCTATAGTAGCCACCCTCAACTTAGGCTGATTGCCTGGGTTGAGGTGCACGATGTCCAAGGAAGGACCAGGGCCAAAATAGGGATTCAAAGTTAAACAGGAACGGTGACAGGTTATTGAAAGAACAAGGTTAATTATGGCTCAAACACGGATCAAAAAGGGATTATTTGCATTTGGACGGTCTTATAGGTTAAGTGGACTGCATACAAAAAGGGCATGTGATCCTTTCCTAAGCAACCAAACTTCGAACTTAACAAAATAGACCGGGCAAGTTCTAGATCTATGCACAGAGTAAGAATTTATAACAAGAATCTCACACACTCTTGGCACCAAGAAACTATATCGCTACCAACTATCAAACAACCGCTCGGCTTAAGCATACTTATTCTGATCATAATCACACAATGACATACAAGGATCCAGACAGTCAATCGTTTCAACATAAGTACAAAACCAGAAATTTTTTTAAAGAGGGGCCTCATTTTAGTCAAGACGAAACGCCATGCTCATCACTATAGACACTAAAAAAAACAAAAATTTAAAATAACAACCTAAAGATGCCGGTTCTACTAGATAGCACACCAGAGGGAAAAGAAACACGGCAACAAAAACCCTCGGTGGTGACTCACAGGTTTCCCAACACCCTCAACTTAGACTCATGCATTGTCCCCAATGCACCCATATGAAAGCTAAAAACTGTGAGAGAAAGGAATACCTGTGAAGTCGATATGACTCAGATTCTGGAATGATGTTGGGGACCGCCAGGGTCTCCAAAATAGGAGAACTCGATGGAGTGTGTGCACACGACAACCTCATGTTGCGTTTCAGCTTCTTCTTTTATTGGTTTCGCAGCTAGTCGCGACAACTTCTTCGCTCTTTCTTTGCAGATTCTCTTGCGGTGTTTTCGTTTCTTTGATCTATTTTCACCGCCTTCCTCTACATGTTTCCCTTCTCGCACCATACTTCTCACAACAGCTAGAGTCTCGACCAAACCCTTCTCCTCAAGATAAACCTCCGCAGGAGCTTCCTCAATAATATTGACGACCGCGACCACCCTCATGTCACTTGGTTGCTTCATCAATTTAGACACATCGAACTTGATAGCTTCATTGTTTAGCCTGAAGGTCAGTTCATTTCTTTCCATGTCAACCAACACTCTTGCCGTGGCTAGCAATGGTCGTCCCAAGATTATGGGAACTTCAAAATCCACTTCGCAATCCAAGATCACAAAGTCAGCTGGGAAGATAAGCTTCCCGATCTTTACTAGCACATCAGACAATATTCCCACGGGCCGCTTTACCGAACGGTCAGCCATCAACACTCTCATGGACGTTGGTTTAGGAGCTCCCAAACCCAGTTGTTTATAGACTGCTAGCGGCATCAGGTTGATGCTAGCACCAAGATAACACAAGGCTCTTCCGAAGCCGAGTTTCCCAATAGTACAGGGGACAGTAAACGCACCTAGATCTTCGTTTTTGTCTACTAACAACCTTGAGGAAATAGCACTGCAGTGGTGGAGGTTGTCTTCCGGTTCAAAACTTACCGATCTCTTCTTTGTAATCAAGTCCTTCATGAACTTGGCATAACCGGGCATTTGTTCAAGCTCTTCCACCAATGGGATGTTTATTGATATTTGCTTGAGCATGGTCAGGAAATTCAGGAACTTACCATCTTCCGCTTTCTTTTTCAGGCGTTGTGGGAAAGGAGGTGGTGGTCGAGGCATCATAGTTGGAAGCTTTTCAGCTTCCTTTCTTTTCTCCACGGGCTTTAGAGTAGCCTCCTCAAATTCCTTGTCTTCCGCGATCTCACCCTCAACTTGACTCTGAATTTCCGGATGTGATTCCGGTAATATTTTTCCGCTTCTTGTGGTGATCGCCATACAACTCGCGTTATTCCTCGGATGAGTAGTGTCGCTCGGCAAGGTACCTGACTTCCTTGGGTTTAGAGATGCCGAGATTAGCCCCACTTGCTGCTCTAATTGCTTGATCAAAGTGGAATGTGCCTCCACTATTTGACTCATGGCCGATAACTCAGTCCTTATCTCCTTTACCCCAGAGTCAGTCGATTCTACCTTCAGCAGCATCTTCGCCATCATGTTCTCTAGCTTAGAAGTCCCTGCCTCGTTGCTAGCTTTGTCCCGATTACCAGGTGGTACATACAACCCACCTCTATCGGTGTTGCTCCTCCAGTTTCCTTGATCGCGATTGTAGCCAACTTTCTCATAGTAGTTCTCCTTCT
This sequence comes from Jaltomata sinuosa, assembly GCA_003996215.1. Lineage (NCBI taxonomy): Eukaryota > Viridiplantae > Streptophyta > Magnoliopsida > Solanales > Solanaceae > Jaltomata > Jaltomata sinuosa. The sequence continues at coordinate 74,303 of QJPP01007238.1, forward strand.
GATAGGTCCGACCTTGGTTTCCTTGGCCATTGGCCTGGAAACCCCCCAAGTAATTCGCCTCCTCAGTTTCCAACTCTGCTGCTCTACCTTGAGAACCAACAACTTTTACCTTCTCTACGCCTCCCGAAAACAAGTGCTTGGTCAGTAGGTCCAACTGCGTTTTCAGATGCGCCATGTCTTGGTCGCGCTCCTCGTCTTTTCTGCGCTGCTCAGCTGACATACCAACTGCGTAAGTGCTAGCTGCTACCTCTGAATCCCGTGTATGCCAGGCCCTGTTGGTTTTGGTGAGACTGTCTAAAGTAGTTGTGGCCTCAACAAAAGTGAGACCCATGAATGCACCACCTGCTGCGTTGTCTAACGTCGGCTTGGTAGCCGAATTCAGTGCCCGGTAGAACGTCTGCATCAAAAAGTTATCGGTCAACTGATGGTTCGGGCATTGTGTTATCTTCTGTTTGAATCGCAACCAGGTCTCGTGCAATGCTTCATGAGGTTGCTGCCTGAAGTTGCTAATCTCGTCCCTCAACTGTATCATCCGAGAGGGAGGAAAGAACCTTTCTAGGAAAGCTCCTCTCAACTCTCCCCAATTTGCGATAGAGTCAGGGGTCAGCTCTGTCAGCCACAACGCTGCCTCATCAGACAGAGACAACGGAAATAACCTGAGCATGATCGCTGTCTGACTCACGCCCGGCAGTTCGAACGACTTGCATATGCCCACGAAATTCATTAGATGCTGGTTTGGATCATCCCCAGCGGCACCTCGGAACACTCCTCTTAAGTTCAACAGCTGGATCATCATGCTAGTGATGTTGAACTTGGCTCCGGGCGCTAGCGGTGGAAGAGCAATGGCGCCCGTAGCGCCAACTCCATCCAAGTCGATATCCTCATCATTCAGCATAACATCGTCCTGCAGACCACCAGCATTCAGATTTTGTTGGGCCTGCAGTTCTGCAGCGAGCCTTGTTGCCTCTTGTTGTGCGGCCATATTCCGCCTTAATGTTCTAGCAAGCTCGGGGTCGTAAGGTAATGTTGATTCACCCGAGCGCCGGGTACTTGGCATGCACAACTCTGTACCCTGTCCAAAACAAAAACAACAAATAAACGTAAAAGCAGGAAAGTATGACTAAGAGTCAAATAAACACACCAGACTTAACAAACAACCGTATTCCCCGGCAACGGCGCCAAAATTTGATAACGCTCAAAGTACCACTCCAATTAAGAAGCGTAAGCGATCGCTGTCAAATAAAGAACCCAACAAAGGTTGGGGTCGATCCCACAGAGAATATGGTGAAAGTTAAGCCTTTAGTGAAGTATGTGACTAATGGTCAATAGTTTCCGGTAAATAAAGGGGGGGATTTTGTGTGAACAAAAGCAAATAATAATGTATGTGAATTAATCAATAGGAGAATGAACTAGGGAAGTGTTTACCATGGCGTTGGTAACAATGTCGATTCTAGGCTTAACTGGGTTCTTTCTATATGCGTGTCACGATGTGATTGAATTAATTGTATTGTCTAAACGTTTCTCAACCAAATAGACAAATTTACTTTTCAATTCTCTCGAACTTGAAAAGGTGTGCTTTTAGATTTCAATCCTAAACATCAAGTAGATTAATCTAGTTACAACATTAATCATAAGACGAGAGTTGGTAGTCTCGAATCCTCGTTATTAATCAAATTTTCCGGTTTTAATCTCTTTACTCAAGCAAATTAAATCTAGGCATGTTCTAATGTTTTCAACCACTAGAAAATGTTAAATAATGAATGATTACCAACGTGACAACATATATATTGAACCCGTCGCTACCCGGAATCTATATCGCTACTTTAGCCATGGCTCCCACAACCCTAGTTGTGGGAGGTTTAGTTACTCATGCTTTTAGAAGAATAAAAGAAAGTCATATTCATAATAAAGAAAAGAGATCCTTACAATGCAGTGAGAGCAATCTTTAATTATTCCAAGAACAAGAAAACAAGATCCCAAGAACAAATCAAGAACAAGATTGAGGAGGAAGAAAACGTGTATTGCTTGTTTTCCTCTCTCAAAACTCGACTTTAAACTCCTAAAATTATTGGGTAATGTATGTAAAAAGCTTGACAAATAAAATAAACCTAACATAGGGTATTTATAGGAGTCTAGGAAACAAATCCCAAAAATGCTCGGATTCCGCGTAACCGACTGCCCAGGTGCGACGGCCAGGCTGACGGACCGTCATTGGCTTGACGGACCGTCGCCTGGGCCGTCACCACTAGACAGTGGCACTGCCCAACTTGACGGTCACTGTGACGTACCATCACATGTGTGACGGGCCATCACTCAGGCCGTCACTCTTATCCAGAATGCTCTTTTTCGCGTATTTCCTTCCGTTTCCATGTTTGTCTCCATTTCCTGAAAATACAACATAAAAACATCAAAAACGACAACGGTTGCTTGAAAACGTACGATTGTTCTTAGTTTATAGGAGTCAAAAGTGCCGTAAAATGGTGGCACATCAAGAAGCATGAGCAGTATTTGAGGATCGTGCTCCAGATTATGAGAGATCATTCAACTTTATGCCAAGTTCTCAAAGTGCGGTGTTTTGGCTTGAGTCACTTGCGTTCCTACGACATAAGGTTTCTAAGGATGGGATTAGGGTGGACCAAATAAAGATTGCAGCCGTTTGTGATGTGCTGAGGCCTACTATTCCTACCTAGGTTTGTAGTTTTATTGGGTCGACAGCATATTACAGATGGTTCATCAACGAATTTTCTTCCATAGAAGCACCTTTTACCTGGATGACTAAGAAAGATGTCCCATTTCAGTGGTCTGATCAGTGCGAGGATAGCTTCCAGAGGCTTAAGGCCTTATGGACTTCAGCTCCTGTGTTGACATTGCTAGTTGAGGGTTATAGCTTCTCAATGTATTATGATGTTTCATCAGTTGATATCGGTTGTGTGTTGATGCAGCAAGGTTGGGTGATAGCTTATGCATCGAGGTAGCTAAAGGATCACGAGTGAAACTACCCTACTCATGACTTGGAGTTGGAAGCGGTAGTCTTCGCGCTCAATATCTTAAGGCACAATGTATATGGAGTTCACTGTGAGATTTACACCGACCATAGTATTCTTTAATACATCATGAGTCAGTGAGAGCTAAACTCCAGGAAATAGAGATGAATTCAGTTACTGAAGGGCTACGACATCACTATTTTGTACCATCTGGGCAAGGCAAACGTGGTAGCGAATGCCTTGAGTTGGAAGGAAGTGAGTATGGGCAGCTTGGTGTCTCTTTTAGTTTCGGAGCGACCTTTGGCCTTGGACATACAATCCTTGGTAACCATTTGGTTAGGATTGATTGGTCAGATCCCACCAACGTTTTTATCAGTGTTGAGATCCATTCTACTCTAGTTGATCAGGTTCAGCGGCGTAAGCTTGAGGACTAGCATTTGTGTGATATTCGTGATCAGGTTTTATAGGGTAAGGCCAATAGGGATACTTTAGTTTCTTATGGTATTTTGAAATTTGATGGCCGCCTTTGTGTTTTGAGTGTTGGGAACTTGATACAGTTGATTCTCTGTGAGGCTGATTATTTATAATATTCCATCCATATGGGCGAAAATAAGATGTATTGAGACTTGAGGTAGCTTTACTGGTTGAGTGGTATAAAGAGGGATATAGCGGAGTTTGTATCTCAATGCTTGAACTTCTAGCAGGTTAAGTTCGAGAATATGAGACCTAGTGGATTGATGGAGAGACTTTCCATTCCTGAGTGGAAGTGGGAGGAGATCACTATGGGCTTCATAGCATAGTTGCCATCCACTTCTCGAGGGTTTGACTCTATTTGGGTTATTATCGATAGGCTAACTAAGTTTTCACACTTCTTACCAGTTCATTCTTCCTATAGTGCAGAGAGGTTTCTCAGATATATATCCATAAGGTTATCCATTTGCATGGGGTTCAAGATTTTATTATTTTAAACTACGGTACTCAATTTACATCTCAGTTCTGGAGGACTATTCAGTGAGATATGGGTACAAACCTTTAGCCCAGCACTGCATCCATTCTCAGATAGATGGACAATTTGAGAGGATTATTTAGGTCCTGGAGGATATGTTACGGGCCTGTGTTCTTGATTTTGGGGGTTCATAAAATCAGTACGTGCCTTTGGTAGAGTTCACTTATAATAACAGTTATCACTTGATTATTAGCATGGCACCTTTTGAGGCATTATATTGTAGGCATTGCAGATCGCTAGTGGCTTGGTTTGATGGTTTTGAATCCCAGTTGTAGAGTATATACCTACTTAATGATTTATTAGATAGATTTTGGGTGATTCAGGAAAGACTTTAAGCAACTCAGAGTAAGCAAAAATCTATACAGACCGTAGACTTCATGCCTTAGAGTTCAGTGTTGGTAATTGGGTATTTCTTCTAGTGTCGCCCATAAAGGGCATGATAAGATTTGGCAGGCAGGGTAAGCTCAACCCCAGGTATATTGGGCCATTTGAGATTCTTCAGAGAGTTGGTGATGTTGCCTATCAGCTAGCTTTGCCTCCTATGTTCTCAGCTATTCACCCATTCATTTATGTATCCATGTTGCAACGTTGTTTTTTGGATTAGTCACATGTGTTACGGTGGGATTCAGTGCAGTTAGATAAGAATGTGGCTTTTGTTGAGGAGACGATAGACATCCTAGACCGAGATGTCAAAAGACTGAAGCCTAGAGAGATTCATGTGGTTATGGTTCAGTGAAGATACCGTTAAGTTGAGGAGGCTATCTGGGAGATCGAGAGAGAGAGATGAGCTCAGTATCTACAGTTATTTTAGCTTTCAGGTACTCTCATTCCTTGACTTTTGAGGACAAAAGTCCTTTTTAGTAGTGGATGATGTAATGACCCTTTCGGTTATTTAAGATTTTCTCTTTCCTTGTATTATTAGAGCTTACCTATAGTGGCCTCAAGTCATTTATGACTTGCTGGGACCAGTGGTTCGGTGCCCGGGCCGTCCATTTGGTCTTTACAACCGTTTCCCTATTTTAAAGCTTTAACTTAAGAAATCATTGACTTTGGTAAAAATTCTCAACAAACAAGCTCAAAATCAAATTTTGACAGTTCTGTTAGCTCCGGAGCATGGATTTTTAGTCTAGTTGGAGCATTGGTCAGAGCCTAGGATCTTTCAATATGGTTTTATCTCACTTTATGAGATTTTAGGCTAGTTGGAGTTGGAGGTTGAGTTTGGTCAACATTCTAAGAAGACGACCTCAGATGGGAATTCTGTCAGCGCATTTATCTCTTAAATGTAGACTTTAGGCTAGAGGGAGCTTTGGTTTGGGTCCCGAGGCCTCCTGAATAATTTTGGGCTATTCAGTTCCATTTTGGTAAAGTTGGGTTTTTAGGCATGGGACCCACTTTTTGTAAAATTGACCTTGTATGGGAATTTCATCGAGTCCGTTAAGTCTAGAATACCATTTCTGGTAGGGTAGCATATTCTTTTTGCATGTGTGGGTCTCTGAATAATCCCCGAGGGTGTGATCAGAGGAATTTTTAATTAGGTTTGCAGTTGATTGTTGCTGGTTCTTGATGGGCACAACAGTGGTGCTTTGGCCCCAGCTGCGCATCCACACTGGAGCTATGGGTGCCGCACCTGCGGTGCTAGTGAGATCAATGGGGGGTGCACATGCACTCCTTCACCTACCCCTGCGATGCCACCCCTATGGCATATATACCGCACCTGTGGGGCTAGAGGTTTTGTTGACCTCCGCCTCTGCGGTGGTCTTAGCACCACTGCAGCGATGTACCTGCATCAATATGACCATAGGTGCGCCGATCGCTGGCAGGTTTAAGTGGGTCTTCTCCTTCATTCTTCTAAGTTTCAAAATCATTATTCACCATTTCTTTAGAGCTCTAAGCTCAAATCTCAATGTGGATTCTTCTTGAAGTGCTGGGGGGTATATTACTTGTCTTTGATCATTTTCCTGTCTTCAATTGTAAGTTTTCCATCCATTTTTCCATTAAATTCTGCGATTGATTCTTAAATTATTCTTGGGGTTTAGGGGTTGTATTAGGCCCTTTCCTTACCCAATTTATGCTTAATTTTTGAGCATGAGTTCCAGGCTGCATTGGGAACCTCATGGTAATTTCTATTTTCAGTCTCAATTTGCGGGGCACACGACCCATTTTTTACCTAGATTTTTGACCCAACTAATTATCAACATTATGGATATTGTTAACTTTGATTTGACGAGTAGATTATGTTTTTGGTAGTTTGATTGTTGTTCGGGGCTTCTCAGAGATGTTTGGCCTCGGACGATATCTCTCCAACAGCTTTTCATCGGAGGCCAGGTAGGCTATGGCTTACCGATCTTACACTTGGCCTATATAGAATGTAATTATACCATTTAGCTCATCTTTCGGATGGGATTACTAGGTTGGAACACCAGACCTTGTTCCGTCCATTTTTGTCCATTTTTATTTCTTTTGCTTTAATATTTGAGCTAGTACGGTAGTATTACCTCTCCTCCCTTATGGCCCTGAATGCCCTTTGCATATACCTCTAGACAATAGATGGTGGGATATTTGGGTAGTGTCTGTGAGTCTTGGATATTGATTCACGTTGTCTAGCTGGTTATCTGTTTTGTAGAGCGGATTGAGCCTGTGCAGGACCAGTAGGTTGATATTGAGTTGTTGGTTGTATCTGAGCATATCATCATCATGAAAAGAATTTTTTCTGCATTGGTATTACTAATACAGGGCTGCAGGCCTTACTATCACTAGTGTTCTAACCTTGCATGGCCCCGAGGGCCCATTTTCAGTTATTATCAATAAATGAACTTAAAACTGGTTTAATGGATCTTCTTGAAGTAAAAGGGATCAAATTTTGGTTTTTCCCACTAGAACCTGAGATGATACTAGACCAAGCACTAGATATTGTTTTATAAATGATTTTAGACCCGGATCGACTTTGGGCATGCATGATGAGATCTTGAGAGTAGGTATGTGGTCGCGGAGACCTCGATAGACCTTGTCGATCTGGACTAGGGTCTACGGGCTGAGAGTGCCGAAGGAGGGGTATACAGGGGAGTAGAGGTATACGGGGGAAGCCCTTCCCTGGGTCCTACCTACTGGGCCTACGGATGCCGGAAGAGGTGCATACGGCACCACTGGCATACCATACCATATCATTCATTTCTGCACAGTTCCACCCTTTGTTTTCTGTTTGCTGAGTGTACTCTCCATTTGTATGGGATGCCGGTATGGTTTGTCTTCACTTTTATGTATTTCTTGGGTGTTGGGCGCTCACTGGGATTGTAGGTAGATTAGTGTTACTTGGTCCTATTGTAGTTAACTTCTAGTTTACTTTTCGATCATCCTTACTGTGTGAGATATTTTATTAGCATGTTTATATTTAGTTTCCTTTCTTTCTCTCCCTTTATTTGAGGTTACCGGTACACCACCTTGTTCATTAAGGTTTTCTTATTTACTGTTATTGTAAGGACCCATGTGCGTTCTTTACTCTTACATCTGTGTTCTGTGACACATCTTCTGTGTCCAGCATAGTACACTAGTATTTAATGCCTTCTATTTGTTGCTAGCTTTCTTATACATCACTATATTTGCTTTTGTGACCTTTTTCTTCCCTTGTCTACAATCTACTGCTTTTATATTTTATATGTGCCCAATCAGCCTATGATGTTTACTGGGTACTGGTTTCTTATGCAATTGGTGCTCATACTACACTTCTGCAACTTCCTGATGAAGATCCTAGTGTGGGCCATCGTTGTTGATGAGGGGATTTCATGCAACTTTTGGGACATCTGAGACATAGGGTGAGCTCCTAGAGACCAGGTCTTGGCTATATCTTTTCTTTTGCCACAACTGACTCTTTTGTATATTCGGAGACATTTGTATATTTTTACTTTAGCACTCTCTTCTACCCTGTATCTTTAGTAGTGGCTCCTGTACTTATGATACCAAGTCGTGGGATGGTGTGGTTTTCTATATATACTCAGGTCCTTTTGCTATGCCTTTCTAACCTTCTTCCACTTATTATCCTTATTCTGTTTGCTTTACTTAGGTAGTATCTCATTACTAACTATTTCGGGTTACAGGGATTTGTTCACCTATAGGAGGGTTGTAGGTGTCATCATTACCTGAAAATTGGGTCGTGACATCATCTATGGCATTAACATGCAACCCCGATTTATATAAAAACCACCTTATAACTTAAACACACCAACATGGCCATTCAAGGACCAACATGCATGTCAAGTAACAATGAATCCTGGTCCTCTCAAGGAACTAACACACATGAACATCAACAAACAGATAAGCCCGGTTCACTCAAGAAACCAACACACATGAATATCAAGTAAACCTGTACACACATGCTAAGGGTCTTATGGTTGCCCACTAGTCATGACTTGCAGGGGACGACCTCTTGTCTATGTACTCTACTGGTGTGGTACCCGAGCCAACTAATGAATCATAGAACCTGTACCAGACGTGGTACCCGAGTTAACTAATGAATAATAGAACCTGTACCAGGCATGGTACCCAAGAGAACTAATGAATAGTAGATATTACAATAATCACAATCACAATGATAGCATACAACACTTGTAAAACCAACAAGCTTTCAAAACAGACTCATTACATGTGATTAACCCTTAGGATATCATTTAACAATCATTCCCTTTTTCCTGAACATGTATTGTAAAAGTAATACTAATGAGATAGTTATTAATGCAAACATATTGCAAATTGGGTTAGAAATAACCATTACCTACGTCAATCAAAGCCTGAAATGCTCTATCGAACTTGGGCTTTCACTTTCCTGGAAACCCCAACTTGATTGTGGTCTAAAAACATAAATGCAAACACATATTTCAACCCATGACCTCAAATATCACGTATTAAAGCCTAATCCCAAACCCCCAGAACAAATTCATGATCATTTCACATATTGTCATGCCCCGAACCTACCTCCTTGACGTAACACGGGACCCAAGATCACAAGTGATCTCAAGATAACCCTCTGGCATTAGCATGACTTAAAAACTAAAAACTGAACAAGACATAAGAATGAAAGCTTAACTGAAGTAATGAGAAATTTTATCTGTCATATAAATATACGTCTAAAAATGACAATCAGAATTAAACTGAATATCTGGCTCTATGTCTGAAAAACTCTACTACTGATGAGCGACTGGACAAGCCCCCAGCTAACTCTAAATACTGAAAACTGAATGAACGAACTAAAAGTCTAGAATGAAGCTAACTCTAAGTCCTCGAAGGAGGAGAACTCACCAAGTTAGGTGGAGGTGTTGCTGATGTACTAGCTACGTTTCTGGGAGCAGGCTACAGAATCTACATCATAATAGGATGCAACAAAAAGAGGTATGCGGTCAGTACTATGGAATGTACTGAGTAAGTGAGATATGCATACGTCATGATAAAATATAATTGAAAGCATGCTTAAAAGTGAGTTCATGCATAAATAGAAGAAAACATAGGTAAATATCAAAATTTGAACATAAGTCATAAAACAATAAGCCAAGCTTCAAAATAGAATATCATATAACTTAAAAGCTTGAAAACCTTCATACGGGAGTTTGTTATAACCGAAAATAGACCATGTGAGCTACATGGAATTCAACTATGTAACCCTAGTTGGAAAAGCTTCCCCAAACCTTTCCAAGGCATGGGGCACCATACATGTCATAACGTGGAACCACTTTCATAAAACCGAGGGGACACTCTCAACTAACGAGGAACTTCTTTCATTAACTCAGGGATACACTCTTAACTAACAAGGACCCTCTTTTATAAACCTGAGGAGACACTTTCAACTAACGAGGACCCTCTTTCATAAACCCGAGGAGACACTCTCAACTAACGAGGAACCTCTAAACCTATGCTGGCAATGTAGTTTTTTGGGTGTCTAGAACTCTCATCGCTCAGTGCTAAATACTACTCTCAAACCATAAATATAGATCATAATATACTAATGACATATCTAATGCCAAAATCTAGTGAAAAGCATAAGGACACATCTAGTATCATGCAAATTCAAATCATAAGTCTTAAAGATTAGCATAACGATAATTAAAATTATAATTTTCTTTCTAAAATCATGGCTTGAAGAATTAGGCATGCAATTTCATAAATACATAAGGTCATGTTATCTAAACATGCCAATTTTTACTTGAAAATATGCAATTCAATGGAATCATGATAGAAATCATCTTTAACGCATGGGCTTTCGAAATTAATTAAGGAACCTCAAATGAATCATAGATAAGTAATGAGAAACCATGAATTGATACTTTAAAACTGAACCCATAAGTTTTCCCCAAATTCGATAAGAACCCTAATTTCACAATTTCGTAAATCAAAGTAAAACATGGGGTTTTGTGCATAAGTGTGCAAGAAATCCCTTATTGATACCCACAAACTTGAATTGAAGCTTTCTTAATCTTGGATGAGAGAATGGAGACTTGAAGATGAAACCCTAACTTGAAGCTTGAGAGGATGGAACTCATTTTCTTCTTTTGGAACTTGATTGAAAGAATGGGATTGAACTTAGGCCAAGTGAGAATAAAAACCGTTCTTAATAGGCTAAAAATGACTTAGTATAGGATTTAAAAGAATGGGAAATTATCAAAATGCCCCAGGGATTTAAATTAAAAAGTTTTCTTAAAATCTTGGCTTCAGGGATTACGGGGGCAATCCACGAGTCGTAGACTGAACCACGACTCGTGGTTTCCACTCGTAGTTCCTGGCCCAAATGATCAGCTGCAGATATGGTTCTACGAGTCAACAAAATGGACCGTAGAATAAACTATGTTTCATAGACCCTCTCGTGGTTTTTGGGGAAACAAGAAGACCTCAGGTTCGATTCCACGAGTGGATAGGACGGTTCGTAGAATGAACTATTGTCTGTAGAACACACTCGTAGTTCTCATACTAGGGGATGATCCTATAGACTTAAACCACGAGTTCATTCCATGGCTCATGGTTCCAACCACGGCCCCGTGGTTTGGACTCGTAATTTCTGGAAAGCTAAGAAAATTCAGAGATTCTAAGTTAGAATGTTTATTCGAATTCTAGGGTGTTACAATATCTCCCCCTTGAGATCATTCGTCCTTGAATGAAGACTAAGTAAGGAAAACTGAAGAAAAAATATCCCAACCAACCAACAAAAGATAAAAACTAAAGGATAAACATAAAAACTGAGCTTTTTAACTTAAAATATGACTGAACTAACTTCGGAAAACATGAATGCATGCTAGTATCATGAGAGAAACTGATGGAGCATAATCGGAGGGACATACTAAGGAGGAAACTATTACCTCACACTGCAACTGGATCGGAAGAAAAAGATGAGGGTATTTGGCTCTCATGGCTAATCCTGCTTTCCATGTAGCTCCTTCAACCAAGAAAATCTGAAGTACTAACATGGTAACTGATTTTTGACTGAAATATAAAGTGAGCTAGATTCATGAGACACATATGCATGCGGAGAGCATAAGCATAACTGATGGGATATGAAACTAAATACCTATCATGATAACTAGTCCGGATAAAGAGTAGGGACTCAGCGGAAACTCATAAGCAACGAGCGCATTCTTAGAAATTGTAGTTAACTGAAAGGAAAATAAAAATGATAGGGGTAGCTATAGGGGAAAACTTTTATCTTCTAAATACCACACTTACCATTTCAACTAACATTCTCACTAGTGCACATATAGATACTAAGGTCTGAGTCTAACTACATGATTTATCCATGTTCAAACCTATCTCGACTAAATCTCTTGCATGTAGAATATCTCCTAAGAATAGTAATCCTTCTTATCACAACAACCAACTAACCTTAAGTTCCTAACCAAAGGGTCACTAGTTGCACCAAGCAAAGGTTCACATGCATTTCATCACAATATTCAAGCTTATAACTATGGTCACCTTATAGTTTTGTAGCTTACCCTATCCCAGTCTTCTCCCCTTCCCCTAGTACCTAACAACATAAACCAAAATCTTAAAAGAAAAGAGCGGGAGGATGAGCATCACGGATGGAAGATTTCTGATCGGTCTAGACTTACACTTAGCGTGATCTAGACACTCAAGGTGAGGCTTGGGGAATCGAGCACAATAGGCATGAGCGATTTACATACTGGGCATGTAAGGAATGAATAATGGGGATCACCACCCCTCATCATTAAAGGTAAGGTCCAAAGGGCTTTAGAGCAAGGAAATCACAAGCGCGAACTATTTCACGAAAATCAGGTCTGAGCATGTACATGACGTAGCATGATTTGATTAGCCAGTAAGGCATTTTTGAGGAATGAACTAAGTAAATAGGACTGAGCATACTATGAGACTTGAACCCATATAAATATCGAGCCTCAGGGCATAAAGCTGGGACTCATAGAACTGCAGAGTAAGAGTAGAATCATTTTCTGAAGCAATCACTTGTCATTCTAGGATCTGAATATGAGCATGAATTTAAATGGAGTGCGTATATTTTAATTGGGACCAAGGAGCTAACACACACAACATGCAAAAGGTATTGTAACAACGGAAGTAAACTTCAGATATAAGAATTGAAATAAGCCTCTGTTTTCCCCCATATATTCATTCTAACACTCATAGCATCACTACCCAAGCCTCCAAAATCTGATTGATTCTACATCCCACCATCTCACCCTATTCATGCTACCTTTCTAAGTCTATGGACTTCTCACCAACCTCTAAACAGAACTATGATCATTTTACCCTAACAGAACATACACTACTCCAGAATCTAGCATGAATATCCACTTCTCTCTTTAGGATAAGACTCTCCCTTGCCTAAAAGTCTAAGCCTCAATCTTTCTATCTTATATAGGGGTTGTACATACCACATTCATTAACTTACAACCTACCTCTTTCAATGACATGCCAATCTTACATGGTTCTAACAACCCACAACTCTCTCTTTCTAGTACCCATCGAGATGCTATACTCCTCTATCACTACTTTGTTCTAAGCCAAGACAACTAAAAACCATACAAGAATAGGGGCCTGGGGACTACTGATGCATAAAGGAAGAAATCTAGTGACATACCTAATTAAGCTTCTGGAGGAATACTCTAACCTGGCTGGCTAGACGCTGAAAGGAATTGGTTTTGGAGCTGAACACCACTATTGCTTTGCTTAGCTGAGGGGAAAGCCCTGATCCTATGGCCTAACTGACCACACCCAAAACACCCCTCTTTGCCAGCAAGGCACTCACCTAGATGAAACTTACCACAACTACTACAATGAGGGTACCTCAAGGTCTTCGGAGCCCTACTATGATACAACTTAGAATCGAGTGTAAATGTTCTAACTGGAGATGGGGTTGGTCTGGATGACCTCTGCTGAAAAGATGACCGGTTCCTACTACCAGTTTTCTGCTGACTAGAGTTGTGGTTCTATGTTCTTATTTTATTGTTCTTCCTCTTTCTCTTCTTCAGTTTCTCTTTTTTATTCAACTAAGCTGTCATTGCTTGATCTAACATACGGATGGCTTTACAAAATTCCACATTCGTAACCTCATGGTCAGGAATAGAAGGATTAGCATCCCTCTTGGGGTTTTTTCATGGAGGTATTATCTGAAATGCCTAAGGAACAAATTGGAAGGGTAAATAGAGTTAAACTCTATCGCACTATGTTGAATACGAAAGAAGTTAATTTTTTCCTAAGACACCTTATAGCCTTCCTCTCATAAGTGTGGCACGCTTCACACCTATGAAAGAAACTCTACTTGATGCGACTTTCAGTCACCCTAGTACTATTGAACCAGATGCTCTAGTACCAACTTTTTCACACCCCGAGCCTACCCCCTGGATGTAACACGGGACTCAAAATCACAAGTGATCTCAAGATAACCCTCTAGCATTAGCATGACTTAAAACTGAACAAGACATAAGAACGAAAGCTTAAATGAAATAATAAGGAACTTGATCTGTCATATAAATATAAGTCTAAAAATGACAATCTGAATTAAACTAAATATCTGACTCTATGTCTGAAAGCCTCTACTACTGATGAGCTGCTGGGACAAGCCCCAAGCTAACTCTAAATACTGAAAACTTAATGAAAGAACTAAAAGTATAGAATGATGCTAGCTCCAGTCCTCGAAGGAGGATGACTCACCAAGATGGCTGGAGGTGTTGCTGATCTACTAGCCACGTTTCTGTAGTGGGCTATAGAATCTACATCATAATAAGATGCACCACAAATAGGTATGCGGTCACTACTATGGAATGTACTGAGTATGTGGGATATGCATATGTCATGACAAAATATACCTGAAAGCATGCTTAAAACTGAGTTCATGCATAAATAGAAGAAATCATAAGTAAATATCAAAATTTCAACATAAGTCATAAAACAATAAGCCAAACTTCAAAATAGAATATCATATAACTTAAAAGCTTGAAAACCTTCGTACAGGAGTTTATTATAACCGACAATAGACCATGTGAGCTTCATAAAATCCAACTATATAACCCTAGTTGAAAAAGCTGCCCCAAACCTCGCCAAGGCATGGGGCACCATACATGTCATAGCATGAAACTATTTTCATAAAATCGAGGAGACACTCTCAAATAACGAGGAACCTTTTTCATAAACCCGAGAAGACACTCTAAACTAATGAGGACCCTCTTTCATAAACCTGAGAAGACACTCTCAACTAATGAGGACCCTCTTTTATTAACCCAAGGAGAAACTCTCAACTAAAGAGACCCTCTTTCATAAACCCGAGGAGACACTCTCAACTAACGAGGACCCTTTTTTATATATCCGAGAAGACACTCTGAACTAATGAGGACTCTCTAAACCTATGCTGACAATGTATTTTTGGACTTGGGTGGTCTAGAACCCTCATCGTTCGGTGCTAAATACTACTCCTTAAACATACGTATAGCTCATAATATACTAATGACATATCTAATGCCAAAATCTAGTGAAAAGCATAAGGACACATCTAATATCATGCAAATTCAAATCATAAGTCTTAAAGCATAGCATAACCATAATTCAAATCATACATTTCTTTCTAAAATCATGGCTTGAAGAATTAGGCATGTAATTTCATAAATACATAAGGTCATGTTATCTAAACATGCCAATTTTCACTTGAAAATATGCAATTCAATGGAATCATGCTAGAAATCATCTATAATGCATGGGCTATTGAAATTAATTAAGGAACATCAAATAAATCATAGATAAATAATGAGAAACCATGAATTGATACTTTAAAACTGAACCCATAAGTTTTTCCCAAATTGGGTAAGAACCTTAATTTCACAGTTTCATAAATAAAAGTAAACATGGGATTTTGAGCATAAGGGTGAAAGTAATTCCTTATTGAATACTCACATACTTGAATTAAAGCTTTCTTTATCAAGGTAGAGAGAATGGAGACTTGAAGATAAAACCCTAACTTGAAGCTTGAGAGGATGGAACTCCTTTTCTTCTTTTGGAACTTGATTGAAAGAATAGGAGAGAACTTAGGCCAAGTGGGAATCAAAACCCTTCTAAATAGTCTTAAAATGACTTAGTATAGGAGTTAAAAGAATGGGAAATTACAAAAATGCTCCAGGGATTTAAATTAAAAAGACAGCTTAAAATCTTGGCTTCTGGGATTACGGGTGCAATCCACGAGTAGTAGATGATGTGACAGCAATTTACGTCACTTTCGACTCCTTTTTACTAAGAACAATCGTACGTTTTCAAGCAACCATTGTTGTTTTTGATGTTTTTATGTTGTATTTGTAGGAAATGGAAACAAACACGGAAACGGAAGAAAATACGCGAAAAACAACATTCTGCCTAAGAGTGACGGCCTGAGTGACGGTCCGTCACAAGGCTGACGGTCCGTCACTGGGACAGTCAACTTAAGGCAGTGTTGCTGCCTAGAAGTGACGGCCCAGGCGACGGTCCGTCACTGCCCTGACGGTCCGTCAAGCCTGGCCGTCACGCTAAGGCAGTAGCACTGGGCGGCGACCCGCGTTTTGGGAATTCTTAGCCCGTTTTGGATTTGGTTTCTACTACTCCTATAAATACCCTATGTTAGGTTTATGTAAAAAAGTAGACCCAATAGTTTTAGAATAGTTTTTAGTCATTTTTTGAGAGCAACAACACGTTTTCGGATTCTTGAATTCGTGTTCGTGAGTTCTTGGTTTTTCTTGTTCTTGGATTATTGAAGATTGGTTTTCATTATATTGTAAGAACTTCTTCTCCTTATTATGAATTCAATTCTCTTCTCTTTTCTTTATAGCATGATTAACTAAAACTCCCGCAACTAGGGTTGTGGGAGCCATGGCAAACGTAGCAATATAGATTCCGGGTAGCGTTGGGTTCGATTTATGTATTGTCACGTTGTTAATCATACATTATGTCACGTTTTCTAGTGGGTTGCAAACATTAGAACATGCCTAGGTTTAATTTGCTTGAGAAAGAGATTAAAACCGGGAAACTTGATTAACAACAAGGATTCGAGACTACCAACTCTCGTCTTAAAGATTAATGCCGTAACTGGATTAATCTACTTGATGTTAGGATTGAGAGCTAAAAAGCACATCTTTTTGAGATCGAGAGAAGATAAAAGGAAATTTGTTTATTTGGTCGAGAGACGTTTAGACGATACAATTGACGCAATCACATCGTGACACGCATATAGAAAGAACCCGGTTAAGCCTAGAATCGACATTGTTACAACGCCATGGTAACCACGTCCCTAGTTCGCATTCTCTCCTACTGATTATTTCTCCTACGTTTATTATTGTTTTGTTTACAATTTGATTACAAAACCCCCCCCCTTTATTTACTGGAAACGATTGACGACTAGTCACATACTTCACTAAAGTCTTAATCATCACCATATTCTCTGTGGGATTCGACCCCAACCTTGTTGGGTTATATATTTGACAACGATCGCTTACGCTTCTTAAATTGAGGTGTAGTTTGAGCGTTATCAAAAATGGCGCCGTTACCGGGGAATACGGTTTTTGATTAAGTCTGGTGTGTTTAGTTGACTTTTAGTCATAATTTCCTGCTTTTATTTTTGTTTGTTGTTTTTGTTTTTGGACAGAGTACTGGTTGTGCATGCCAAGTACCCGAGGTTCGGGGGAACAAATTTTACCTTACGACCCCGAACTTGCGAGAACATTGAGGCGGAATATGGCCGCACAATTAGACGTAGCAAGGATCGCTGCAGAACTGCAGGCCCAACAAAATTTGAATGCTGGTGGTCTGCAGGATGATGTGGTACGGAATGATGAGGATCTCGATTTAGATGGACCTGGCGCGACGGGCGCCATTATTGTTCCACCGCTACCGCCCGGAGCAAAGTTCAATATCACTAGCACGATGATTCAGTTGCTGAATTTGAGAGGAGTATTCCGAGGTGCCGCTGGTGATGATCCAAACCAGCACTTAATGAATTTCGTGGGGATCTGCAAATCGTTCGAATTGCCAGGAGTGAGTCAGACAGCGATCAGGCTCAGATTGTTTCCGTTGTCTCTGTCTGATGAGGCAGCGTTGTGGTTGACAGAATTGACCCCCGACTCTATCGCAACATGGGGAGAGTTGAGAGGAGCTTTCCTAGAAAGGTTCTTTCCTCCCTCTCGGATGATACAGTTGAGGGACAAAATCAGCAACTTTAGGCAGCAACCGCACGAAGCACTGCACGAGACTTGGTTGCGATTCAAGAAGAAACTGACACAGTGCCCCAACCATCAGCTGAACAATGAATTCTTGATGCAGACATTCTACAGGGCACTAAATTCGGCTACCAAGCCGACGTTGGACAACGCAGCAGGTGGAGCGTTTATGGGTCGCACTTTTGCCGACGCCACAACTATTTTGGACAGGCTCACCAAGACCAACAGGGCCTGGCACCCACGAGATTCAGAGGTTGCAGCTAGCACCTATACAGTTGGTATGTCAGCCGAGCAGCGCAGAAGAGCGGAGGAACGCGACCAAGACATGGCGCACCTGAAAACGCAGTTAGATCTCCTGACAAGGCACTTGACGTCAGGAAGTATAGAGAAGGTACAAGCTGTGGGTTCCCAAGGTATAGAGACTGAGGACGTGAATTACGTGGGGGGTTTCCAGGCCAATGGCCAAGGAAACCAAGGTCGGAACTATCCAAACCACTATGAGAATGGTGGCTACAAAAATCGCGACCAAGGAAGCTGGAGGAACAACACCGATAGAGGTGGGTTGTATATACCACCTGGCTATCGGGACAAAACTGGCAGCGAGGCTGAGACTTCCAAACTTGAGAACATGATGGCAAAGATGCTGCTTAAGGTAGAGTCGACTGACTCTGGGGTAAAGGCAATGCGGAATGAGCTATCAACATTGAGTCTGGTAGTGGAGTCACACTCAACCGCTATCAAACAACTAGAGCAGCAAGTGGGTCACATCTCGGCATCTCTAAACCCAAGGAAACAAGGTACTTTGCCGAGTGACACCACTAATCCGCAGAATAATGCAAGCTATATGGCGATCACCACAAGAAGCGGAAAATTATTACCGGAATCACATCCGGTAATTCAGACTCAAGGTGATACTGCGGATGATGAAGAGGCAGGAGAGGAGGAAACGCCAAAGCCCGCGGAGAAACGCAAGGAAGCTGAAAAGCTTCCAACTATGATGTTTCGACACCCACCTCCTTTCCCCCAGAGGTTGAAGAAGAAAGCTGACGACGGTAAGTTCCTGAACTTCATCACCATGTTGAAACAAATTTCAATAAACATACCATTGGTGGAAGCGCTGGAACAAATGCCCGGTTATGCCAAGTTCATGAAGGACTTGATCACAAAGAAGAGGACGGTAAGTTTTGAGCCGGAAGACACCCTCCATCACTGCAGCGCTATTTCCTCTAGATCATTAGTGGAAAAGAAAGAAGATCCAGGTGCGTTCACTGTTCCATGTACTATCGGGAAGCTCAACTTCGGAAGAGCTATGTGTGATCTTGGGGCTAGTATCAATTTGATGCCGCTAGCAGTGTATGACAAATTGGGTTTGGGACCTCCTAAACCAACGTCCATGAGAGTGATGATGGCTGACCGTTCGATAAAACGACCTGTTGGAGTATTGTCTGATGTGCTAGTGAAGATTGGTAAGCTTATCTTCCCAGCTGACTTTGTGATCTTGGATTGCGAAGTAGATTTTGAAGTCCCCATAATCTTGGGACGACCATTGCTAGCCACCGCAAGAGTGTTGGTTGATATGGAAAAGAATGAACTGACCTTCAGACTAAACAATGAAGTCGTCAAGTTCGATGTGACCAAGCGGATGAAGCGACCAAGTGACATGAGAGTGGTCGCGGTCATCAATGCTATTGAGGAAGCCCCTGTGGATGCGCACCTTGAGGAGAAGAGTTTGGTCGAGACTCTAGCTGTGGTAAGAAGTATGGTGCGAGAGCATAAACATGTAGAGGAAGGCGGTGAAATTAAATCTAGAAAGCGAAAACACCGCAAGAGAATCTGCAAAGAAAGAGCGAAGAAGCGGTCACGACTCGCTGCGGAGCCAACAAAA
>QJPP01007239.1:600000-822293 GCA_003996215.1 Jaltomata sinuosa
CGAAGAATGTCGACAAAGATGTGATTGGCCAAAATGGCAAGAGGCAATTCAATCAGAATTGAACTCCCTTGCTAAGCGTGAGGTTTTTGGACCTGCAGTCCAAATGCCTGATGGTGTAAAATCCATTGGCTATAAATGGTTTTTTGTGCGAAAAAGAAATGAGAAAAATGAAATCGTGAGACACAAGGCATGCCTTGTTGCACAAGGATTCTCTCAAAGACCCGGTATCAACTATGAAGAGACATATTCACCAGTTATGGATGCCATAATATTTCGATATCTCATCAGTTTAGTTGTGCATGAAAACCTTGAAATATATCTAATGGATGTGGTTACAACTTATCTTTATGGTTCACTTGATAATGACATTTACATGAAAATTCCAGAAGAATTTAAAATGCCTGAAGCATGTAATTAAAAGTCTCGAGAAATGTACTCAATCAGATTACAAAAATCGTTATCGGTCTAAAACAATCAGGGCAAATGTGGTATAATCGCCTTAGTGAGTACTTGATAAATGAAGGCTATATAAATGATGCCATATGTCCATGTATTTTTATTAAGAAAACAACATTAGAGTTTGTTATACTTGTTGTTTATGTTGATGACATAAATCTTATTGGAACTCCAGAAGAGGTTCAAAAGGCGATTGAATATCTAAAGAAAGAATTTGAGATGAAAGATCTTGGAAAGATAAAACTTTGTCTCGGTCTGTAAATTGAACATTTGGCGGACGGGATCTTCATCCATCAATCTGTCTATACTGAAAAGATTTTGAAACTATTTTACATGAACAAAGTGCATTCATTAAGTACTCCAATAGTTGTTCGATCACTTGAAATGAGTAAAGATCCGTTCTGACCTAAAGAAGAGAATGAGGAACTTCTTGGTCCTGAAGTACCATACCTTAGTGCAATTGGTGCACTTATGTATCTTGCTAATGCTACTAGGCCTGACATAGCATTTTCTATTAATTTGCTTGCAAGGTATAGTTCTTTTCCTACACGTAGACATTGGAATAGAGTTAAACATATATTACGATATCTAAAGGAGACCATTGATATGGGCATGTTTTATACTAACAAAAATAGGGTCATGCAGATGCAGGTTATTTATCTGATTCACATAAAGCTCGATCTCAAACATGCTATTTATTTACATATAGAGGTACTGTTATATCATGGCGATCTACAAAGCAGTCCATTGTTGCTACTTCTTCGAATCATGCTGAGATAATAGCAATTCATGAAGCAAGTAGAGAATGTGTATGGTTGAGATCAGTGATACATTTTATCAAAGGGAGTTGTGGCTTGAAGTGTAATACTAAAGTGCCCACAGTTTTATACGAAGACAATACTGCATGTATAGCCCAATTAAAAGGAGGCTTCATAAAGGGAGACAGAATGAAGCATATTTCACCAAAATTATTCTTTACACATGATCTTCAGAAGAATGGTGATATTGATGTCCAACAAATCTGTTCAAGTGATAATCCAGCAGATTTATTCACCAAATCCTTACCAACTTCAACTCATGAGAAGATGGTATATAATATAGGAATGCGAAAACTTGGACAACTGAAACATGGTCTCCATCAGGGGAAGTAAAATACGCGTTGTACTCTTTTTTCCTTAACTAAGGTTTTTCCCATTGGGTTTTCCTGGTAATGTTTTTAATGAGACAGCTAGCAAATGTGTATTACTAGATAGGTGTACTATTTTTCCTTCACTAGGACTTTTTTCCACTGGATTTTTTTTCTAGTAAGATTTTAACGAGGCACATTATCTATCAATGAACATCCAAGGGGGAGTGTTATGAATACACTTAATTGTGGATGTCCATTTGTTACTCCTACAAGCAGCTTTGTAAGCAGGCTCCTATAAGCAGCTCACAAGTAGCTTTGTAAACAGATTCTTATAAGCAGCTCACAAGCAGCTTTGCAAGCAGGTTTCTATAAGCAGCTTTGTAAGCAGATTTCTATAAGCAACTCACAAGCAGCTTTGCAAGCAGATTCCTATAAGTAGCTCACAAGTAGTTTTGCAAGCAAGTGTGTATAAGCAGCTTTGCAAGCTACTTCTATTCTTCTATAAATAGGAAGTTCTTTCAGTTCATTTGTACATCAGTTTAAAGTTGATTAACATATAAGTTTCTCTCTATATACTTTTTTTCTGGTGTACTTTACTTTAAAAGTCTTTATTTCACAACAATCACCTTATAATAGGAATAGTTTAACTTTTTTTTAAATCCTTTTACTTTGGTAACATGTGTACTTTTGTGCAAAAGGAAAAGAATCCTCAAATTAATTGATTTGACAGCAACAATATTGAGAAAAATATTGCACTCATTAGTCAACAGATGCGTTTGGATTTATTACTCCTTTTAATTTGTTCGGCCTATTTTGATTTGGTACGAAATTTAAAAAAGTAAAAAAAAAAAATTTAAAATTTATAGTCTTAAATTAAAAATATGTTAAATATATTAAAATATCCTTTAATCTTGTGATCTTAAATATGTTATATGGAAAGTTGAAATTAAAGAATTTTCAAAAAAGAAAAGAGGCATTTTTTTGAAACAGACTAAAAAGAAAAGTAGGCCACACAAATTGAAACGAAAAAAGTATTATCTTATTTTTATTTTTCTCACCTGGTGTTCGAGTCGTATTGAAGCCCCAATTAATTTGAATCGTACACCAAATTATAACAATTATCCTCTGAAATAGCATTTTATTTTAATGATCTCGTGTTATGTTACTTGTTCTTTATAATTACATTATACTATACTTTATTTAAAAAAATATCAAAAATAAACGAGATAATTATAAAGAGGTTTGATTATATATTTTAAAAAAAAGTTATATCTATTTACTGTTAACCTTATTACACTTACCTAATTTAGTAGTACTTACTACTAGCTAGTACTTTCTCAGATTATGATGAATGTCCACTGAATAAAAGAATTGATCAATAATATATCTAGTTTAATACTATTGTAATTAGGGTTTGATGAGGATAATTGTGTGTATACAATTTTATTTTTATTTATTAAAGATAAAAAAAATATTTTTGATAAATTCTCGATTTAAGTAAAACATATTAGAATTAATAAGAAAAGGAAATAGAGTATAAAACAATAATAATAACAATAATATATTCGGTGTAATCTCATAAAATGAAGTCTACGAGGATACGCATACTCTTATTACTATTTGGAAGGGTACGAATATCCTCAGCTAAAGAAATAATAGTCCAAGGCAATATATTTAGAGAATGAAATACTAACTGAAATGAAGAAAGGCACGTCAAATACTATAGATAATTTGACAAATTATTTCAAACAATAGTCATAACAAGATAAATGATAACCAAAGTGTAAATTCATTTTTGATTATTTTCAAAGGATAAGATATTATTCACTTTACAAAATATATGCGGATTCAATCATAATCTTATATATAAGAAGTGAAATCACAGACAACAATTACCAGATTGATACTATAACTAATAGTATAAAAGAATAAGCGAAATAACGCTCGATTATCTAATTAACCTCCTACTCTAATTCATGTTTTTCATAAGCTCATATCTAAGATAAGTTGAAGTTATATAAAAAAAAAATAAGGGAGAACAAAATAATAACAATAATAAATAATACGATAATCAAAGAGAGATAGTTGATACATAATAATATAATTAAAAATTAAAATAATAAAAAGCGCTAATAATAATCTTGATAATGAAAACTCGACAACGTTCGACTACCGTAAAATAAATTAACACTGTGTATTTTTTTGTTTTAGCTCAGGCAAAAGAATGCTTTGTGATCAATTATTAATTTGTTCCATCATGGAATCATTTTAATTGGAACCTGCTTTATTACTTGTATAAATTTGCCCTCATTATTGCTAAATTACAAATATATTCCTATTTATACTGTTTACTTCCTAAAAAGATATTTTATGTGATATCCAAAAAAATAATACTCCCTCCGTTCTAATTTATGTGATACCTTTCGAATTTTGAAATTCAAACCAATTTTTTTACCATAATTTTATCATATCTCTTTTAAATATCTTGAATTATGAATTATTGTAACTTATAGTACTTTTTACCTTGTTTTTTCTCAGTATATAATTATTTGTATTATTTTACGGGAGGATATGAAGTTTGAGGATTAAGAGAGAAGATTAATATATAGTCGAGTATTGTCTAGCTAATTTCTTTATTTAGTATTACATCTTATTCTTTGATTTTATTATTACTTTTTCTTTCGACTTCGGTTATCATATTATTGATTTATTGTTATATATTGATTCGTTTTTATTGTGTTCAGCATGATTGTTTCGCTGTTATATCTTTATTTTGCTATGCTTTGCTTGAATCAAGGGTCTTGAAACCCTAACAGATCTTTCTATCTCTACAAGGTACAGATAAAATTGTGCACGTTACACCTTCTTCAAAGTCAAAAACCTTGCTTATAAAATTACACAAAATATATTGACTATCTCCATATTATTTAATTATTCTCCACCTAATAATCTTCGTACTCCTACTACTTATTTATAATTTTCATATAATAATAATAATTTAATTATAACTAAAAGAAAAAAAGGGAAAAGAAGTGCAAAAGGAACAATTATGAAATACTGTGAGGGTACTGGGGACTAGTATAAATGACGTCATCATATCACGTCACAACCAGAAACCCTACCTATTGGTGCCCTAACCTCCTAACACTTCAATCACCTTTTTCTTTCTTCAATCTACCAATTAATGTTTTATTATTATTGGTAATAAGGGCTCAT
The DNA here is from genome assembly GCA_003996215.1 of Jaltomata sinuosa. Lineage (NCBI taxonomy): Eukaryota > Viridiplantae > Streptophyta > Magnoliopsida > Solanales > Solanaceae > Jaltomata > Jaltomata sinuosa. The sequence goes on from QJPP01007239.1 coordinate 604,802, forward strand.
TTTTATCGGGAACAAGTAATCTCGAGATTAATTATCATAGAATTAGTTATTATTTCATGATTATTATCTCACTCTCAATATGAGATAAAAATAACATTACAATCTCAAAATAACATTGGAGTTGGACCAAATTGTGCATTGCAATTCCAATTTTATTACCAGATTATAACACACAAGAAGACTCGTTACCGATCTGTGGAGAGCAAGATGAGTGATACACGGCGAGCATTGGTGAATAACGCAATCAATCTTGGATAAGTTATTTCACGATTATATCCCAATCAAACATGAAATAAACTCATCCTAAAATTAGTTATCCTTTATCCCTCGTACCAAACGAGTCCTAAGAGAATTCGTGTCCGCTACTTTTCGATTGTGCTCTGGATAAATCTCACTTCAGTGTAATATATTAGTACATAAATCATATACGAGATATAAATCGCACTAGACAAGTTAAATTTTGTGTGACGAAAACTAGCTCGATCGAAAAACTCATGTAAGTGGTATCGAATCCGAGACATCCCATTTGGGAGATTTCATGCTCAAGTAACTCGATCACCACCGAAGGGGCTATTATTATTATTATTATTGTTGATAATAAGAGAATTTGCATCCACTATTCTTTGGATGTTCTTTGAATAAATCTCTTTTCAATGTAATAGTCTGCAAATCGAACGCAAACATAAATCATACGAAACAAGCTTCATGCGATAAACTTGATCAAAAAACGCATGTAAGTGGTATCAAATCCGAGATGTCCCATTAGAAAGCCTCCATGTTCAACTAACTCGATCACCACCGAAGTGGCTAATATTATTATTTTCCTAATAATAATAGTAATAATCCTACTTTACATAATTGCACTTGATATGGAGCTTTCTGGATTTGTGTCCCGCTAAACAGTCTATAATGTGACTGATGCGATTAAGAGAGTGTTAGGTAGGAAAATGCTTTTTTGAGAAAAAATAAGTGAGTTTTTTTTTTTCGGTTCGATATGTAAGTAAAATATATATTTTAAGAAAAAATTATTTATAAGATGTGGAATGGAGGATAGGTGATAATGAGATGTGTTGTAGAGTTGAAATCGAGAAAATACAATCAATGTGAATATCACTTGCAGAAGTAATAAAACACTTTTAATTTTTTGAAATAAACAAATAAAATAAAATATCTATTTCGATATAATAGCCATGTAAATTGAAACGTAGGGAGTATTACCAAAGAATAATGAGTAACTTTTTGGCAAAGTATAACACTAACTTGACAAGACGTTATGTACTTTTTAATATTATAATTTTAATTTGAAATGAACATTACTGTAACCAAATTAATATGCTCTTCTTCGTTAACAGACTTTACATTAGATGTAAATTGATATAATTTTTTTTTGTTTTTGCTGAATTTGAAATTAAATCCAGGTTGAAAAATAATAATTCAGTTACAACTTCAATCGTATATGTTTCACGTTGGGGAAAATATATGCCCTAACATCTTGCCAAAATATTTGAAATTTTGTTTTGTCAAGTTCACGATTTCAGTCAAAATTGTTTGAAGTTAGATCATATCAAGGTCACAACTTAGTCAAAAATTAGTAAGCAATTATATATTGGAAGTTTTGTCAAGAACAAAAATTCAGTAAAAAGTGTATGAAATTGGCCTCGGTAAGTCGTATCAAACTTCAGGTGAAAATGTCTAATATTTGGCTTTCACAAGACCATACTTTAGACAAAAACATTGAAAGTCAGATGCAAAATTTCAAACTTCAGCCGCATATATCTGAATTTGTATGTGTCCAAAACTAATACACTTATAAATAAAATTTACATCATATACAAATTAAATGACGATTCTAAAAATGAATATATGTGCAACTTCGCCCAATATAATTGTTCTTCTTGGCCCATAGAATGGAAACTAAATCGCCTATTAAGGTTAATTTCCTAATCTTATAAATCACTAAAGGTTGTGGCGACTGATTAATCATTTCATTCTTAATTAAAAGTTTTGAACTTGAGCACTGAGTATGAAATTATTTTTATTAGGTAGTGATTTTTACCTTCATTATAGAATTTTGCGATGAAAATCTAACTTTTATCGATCATAATATAAATATCAGACACTAAATAAAGATCAAATATTAAAATTCCCTCATTCCACCTAAAGAAAGAACATTTTTTGAGTCCATACTATCTTAGTTTGATTTAGAATCAGGTTTAACCTGAGCATAATATAATTCTACTACTAGCAATTTATATTAATCATTAATCCTACTCATATATTATGTAAATAATATGTAAAAGATGCATTTTAGAAAAAGATTAGATGTTTGAAAAATAGTTCTTGTTAGAAAAGTGTGTCACATGAATCTGTCCTCTTAAGGTCATAAACTCTCTATCATCCCTCTATGTATAAATTAAACGGCAGCTCGATGCACTAAAGTGTTTGTGATGTGCAAAGTTCGGAAAAGAGTCTGATCATAAAGGTTTGTTGTACGTAGTCTTACTTTGTATTTTTGAAAGATGCTATTTTCAAGACTTGAACCCATAACCTTCTGATCACTGCATGGCGGTAACAACTTTACCTGTTATTCAAAAGGTTTATACATATTGTAAAAGTAAATCATATAGTATATGCTTTTGTACAATAAAGGGTCAAGTTAATTGATTTTACAGTCACAATATATATGACCATTCATGGAATATAGACTATCAATTATGTATCAAATCAAATCAAAGTGGGGGCACCTTATAGCAAATCAATATATATCTACCTATCTATAAACCACACAATTTTGGACGGTCAATATACAATCACATAAAATTACAAAAAAAACTTTCTTGAAAAAGTGGGTGTTATTAAGATTCTATATATGTAACATTAGAAATAAAATGAAGGGACCGCAAAAGGTCGTGGCGGAGTTATAAGTATATCTCAATTTTTAATTAGACTTTTGTGTTTGAGTACTGAGTGTGGAGTCATCTTTGACAAAAAGTGATTTACCCTATCAAAGTAAAATTTTCTGGCACAAATTCGAACCCTAAACAACTATCAAACACTGGATGAAAAAAGGTGTTGTTATTAGGATTCTATATATGTAAACATTGGAAAGAAATGGAAGATACCATCAAAGGGCGTGATAGAGTAGTAAGTATTTTTTCAGCCTTAATTAGACGTTTCGTGTTCGAGTTCTAAGTGTGGAGTCGCATTTGACAAGAAGCGTTTTACCCTATTAAAGTGTAACTTTTTGACGTAAATTTAAGTCCCAAAGCAGATATCGTACACTATATGAAAAAATAAATTTGGAAGGGCATAATCCATACTTTTCTCCACTAGAATAATAATCAAATTTGACCACGTTTGGAAATGTTTGGTTCTATCTAGTATTCATTTTTTTTTTCTGTCTCCACTTTAATTTAGTCTTTTATGTATATCTAGAAAGAAAAGATGAATTTTTGTGTTGCTTCTTTATGGGATTTTGCCTAATTTAAATGCATTATTGTATCTACTTGTCTCCCAATAGTCAGTCATCTATATAGGAAAGAGACATTTGGGATTGGTTTGTTTAATTTTCAATTTTGAGTGTCTTTTTGAATAATTATAGTGATTTATAGATATTTAAGAAGCTAATTTAAGCTTGATCTGATCCTAGCTAGTTTCATAATTTAGAATATCTTATTCCATAATTTTGAGAGAACCATAGCCTGACAAAATGTTTGGTCAAATTTGGATGCCCATTTAAGAGGTGCCAAACCGACTCCATCATTGATCTGAACCGATTCCTGCCCACCTTAGGTTTGGAGTTCGAGTTCTGAAAATGTAAAATCGAACCTTACATAAATAGTCGGTTAAATTTATTGTTTACTTTTCCTACTTGGTATACATAGATTATATATATCATATATTTACCGACTGATTTTAGTTTAAATGGTTGGATGGATGGTTATTTAGGTTATATTCATGAAGAAATTCCGAGTAGGCATGCTTTTCTCTTTAATGGACCTTACATAAAACGGATACCGAATCCTAGGTCAAAAACAAAAGAAAAAGAGTTCTCTCTAAAAAATCTCTTGGGCCATAGCTTCCATTAATGTTTAAAAGAGAAAATTGAGTCCAGTTCATGAGAGGACTCAGCCCAATGGACAGCCCAATTTGGATGTTTCTTTGTTATTTTGGGGAAGCTTAGTAAAAGGGAATAAGTTTTGGAAAAAAATTACCTAACTAAAGCATATTCAAGCCCTTTAATTATCCTTTATAGCGATAGTTTAGAAAAATTACCGAATATAGCTATACTTTAGATTTCGTAGCAAGTCCCCTCTGCCCTCATTTTTTTTCCTCCCAGATCTACGAAAATTGCTCCTCCTCAAGATCTGCGAGAATTACTGAAACCTCATCCTCTCTACGCAACGTTGACGCATATGCAACGTGAATCCTCACACTAGTATGCATTGATCAACCATTAGAGTGAACAAATTCATTGTATGAGAAACAATACAGTTTGTTGAGCAAGCGCATATAATCTATTGTGATTGTATTCGTTGATACAATAAAATTAAGTGAACGCATACGACCTATCATGAATGTATCTATTAAGATTGTACGTGTTGATACAACCATTAAGACGAATGAATACAAGTGATATAAACTGGTAACAATTGATATAGTAGAGCAAATGAATACAAGTGATACAAGAGTGATTGTACGCGTTGACATAACCATTAAAGCAAATGAATACAAGTGATTCAAACTGGTAACAATTGATGCAATAGAGCGAATGAATACAAGTGAAATTAAAACAAATGAATATAAGTGATACAAGCTGGTAGCAATTGATATAAGTGATTTTTGAAGTTATAGTTAGATTGTAGGTATGTAAATTAAAATTATAGCAAATAAATACAAGTGATAAAAGATGGTAAATTGGTATAAGTATTTTTTTGCAGAAAGTTGTATCACCGAATATAGAACAAACTAAACTGAAATAGGCTTTTAGCCAACTGCTACACGTACCCTATTAGCGAACTGATACAACCTATTAGAAAATTGATACAACAGTAGCTACAAATGGTAAATAAGTAAACTATAGCTACTAATGATAATTATGCTCTAAACAATAGCTATTTATGAAAGTTCCTCAATCATTTTTTGGAAAAATTAATTGATGCATCATATTCTACTTTTTCATTATTACTCTTTATAGTAGTACTTTTAAATAATCAGAAAACATAGTGAGACTATGTATTTTTATAATACACTTATACATGTATCTGTGTATCTAAAAATTCTACTCGCCACAACCCACTCCAACCTCACATGTTCGTTGTCGCCGGTGTTCATCGGCATTTTTGTTGGCCGTTGGAAAATCTACGCTGCTTCGATGGAGATTACCATGCACATATAGTTTGAATACACATATATATATTAGATCTAGTAATTGGTCATACATACAGTTAATGTCTTCACATACATATACATATATCCAACTTCAGCTTTGAAAACATATACGTACACATATAATTGGCCACACATATATCTAGTTTCTGCTTTGAAAATTACATTATGCACACATACAATTATAATCAAATATAGTATCCGCACGATTTCAGCTAAGATGAGATATTGTACGCACACGGAAAGATCCCAACCTTCTTTTTATTTATACAAAAAAAAAAAAGACAAAGCTTCAACATAAAAAATACACAACACTTTCCACTACAACATTAGACAAAAGGGAACATTATTAAAGTCGATCAGTACCATAATTACTACATAGTTACTACGTAAACCCATGAAGGTTTACTATTATTATTATTATTATTATTATTATTATTATTTCTATTCAAGTACCACTTATAAAATATATATAGTAACATGCAAGCATATATACATTAATTATAAACTATTAGCTTCGGCTAAGATCTTATATTAGTTACGAGTTCTGCATAATTCAGTCTATATGATCATGTCCTCGATTCTATAGGAACAGCGCCCCCATCACCATTGTTGAATTCTTGCCTAGGTATATAATGATGATTATTTACACTCCTACTTCCTTCTGGCAAAAAACCATTACTATCGTCTTTGTTATTCTCGATTAAGTTTCTGCTCGTGGCAAAGCTAGAAGTCATCGTCATCACCAACATGACTAAAACAACCACCACAATGAACTTCATAATTTATGTAACGTTTCGATTTCTGGCCCTGTAAATCAAGAACGATACGTTTAGTCATTGAGTATGCAACTACGAACGTGAATAGATGCTCTCTTAGTAAAGAAATATAAGAACATAATTGTTGACGACTTTCGTAAGAATAAAAAGAGTAACTAAGGGTGTGTATCTAGTATGGTGAAAAACATTTTCCTTCATACCACACACGCCCTAAGGCTTATGGATCGTCTAAACACTGACTAATAAAAAGAACGTATACAATTCTCATGTCTTAAGCTTGAGAATTTTGTACCAACTGGTGGAAGTAGAAGTAGAAAAAGGAATAAATATACTAACAGTTTAATTATTTTTTGTAGCAAAATAACTGAAAAGATAACGAAGTATCGCTAATCTGTTCACGTTTGTTTCAACCTCGTAATATTATTTGTACATATAAGAATATGAAATTTAAACATACCTGGATAATTAAAGACAAGAAGAGCTAGAGGATATTTGAAGTTAATTTGATGTGAGGTATATGGAATTTCTTACATTGTTTATATAGTGAGTAAATCTAGAAATAATGTAATTACTATTCATGTTAATTAATTTAATTTTATTTAGAAATGGGAACTCCACCAAATGAGGCAATAATAAGTGGGATTGCCATATTAGACAAATAAATGATGGACCTTTTGCTTTTAGGGTTTCCACCTAGTGTCTGGTACTCGTTTTAAGTCTCGATTAATTTAGATTCGAGTTGGAAAGTCTTACTTTAGGGATAAAGCGTTCCCTATCAAAGACCATTTCATACGGAGAGCTCGATCATGAGATTTTTTATTAAAGAATGAAGAAATACTGTACCATAATCCTTAATGGCAAATGATGGAGCTTAAGAAAATGTTAATTAGAATTTAACCCCACATTAATGTCAGTGGATTTTTTGATAAACCAAAAAGTCAACCAGTAATAGTTAAATTACTGTATTACTACATGCCTAATTATGATTAGCATAGTCTCTGATGTTTCTTTTGGGATTTATCTGTATCTTTATATTGTGACAATTATTTTTCAGACGAGTTTAAGTTATATATATCGCTAGTGTATTTTTTTTTTTTTTATATTATCGAATCACCCAAAGAGGTATTTATAGGTACATTTTCTTAAAATGTAGATTTGTAATTTCAAAAATAAGATTAGTTATCTGTTACGAGCCTACAACATGTAAAATGACCCGATAGTGTAAAAAATTGTTCGGGACTTATGGAACTTGGCATGATTAAAATTGACCATGTAAAAATGCATAGTAATTTGCACTTTGCCAAGTTGCACCAACATGGTTCGTGGACTTGCGGTGGGATGGGCGAGATTCCTTCATCCTTAATTAGAGATCTCGAGTTTAAGCTATGAAAATAGAAAAAATCATGTTAATTAGGAGCACCGCCTCCGAAAATAAATTCTGCAATGCGCGAATACGAATTAATCGAACTCTAATACAGATATCGAACACGGGATGAAAAACCAAATAAAATATTCTCCACTACTAATTTGAATTGAATTATGGAATCCATTTTGGCAACTAGATGTTTCTATTTTGCCTTTTGATGAGTTTTAAACTTGCAATATAACAAAGAGGAAAAAATCTTGGTAGGTATATATGACCTAATTAATTTCTATTCATCCACTTTTTTTGGGAGTTAATTACTTATATGATCATTTAAATTATGAAAAAATTGTTTTGATAACAGAAAGAGTAAAATATGAATGATTTTATTATTATAAAAAAGTAATAAAGTAATTTTCATAGTTTGAATGATCATACAAGTAATTAACTTTTCTTATTGATAAAGTGATTTTTTTTTTTTTTGGTACCTCTTTTAAACTCCAGGACAATGTCGTGGAGTTTAACTCTTACCGCTGAAACTTCAGGACTCAAAATTAATGGAATTTAGTAAAATTTCTGGAGTTCGGACTTATAAATAAACTCAAACTATATTAAAGTTTTCTGAATTTTATACTGATAAAAATTTGAGATATCATGATTTTCTTTTGAATTTAAATCGTATTAGATTTTACTCCAGAAACATACATTTCATGTAAGTCCTGTATTTCTAGTTACGCAGGGAATATTTGAAGTTTTAAATGTTTTCGTATTTTGATCTACGAGTATGATCATCCAAATAATTTTTTCATATTAAAAAGTGGTTAAAATTTATTTAATTTTGAAACATTAGCTAACATTTAATTGGCAATTCAAAAAGTCAAGAAATTACACCATTGACCTTAAAATGAATGGTCGTGAACTTTTGATCTTCGATTACCCTACGGGAAAGACTTCAAACTCAAAAATCAAAATTGCTGCCCATGGACAATACTAATTAAAGTTGAAGATTTACCTATATGGTAAATGAGACCAAAGTTCAGTACCATCCATTTTAAAGGCTATTTTTGTAAATCATGCTCAAAAGTGGCTGTTTGTCAATTTTTGACACCTTTTCCTATGCAATTTCCTACCATAGGGTAGGGAGAAAATTTCAGTCCTAGATTGAAAGGTGGGCGTCTCGATCTAAATCATCTTTGTCTATCAAGAATCGATACATCGAGAAGATAGCATGTTGACCTATAATGCCTTTAATTGAGGAAGTGAAAACTCTTTTGATTGTTCTTCGCAGACCAACCATGTGATCTCCCTTCCCAGGTCTTATTGCCGAACCGATTCTCCTTCTCTCATCTAATATTTTAATTACAATTATAACCTCAAAATTGGCAATGAATTGCGGACAACTTTCTCCCAATCCCAACTTGGACTTCCCCGTGTAGGGAGTTTTATCCCAGATTGGATTCATTCTGTTTTAGCCCGAGACTTCTAAACTATAGGCAGCAGGTCATGAACCCACAATTTTGTCACAGCTTTGGAATTGGAATCCACATGCTAGATGCGAGGCTTTATTCGTGATAATTTCGAGAGTTAAGCTAATTTGTTAAGGTTAAACTACCTAAAGAGACATACCTCCTTACCCTATTTATTAACTCTCCCACTACTTTATTTTAATTACTTAATATACCACATGTTAATCAAAAACCCACTCGGATACATCGCCTCAGGTCGTAATAAGTCGCCTCACCTCGTGATAAATCACCTCACCTCGGATACATCCCACCCGATGTATCAAAGGTAAAACCAAAGAATGCCGATGTATCCGAGTGGTTTTGGGATGTATCCAATGGGATTCCAATATATCCGAGTAGTTTGGGGATGTATCCCGAGGTGAGAGATGTATTCGAGCGGGATTGAGGTCGGAAAAAAAGTAATTAGCTCCCAAAGATGTGTGTTTTATGTAAGTTATCCATTCGTTTTTGATAGGCTTATAGCCCAGAGGGTTCATTGGACTTGTTAATTTAACTGGATCAACCCAATTTGATATTGGTTTGGGCCATTCAAAAGCCCAACAACAAAAAATAGGAAGAAAAAAAAACAGTATATTTATTCATCACTATCAAATAGCAGCTGAAATTGAACTGAAAAACAAAAAGAAGAAAAATGAATGCTACGAGAGATTCGTCGTCCCCGAAGGCGTCAAAAATTACTGTGTTTTTCTTATATTTTCAGACACCCTTTTGGATTTACTTTCATGGGTTAACGTTTTTTTTTTTGCAAAAAAAATTTTGATTTAGGGTTTCGTATGAGAGGGATAGGAAGATTATGAATGCAGCTACATTCACTGTTGAAAGAGAAGACCATACAATTGGAAACATTGTTCGCATGTAATAACACACACTGATTACTCCTCTTTTTTTGTGTTTATTTTTATTGATTTTTGTGTTGTTTTTTGTCGGGGTAATACGTAAACAGACACTCAAATTTGATCTCGGCTAGCAAGTAAGTATATTTGGACACCTCAACTCGTCATCATTGTGTCACTTGAACACGCCAACTTACTTCTGTCCTATTTTATGCGGTACACCTTTCGGATTTTAAAATTCAAATAAGTCTTTCTTTGACTGTCTTTAGAATATTTTGATTATCAAATAATGTGACTTATAGTATTTTTTAAGTAGTTTTCATGCCCAAATTTATTGTCAAAGTTGATTTGTTTGACTCTCGAAATTCGAACTGTGCCACATAAATTGGAATAGAGGGAGTACAAAATGATCATCTAGAGACCTCTAAAATTTATGTGTAATGCCAGTTTTGGGTGTCCATGAGACACATTGGGAACCAGTTGGAGTGTTTAGTTGTCAGTTGAGATCAAGTTGAGGTGTCTAGATGTGTACCCATCAAGTTGAGGTGCCAAGTTTGAGTGTTTCGTTATGAATTATGCTTTTTTTCTTTGAATCTGGAATACCCTTTTGGTCAAGAACTGAATTTTTTTGGTAATATGAATATGATTTTTGGAAATGACAGGCAGTTACATAGGGATGATAATGTTCTGTTTGCTGGATACAAGTTGCCTCACCCTCTTCAGTACAAAATCTTGCTCAGGGTTAGTTTCCTCACTTTCTTGTGTTTTTTGCTCTAATAATTGTGTGGATTTCTGGTGGGAGGGAGTGGTTACACGTTGGCCTCAGCTGGCAAGTAAATACTCCAACTTTGAGTGTGCTCATCTAAACACCTCAATTTATGTGTCACGTCACGTCGGGTGAGACACAATGGGGACGAGTTGGTGCTTAGTTCCCAGTTGAGACCAATTGCGGTGTCTAGATGGACACTCTTAAAGTTGGAGTGTTTACTTGTCAGCTGAGGCCAAGTCTGAGTCTCTTTATGTTTATGCCGTAAAAAAATTGCAATGCCTTTAATTGTACGACAACTGTGTATAGCATTTTATGTGATAATTGTGAGTAGAGACAAAAATGACTTGTAGCAATTAGGAAATGTCATAGCTTGTTATACTGCTCATAAAGGATTGCAAGATGCATGACTCAAGCTAGTTCTGTTCCAAAGGTGTAAGTAAGACTCTGTAAGAGGAAGAAGGGTCGTGAGTATTAGCAGACAGGGATGAATTTGAGAATGATAAGTTTGTATTCACTAGATAAAGGCCTGCTCCTACTGCTTATAAGAGTAGTTGGAGAAGCTGAATTGATGGGGTGGGAAAGTGAAGCTATGGAAACTGGAAAAACATGCCATGCTTTTAATACTTAATTGGAAGGGGAATTTCAGTGCACCAAAAGGAAAGTAATATGGCTGCATTTTTAGCGTTTGCTTAGCGCAGGTACCTAGTGTATGGTTTTCCAGATAGTTGATTGTTTTGGTGGATATTCCTGTACAAAAATGACCAATTTAGATTTAAGCTGAGAATTGAGTAGCAATAAGAAAAAGCTCAGATTTGACAGTTAAAACAATTCTTTGAATCATTTTCCTGTTGAAGCTCTCACACTTCAGGACTTTCCTTATGCTATCTTGCACCTTGAATATGACTGTAACAACTAACAAAAGAGGATGTTAATATAAATGGAAGATTTTGAGTAGATCTTTGGGTACGCTGTATGTGTGTGCTTTTCTTTCGTTTTTGTGATGACTGCCAAATAGACTACAAAAATCGTGTATTACTTGTCACAGGAAAAGACTTAAGGTTATAGCTCGGTCTTATCCCAAATGAAAATAATGACTTTGTTGGCTTTCTAAATCACTAACATAAACACAATGAGTAAAAGAGTTGTAAAGTTACCCATGAACCCCAAAAATGGACAAAAATAAGTTCCAAATGTCTCTTGCATGCTACAGTTAAGAAATAGATGGCAGATAGTTTCAGATTCATGCTGGCAGATGTAGCATCTGTTACTTAGTTGTAAATCCTCTCTTGCAGAGGTTATCTTGCATCAGGCATTCTTCCAGTAATACTGTCCAGGTGAAACCAAGGCCAATTTTCTAACATTCCAAAGTTGTATTTTCTTCCGTGATGTAGGAAGAATAGAACCTTTATTTGTGGATATTCTCCCTGTTCAGGGGTGTATATCCTGAACGGTTGCTGCTAGAGCAATTATGTCTTCTTGCTTTACTGTTCCTACTGTATTTCTTGTGGACTTGTATATTATCTCTTTACAAAGTGCTTCTATTTTGTCTGTTGGATACTATCATAGTTTACTGCAACCTTGCTTATTTATGCACTTTGATCTCTCTGGAATTGACCTGTTTGCTTTGTTTGATTTGCAGATTCAAACAACAAGCCAGTCCTCACCTATGCAGGCGTATAACCAGGCTATAAATGATCTTGACAAGGAACTTGACCATCTGAAGAATCAATTTGAGGTACAGTTATCTTTTAATATTTAGTCTAGCTTGTTTCAAGTAGACTATGTCTATATACTATCACAGCATTAAGGCATGCTTCGAATTTTATGATGTTCCGTAATATTTGATTGTTGTAAGAAGAAAAAAATCAAAAGAGTTAAAATATATTAGGAAGTTGTAAATGTTTGGAAAATCTTAAATAGATAAACCAGCTTGTATCCTTACAAGTTTAATTTTAGTTGAATAACTGTATGGTTCTTCAGCACTTCTTTCCTTACTTCTTTTGGTTGGATTTTTATGGTTCCTGTTCTTCAGTACTTAAGATGAAGCATCAATTTAAAATCTTTTATGTAGTATTTTCTTTTATGAAATACTATGGTTCGATGCTATGGGCTGGATGCAAAGTGTTGGAAGCATCTTTTGAAATGAGTTTGAGGTTCTTTACCTTCTTGAGATGGAATAAATGATAGGGAAGACAACCTGTTGGATAAGCTCTTACAATTTCTCTGCTCGTACTTGAAACTGATTTTAAAACTCGATTTAAAAGCTGATATGAGACTGAGAGAATGTAAAGTGATGCCTATTCTTCCAGAGTTCCTTAATACTTTTCAAAATGGACAGCTAGGTCCTATGACAGTTCTCCTGGTTGAAAAGTTCATGACGAGATAGCTCACATTGAAAGAAACTCCTTAATATTATCTTTCCTTTCCATGCACAGTCATGCCTGGTTTAGTCTTGCCATGATTGTCTTCCCTTTTACGTCCTAATGATCCAAAATGTAATAAACCCTTGAGCAGATAAAAAGTACCAGTTACGATCTCTCCCTACCACATTGTTGTTTGCTATCAGTGACCTCGTCCTTGAAGCTGCTCAATTACGCGTGGGAAAAGCTCTCTAGGTCTTGAAACTTTGAGAACTGAACAGTGGTGTCCATGGACGGGGTTGTCGTTCTCCCGGCACTTGCTTTACTTTGGTCATCGATGTCACAGGAAAGCAAGCAACATTTATAGACTTCATTACATAACTTACGTGAAGGTTAAAATGATGAAAGGAGAGAATGTGAAAAGTCCTCTTTGTTGGCCTCCTTTTTCGTTATCTCTAGATCCACCATGACAGCAGTTAGACCGTAAAGACCTTATTGAATCTAGTTGCAAAAGAGAGATGAAATACAGAGAGAATGATTATGTTGCCAGGGGAAGGAAGAGCTGCTGGCTAGTCTGACACTAACCTAAACCTTCTAACTCGGAGGAGTTCCCGGAGAAGGGAATTAAGATAGTCAAAACAATGTCCTTTTAGTTTTGAAGTCACTCTATCAGATTTTGCATTTTCATATTTGCATGGTGACAAGTGAATGATTTTTACTTGAAACATTTCTTTGCTCGTTCATACTAACGATGCTTAGTTCGTTTTCTTGACTGTAGGGTGAGTTAGCCAAGCACACGAGGGACTACTAATGCTTCGACAGTGATGTTTTGGTATTCAACAAACAGTTTCCTAGTTTTGGTGTAACCTGTATGTAACTCTTGGTGTGTACTTATGATGTTGAACTAGCAGCTACGGTTTGGTACTTTGAGGTCTGCTTTATATGCCTCAAGTTTAGGTTCACAAATTGCTTGTGCAGGTTTAAACTATTTGACATGATCTTCGTATCTATTTGGTTTTAGTTTGGTTTTCAATTATCTTAACAACTGTTTTTAAAATGAAGTTTCAAGTTTCTACAACCAAAATAAAAGTTAATATGTTATTTTGGTTCATAAAAATTAGTCTCATTTAATTCATATTTACATGTTAGTACATTAGTTCTATAGTTCTGTGTGTGTCTAATAAAATTATCGTAGTGAGCGATGTTGCTCCCTCGGTGTCTAACATATTCCATTCCTCGAAAGCCTGTTAATACTAGAGCCAGTGAAACTGTTCGTTTTTCCTTCCCCGCGAGTATAGCATATGATGAGCTCAAGTTACGACAGCTTCGGATGAAAGGGGAATAAGAGTATTATTAAGAAAAGAGATTTTCCAAGGATCTAAAACTGCAATTATTTTGGGGGGCAAATACCTCTGACTCTACCATAGGTGCCAAAGAAGAACGAGAAGAAGCCTAAAAAAGAGCAAAAAATAACATAACCTCCGATACGATAAACAGAATAAAACTAAATCGAGGTTCTAATTGTACGATTTTGGTATGATGTCGAAAACATTAGTAAAATTTTGAAAAAACACACAAAAAAAAGAGGTATTTTAGAATACCTCATATTTTTTTTCTCATCTTCTTCTTCTTATATCAGTCTTGAACTCATGACCTAGTGGTGGTGTGGAGAGAAGTCCCTCAACCACTTTGAACAAGAGTGACTGATGTCCTTTATTCAACAACCATAATAATTTATTAACTTATTAATATAAATAAAATGGGCCAAACCAACAAGTTGTAAAATGGCCCATGATCATTGAAAACAAGTCCAAGATTAGGTTGATTGTGTCTACGCATAGAAAAAGAAATTGGGATCTTTACATAAATAGCCAATCAGATTCACTGTTTATTTTTTTTAGTCGGTATACATATATTACTGGTGAAGCCAGGTAGAGCCGAGAGGGTTCATCTGAACCTCCTTCCGCAGAAAATGACACTATTTCTACATGGTTGAAAATGATAAATCCCCTTCGACTTTTTCGTGTGTTTATTTTTTCATAGTTTAAACCTCTTTAGTAAAAATTATGACTCCACTACTGACATATACTATACGTTATCATACACATTCATACATAAATTATACACATATTGTATATCTATCAGCTAGCTACTTCTAGTTTAAGCGATTGGATGAGCTATTATTTAGGTTGATTTTTCAAAACAAATATTCACAACTGTACAAATTGTAAGAGTAGATTAAACGGTGGAACAACTTTATACTCTTTTCGGTTCATATCACTTGATCCCTGTTGACCTAACACACTCTTTAAAAACGTTGTAATTAGAAGTATATTCTACTAATTAAAGCTTTTTTAAATGGTATGTCAAGTCAACATAGGTGAAATAACATGAACCGGAGGAAAATATAAATTACTTTTTGTTTATAATTTTTTGATGAGGGTGTAAAAAAAATGACAAATAATATGAGACGGAGAAAGTACATGTCAATTAAGCATTTACATTGCGTGTGCATACGTTTGAAAGCACAAACTCAATGTGAAAATTTCTAAAAATACTTTCAACCTTTGACTTCTATGCTGGCACACGTTTCTCATTGCCGCACGTGCTTGAAATCGTAGCTCGTTTTACGAGTTCAATTTATATACAGAAGATACGGAGGTCGAGAATTAGGGTAGAATATTAGCAGATAGTCGAGTTTATCATATTATTTGTTATTGCTACTTGTTCTTTTTTTAGTTGTTTTCAGCATGACATCTTCAATATTGTATTTTCTTTACATACTTGATTTTTCATATATGCTTACTCGAGTCGAGGGTCTATCGAAAACAGTCTCTCTACCTTCACAAGGTAGTGGTAAGACTGCATACACATTAGTACCCTTCTCGGTATGCTGTTGTAGATAGGAAAGCTCGTGTATTTTGATAAATAGTTGGTGATAATTCACGTAGAAAACACAAACATCTGATAATTTTAAAACTCGCAAAAAAAAAAGATATTTTGAATATATATTTTTAACCATTATTTCAAAAAGTTACACTCTTACATACATATGGATATTATCTTACACAAGTATAAATTAGAGGGTGAGATACTTAGTTTAATTAAGTGCCATTAATTATGTGTTAAAAGGTACTTTTGACTGATTTTTTTCCCGATATGTAGTGAGATCGATAGAATCCTTCCACCTTTAAATGGTTTTCTCGAATTCAGATCATTGGTACATTCTACATACAGGATTTAAAAGTTTTATTTATTTTCTTAAACTCCGTGTCAACTCAAAATCGAACAAACAAATTAAAACGGATGGGATAATAACCTTAATTTTCTTGTTCAATGTTTATGGATGAATGATTAAACAAAAGAAAATTAACCTTAATTACTCGTTCAGCGTTTCTAGTAAAGCAGAATTAGGTAAGTAATTTGGAAAAAATTAAAAACATGTGTGAAAAGGATAAATTAAACTAGTTAATTGACAGATAATGTTCTACTAATCAAATAATTAATATGTACAGGTATAACAAACATTTGAAAATTTTCACCATCTTAGAATATATCAAAACTTTTTAATTTTCTTTTATTTAAATGGACTAGTAATTAACAGCCTCCAAGAAAATTTTAACCTAATAAATTAATTAATATGATTAATTAAGATGATTTTTTCAATTCTTCTTCCTTAATTCCTTGGGAAGAAAGCCAAGAAGTTTGAACTCACACAAAATTTTCGTCCTCTAATATATTTTTAATCAGAGATCTCGAGTTTAAGTGTCCAAAAATAAATCGCCTTTGATAGTAATAGTGTGTTACCGCTCAAAGAAAGTAGGATTTCTCCACACGAAGATTAGTCAGGTCCCGAAGTGAATAATACCGGGTGAAAAATAAAATAAAAAAATTCTCATGTTGTGGAGTAATAGATAGAGTCACCACGAAAAGGATGTGGTAAAATAGATGGAAACTCTCCGTTCTTAACCAGAACCGAGCTCGAAAATGGAGAAACCCTCTAATAGTGAATGTTTCTCTACAAAGTGAATCCTACTCGGCTCAAATCTAGATTAGTTAGATTATAGTAAGGACAAATCTAGAGAACCGGTACTCATGTGAACTCACATAATTTTTGGTCAAATTCTATAATTTACTAAATTTCTCTAAACATTTGACTATAAAACCACTTAATATAATATTAACTTAGGTCAATATTAAAATCCATAAACGTTAAATTCTGAACATCCTCGAGCAAATAATTATATAATAATATATAAAAAGAGAGTCAAAGTTGGAAAAAAAAAAAAAAAGTTAGCCATTAGTCCTCGAGAATTTCAAACTAAATCCTTCAACAAATAACAACTCAAGAAAATTAAGAAAACAAATATTTAATTGTGATTAACATTTCTTTAATCTCCCTTAGATTGCACTAATTGTCATTGCACATCATTAAACTTTCTCTTAGGTCCATTCGTCAACTTTATTTTTTTATGGACTCTAGTAATTAAAAAAACTTTTTATTTTTCCTAAGTGCTTTAGTAAAAATTGACGACCTTTAATATGGCACGTTGACCCATTTAATTACACGATTTACCCTTGAAAATGGCTGATCTTTAATTTTTGCTATTAGAAATTGAATTTATGTTAAGTGTTAGCCTTCTATAAAATTCGTACTTAGGTTATGTGTTCGATACTAAGAAAAATATTTTCTTGGATCATGTTACTATGCGAGGTGGAGGTGGGGGTAGGAGTGTGAGTGATGGGGATCTACGGTGGTAAGGGTACTTGAAATTATTTTTCTTATTATTTTTAGAGAAGATATTTTCTAATTTTTTTGACTAATCGAACGTGAAAAAGTTGAACCTTTAATGATAATTAATCATACAACATATATATCATATTTAACTTTAATTTTGACTTTTAAGAATAACTATATATTACTTCATTTGGTGCAAATATTGGGCATGAATAGGGGATTTTCTTACGCATGTTTACACTAATTCAATAAATTTAGCTTTTATAAAATGAAAATATATATAAATTAACCATAATTAGATGATAAAAACTACTATAAAATGACAAAAATGGTTCTTTATATTTAGAGTTAGGTTCAAAATAGTCTTTTAAATATATTTTTGAATTGTTTTAATTTTTAAGTTTGTCAAAAATAAATACTGATCTGTCAAACGTAATAAATTATGTATGTTAGAATTTGTATGCCTATTATTAGAAAGAAATACTTTATATAGCTTTCTATGTTTTCTGTTAGTTTTCCTTAGTGTTTTTACTGTTATTTAGCAATTACGTTTGTCTACGCCACATTCAAGGCCACATCCCGTTTGTAGCTGGAAGGACCGAGCACCCCGTTGTTGTTACATATTTGTTCTTAATCGTTATCTTGCTGATTTACCTTGTATTTTCCTTATGTATGTTATTTACTTTTTACAAACTTACATACCTAATGACGAAGTTAAGATTGTAACACGTGCTCTTGACCCACAAACAAATCTAACTATCCGAAATCGACGGTAAACATTAACCATAGTTAGATGATAAGAATTACACTATAAAATGACAAAAATGGTCCTTTATATTTAGAGTTAGGTTCAAAATAATCTTTTAAATATATTTTTGAGTTTTTTTTTTTTTTTAAGTTTGTAAAAAATAAATACTGATCTTAATTTCTGTCAACCTTAATAAATTATGTATGTTAGAATTTGTGTGCCTAGAAATACTTTATATAGGTCATCAAAACGATCACCATAGCTATTTATAGATGTCATTTTTGTCAAATTAAAACAATTTCAAGCATCAGCTAAAATAAATCATAGTAAAAAATCATTTTAGTATTAAGGGGTGTCTAGAAGGTGGCAAATAAAAAAAACATATAAATAATAACATTACAAGAAAATTTGACATTAATTATCGATGTAGTTCGTGCTTAGTACGGGCCCAAAAAATATATATATATATATATATATTATGTGATACAAATAGAATTTAGATAGTCAATCATTTTTTTTAATTAATTTTTTACATATTTTAAGTTGTTAACTATTGTGATTTATAATAATTTTTACGTAATTTTTAAATAATATATGTTACTATCTCTGTCTCAATTTATATGACATTGATACAATTTCGAGAGTCGACTAAATTTTTTATATATCTTTATATATTTTAAGTTGTTAATTATTGTGGTTTATAGTACTTTTTCTTCTGCCCTAATTTATGTGGCACTGATAAAATTTGGAGAGTCAATCAATTTTTATGTCTTTTAAATATCTTAAGTTATTAATTATTGTGATTTATACTACTTTTTACGTAATTTTCAAATATATAACAGATTAAAAAGAAAAGTAAGATAAACAAATTAAAACGAAAAAAGTATTAAAAAAAATATCTAAGCAGACAACACAAGTAGACACGTTAATCTCCTGCTGCTTGTTGCACTTTATAAGATAGTAAAATATTGTAGCAGCTAATTTGTCTTAATTTTTAGGTTGCCAATTTCACATTTCAAAAAATGACTATTTGTAATTATCTTTTAATTTAGGTGACATGATAATACAATTTATTTTACGTTATTAGTATGTAGAAGTTAAAATTCTAGAGGTTAATGAGATTTTTTATATGAATTTGAGCAATTTTTTTCTCGTGAATTAACTTTTGAAGGTTTAATTAAACTCAATATCCATTTCTTTACGAATTTTGTCCTAGCTCCCATTCAAGAAAAAAGAAAAACACCATGCATTTGATATCAAAATGGGACCTTTTTCAATAAAGAATTTGATTGAAAATTGAATTAGAATTTCAAACATGAAAAGTCAAGGAATATATATTTGAAAAATAGGAACTGTCGGTTGTCTTTTCTATGTTTGTATTATTATGTTTTTTTTTCACTAAAATAAACAACATTTTATGCTTCAAACTTGATCAGCTATCAACAAAAGATAATTATGTTGGAATTGACGGGCATCCATAATTAGAAATCTCGATTTTGAGTTTAAAAAAATTTAAAATTTTAATAGGGAGTATTTTTTTTCTCCTTTAATGAGTTCCCTTGACTCAGTTCATAAGATGAATATAATCTCTTCACTCTTAACAATAAGTCTTGATTTCGAGTTTTGAAAACAAAAAACATTCTAATAAAAAAAGTATGTTACGCAACGTGAATCAAATTAGTAATGATCCCAATATGAATACGAAAAATCAGATGCACTACTAAAAAATTATCATTTTTCCACTGAAAAGTATAATATTCAATGACTATTTTTACATATATTTTGATTGATCGATGAGAAAAGAAAATATAGTACGTAATGTTTTCATATGAAGTTTTCCACTATTTCAGTGAGAATCGATTTTTCATCATGCATTTTTTCAGTGAACTGATTCGATGAGAAATGAATGAAAAAATCATGTTTTATAGCACAAATTTTCTACCGGTTCACGATGGGAAAAACTTTGTTTCTAAGGAGTCGTTTGGTGTGAGGTATAAGGTATAATAATCCCGAGATAAATTTCAGGATTATTTTATATTGCGTTTGGTTGAAGGTATTAGTTAGTCTCGAGATTATTTATCCCACCATTTATACCATAGTGATGGAATAAATTATCCCATATACATGATGAGATAACTTATCCCTGAATAACTAATCTCAAAATAATTAATTTCGAAATAACTTATTCCCGACCAAACTACCCCTAATAGTAATGAGAAACCAAAAGAAAACATGTTCACCTGAAAATAGCTAGAGCCTAGAAACTTCTTCATCATGTGTAGTCAAAGATAGCTTTCAAGATCTTCTTGGTCAGTTTCACATTTCAATAATAATTCCACTAATAATGCTTTAACTTTTTCCTCTATATAAGCAAACCTTTAATTAGTAAAGTTTCCTTAACAACAACAAAACACAAACTTCTTTTCTTCTAAAAAGTGGGAAAAATTATTATGGAGACAATGCTTGCAAGAACCAACAAAATCTTGTTCCTTTCTTTTCTTTTAGTCCTCACAAATGCTTTATTCCTTGCAACATGTCATGAAGTTGGTTAGTATTCTTTAATTTGTCTTTCAATTTATACTACTTTATATTGTATCTGGCACGAGATGACAAAGAAAGATCTTTATTTATCTATTGAACAATTTACTATGTTATGTTTATTGGCATGAAATGATAAAGATTGACCTTCGTCTGTCGATGAACATCGGATTGATGAAGCTCTATTGACATTCAATTCGTATATTGTATTATGTTGTATCTGAAAGGAGATGATAAAGAGAGAGCTTCGTCTATCAATGACCATCGGATTGATAGAGCTCTATTGACATTCAATTTATATATTATTTTATGTTGTATTTGGCATGAGATGATAAAGATAGAGTTTCGTCTATTGATGAACAATGGATTGATGGAGCTCTATTGACATTCAATTAATTATATATTGCTTTATGTTGTATCTGACATGAGATGATAAAGAGAGAGCGTTTTATCTATTGATGAACATCAGATTGATGGAGCTCTATTGACATTCAATTTATATACTGCCTTATGTTATATATCTGACACGAGATGACAAAGAGAGAGCTTTGTCTATCAATAGAACATCGGATTGACGGAGAGCTCTATTGACATTCAATTTATATACTGCTTTATGTTGTATCTGATACAAGATGATAAAGAGAGAGGTTCGTCTATCGATGAACAACAGATTGACGGAGCTATTGCCATATACAATTATTATGAGTTCTAATTATAATATTTTTCATGTTTTTTTTTTTTTACAGATGATGAAAGTGAGTTTAGTTATGATAGAGAAAGTGAGAATGGACCAGCACATTGGGGTGAAATTCATCCAGAATGGAAAATGTGTAATTCTGGAAAATTGCAATCTCCAATTGATCTTTTGAATGAAAGAGTTGAAATTGTTTCTCATTTGGGAAGACTTCATAGAAGTTACAAAGAATCATCCTATGCTACTCTCTTGAATAGAGGACATGATATGATGGTAAGTTTTCGAGTATCTGTTTGATACGACAGAAGTCATTTTTTAGATCGTGTACTCACACATGTCCCACAGCGCGAGAAGCATATTCTTTCTCTGTTTCTAGGCCCTAAAATCGAGACCTTTGATGAAGAGTAGAATAATCGTATTCTCTCTGTTCCAATTTATGTGATACTTTTCGTTTTTTGAGAGTCAAATAATTTAAGTTTGACCATAAATTTAAAGATGAAATTTTTGAAATAAAATTTATATATTTGAAAATTACGTAAAGAGAGTTGCAATCTCCAATTGATCTTTTGAATGAGAGAGTTGAAATTGTTTCTCATTTAGGAAGACTTCATAGAAGCTACAAAGCATCATCCTATGCTACTCTCTTTTCAAGAGGACATGATATGATGGTAAGTTTTCGGGTAACTGTTTGATATGACAGAAGTTATTTTTCAAAAAAATAAAAAATCAAGAGGATGGATCCCTTTTCTTATGGACGGAAATCATTTTCCTTGTACAATTTTGATTTTTTATGTAATATCATTTGCTCTCCGACCAACATTTTTTTCTGTTTAACTGTTTGGTATACTAAATCCATTTGGTCGACTAATCTGGATTAGATCGTGTCACACATGTTCCACAAAACAAGAGTCGTTCTTTCTCTATTTCTAGGACCTAAAATCAAGATTTCTGATTAAGAGAAGAATAATCGCGTGAAGCACTATTTGATTTGTTAATATTATAATTTTTTAAATATAATTTTTTCATTCACCAACTAAAGAACATAAAATCAACAAACTTAACCTACTGCACCATGAAATTAATCAAATATACAATCATTTTTGTCTATTGTTATTTACTATTTAACCTACCACGTTACACTTTTTTGAATTTGCAACAATATAATATATGTTTAATTCTTTGAAATTAAGAGGGAAGTTATGGGGGACGTTACAATATTGAATAGTTATAACTTGTAATTAATTAGTAAAAATATATGTGTAAATTTTGGAAATTACTTAATTAATTCCCACGATATTTTGTCAAGTGATTATTTTTCTTAATTTCTTGTGATAAATTTGATGAATAATAATAATATTTTTTTTAATGCAGTTAAGATGGGAAGGTGGAGCTGGACATATTGAAATAAATGGAACTAAATATCAACTCAATCAAGTTCATTGGCATTCACCTTCTGAACATACCATAAATGGAAGAAGGTCCTTAATTTATTTATTATATATTTTTTTGGTATAACGGTAAAGTCGTTTCTGTGTGATTTATAGTTCACGAGTTCGATTCGTGGAAACAACCATTAATACTTGCATTCGTGTATGTTGTGTATATATTTATATCACACCTCTTGGTGCGGTCCTTTCCTGGACTGACCCATATATAGGTCACAGGTTCAAGCTCTTCCGAAACCAAGTCATAATGAGATTAAAAACTGGTGCTTCCTTGACCGTGTGGAACATGGATTAATATTATGTCATTCCTACAAGTGATGACCCATCCAGGACTGCTATCTAAGTGCGAAAACAAGCACTGATGCTTGCATTAAAATAAGTTATCTATATCACACCTCTTGATGTGTGGTCTTTCCCCAAACCGTGTGTCAATACAAGATGTTTTGTGATCTATCGTTCACGAGTTCGAGTCATGGAAATAACCATTAATGCTGAGTATGTTGTCTATATCACACCTCTTGATGCCGCCCTTTCCTAGACTGATCTATAGGTCACAGGTTCGAACTGTGAAAACAGTCATTAATGCTTGCATTAGGATAAGTTATCTATGTCACACCTCTTGATGTTGCGGCTCTTTTCGAAACCCAACGTGAATGCGACATACTTTATACATCGGACTACCATTAGTTTTCTTGTTTCTATTAATCTTGATTTAATTGTATGAATTAAATAATTGCAGATTTGATTTGGAGGTTCATTTGGTACATGAAAGTGAGGATGGAAAGACAGCAGTTGTTGGAATAATGTACAAGATTGGAAGAGCTGATACCTTCTTGTCTATGGTACATTACACTAAACATAACTTTTAATTTCGAGTTAAACTTTTATACATTGATAATATAAAAAAAATTATATTATTTTAAGTTATTTAAAAAATAACGACGGGTAAACAGTCCATAACTAGTGGAACTAATAACTCGAAAAGACATGTAATTTGCTATAACAAGTAAGATAATATAAATAGAGATAATAGCATTTTTTTGTCTCTCATTCTGATATGTTCCTTGTGATATCCGACTAAGCACTTTGAACCTTCAATCAATTGAACTGATGTATTTTTAATCCTTCTGCTGGTGACTCTTCACAAATTTATTTCACCAACAAATGTGACACTACTTAATTACTCATATGTAATATTAAATTTGTACTATTACTCAATATTATAGGATAATATAATTCAAAAAATAATTCAAATATAATATATTCTCTCTATATAAAGAGAAAAATAAGACATATTTTCATTGAAAAATAAATGTGTGAAATCATATATCATAAAGATCAAAATCAGTATAAAAAATCTGGTGTACGTCACTAATGATAATAACTATTATATATCTAATTTCAGATTGAGAGTGATTTAAAAGCTCTAGCACATACAAAAGGTGTGGAGAGAAAGATAGGAGTAATTGATCCAAAAAAGGTGAAGTTGGGAAGCAGAAAATACTATAGATATATTGGCTCATTGACTATTCCTCCTTGCACTCAAGATGTTGTTTGGACTATTGTAAGAAAGGTAATTTCAAAAAATTCTAAAGTTACGAGTTCGAATCGTGAAATCAGTCAGTAGTATTGATATATCACGCTCTTTTCATAACCTTGTGTAAAAGAGATTATGAAAATATATTGTATTATATTTTGAGGTTGATATTCGATTTTGTTTGCTTTATATTTCATCAGGTGAGGACGGTCACAAAAGAACAAATGAAGCTAATTCGTGAGGCGGTTCATGATGTGAGTTGTTACACTTTAATTCCAAAACTATATGTTATTAATACTAGTAGTATTTAGAATTATGTTCTTTATTCTAATAATTTATCAATTATTCTCCATTAGATTTAACTTATAATATATATAAACAAACATTATAATTGATTATTGAATAGATTAAGTTAACCTATAATAATATGTAATTTTTCGTATCAAATCTTATATGGTGTATCTCTCCGTCTTAATTAAGATATATGACATCCTTTATGAGGCAGACTAAAAAGGAAAGTATATATGATCATAAATTGGGACACGAGGAGTAACTTGAAAAATAAAATAATAACATATTATATATACCACTTTGGTAAATTGCATTGGAATTTTTTTACGATTATCAGTATATAACTTAAATCTTTTCTATATTATGGAATTGAGCTTATTATAAAAAGAATATTATTATATGTCATCTTAATCGAATGATATAGACTAATGCTCTCGATTATTTTTGTTTTTCTTTTGTAGGAATCTGAAACAAATTCAAGACCAGTCCAAGTAGCAAACAAACGAACGGTCCAACTCTATAGACCAAATGATCCTAAAGAATAATTGAAATTATTTTACAATATAATCTCGAAAATAAAACACATTTCTATAGTTCTAGTTATAATAATCATGATGATTTTGTTTATAGTACCAAAAAAATGAGCTCAATATATGAGCTAGAAGTTGCCTTTATTTATTTTCATCACACGATTGGAATTCTTTCCATTTTATAGTATATTTCTTTGTTGTATAATATATTAAATTATTAATCATCCAATATTAAATTTATTGTAGCAAAATAATTGAAGACATTTAGTTCTTTGTAAATTGTATCATTAGGCCCCTCAATATTTCTGTTGTTGACATATTTGTCTTAATCAATTATTCTCCCAACAAACCCACAAAAAGCAACAAATGTAGGAAGGTTCATTAGTTATAAATTAGTAAGCCATCACATAATTAATTATTGGACAAGACTATGTCAAACATTCAGCGAAGCACAATATAGATTTTCACTCGATATTCAGTATTCGTATTATATTAGGGTTGAACTTAGTTTGGATTCGTGTTGAGAAATAAATTTGTTGCAAATCTCGAGTCAAACCAACATTCTGAATCGATAATAAAGTTATTGAGTTAATGGTACCCTTTGGGATATTGGTTTGTTGGTTTTGTAATGGTTCATTGTCCTATGATTATTGAGTTATTGGTTTTGGTCTCGGTTTGGCCACTTTCTTACATGATCAAGACAATCTTATAGCTGGTTAATCCGATAACCGAACTATTAACGATTGTTAATCGATAGGTTCGATAATTCGATACTCGATAATCAAAATTTTATTGGTTCGGTTATCGATTTTACATGCTACAAAATCAATAATTGATGATAAGCTGAACTGATAATCTTTACATCCAAACCGAATCGATCGATAAACAACCCTACTTGTGTCACACTATCAGCTAGATACCTTAGCATGTTCCATCATAAACATCAAGAAAATATTCCATACTACTTTGTTCTGTCTATACTTGCCAAGTAGATAACAGTTCGGTTATCGATTTTATATGCTACAAACACGATGTTTCTGTCTATACAAATTATTAGTTCGGTTATCAATTTTATATGTGATGTGACGCTAATTTACGTCACTTTCGACTCCTTTTTACTAAGAACAATCGTACGTTTTCAAGCAACCGTTGTTGTTTTTAATGTTTTTATGTTGTATTTGTAGGAAATGGAAGCAAACACGAAAACGGAAGAAAATACGAGAAAAACGAAGTTCTGCCTAAGAGTGACGGCCTGAGTGACGGGCCGTCACACATGTGACGGTCCGTCACTGGGACCGTCACTCCAAGGCAGACTTCCAGGCGGCACCACTGCCTAGCAGTGACGGTCCAGGCGACGGTCCGTCACTGCCGTGACGGTCCGTCACCCCTGGCCGTCACGCTTAGGCAGTGACTCAGTCGGCGACCCGCGTTTTTGGGGATTCCTAGCCCGTTTTGGAATTGGTTTCTATTACTCCTATAAATACCCCATGTTAGGTTATGTTAAAGGTGTCGAATATTATTTTAAATTATTCTCCCATTAGTTTAAAACACGTTTTAGTTGGTTTTTGAGAGGAACAACACGGTTCATTCTCTTGAATTCGTGTCTTGATTCGTTCGTGAGTTCTTGGTGTTCTTGTTCGTGGATATTGGAAGATTGATTATTTTCATTATATTGTAAGACTTTTCTTCCTTTTATGATGAATACAACTATTTTCTCTTATTTATCGAGCATGAGTAACTAAAACTCCCGCAACTAGGGTTGTGGGAGCCATGACAAACGTAGCAATATAGATTCCGGGTAGCGTTGGGTTCGATATATGTATTGTCATGTTGTTAATCATTCAATTAGTCACGTTTTCTAGTGGTTGCAAACATTAGAACATGCCTAGGTTTAATTTGCTTGAGTAAAGAAGTTAAAACCGGGAAAACTTGATTAACGACAAGGATTCGAGACTACCAACTCTCGTCTTAAAGATTAATGCCGTAACTGGATTAGTCTACTTGATGTTAGGATTGAGAGCTAAAAAGCACATCTTTTTGAGATCGAAAGAAGATAAAAGGAAATTTGTTTATTTGGTCGAGAGACGTTTAAACGATACAATTGACGCAATCACATCGTGACAAGCATATAGAAAGAACCCGGTTAAGCCTAGAATCGACATTGTTACAATGCCATGGTGAACACATCCCTAGTTCATTCTCTCCCACTGATTATTTTCATAAGTTAATTGATTATTTTGTTTGCGATTTGTTTACACAAACCCCCCCTTTATTTACTGGAAACGATTGACGAATAGTCAACTAATTCACTAAAGTCTTAATCTGCACCATATTCTCTGTGGGATTCGACCCCAACCTTGTTGGGTTCTTTACTTGACAACGATCGCTTACGCCTCGTTAATTTGAGGTGTAGTTTGAGCGTTATCAAAAAGTGGCGCCGTTGCCGGGGAATACGGTTTTTGATTAAGTCTGGTGTGTTTAGTTGACTTTTAGTCATAATTTCCTGCTTTTATTTTTGTTTGTTGTTTTTGTTTTTGGACAGGGTACAGGTTGTGCATGCCAAGTACCCGAGGTTCGGGGGAACAAATTTTACCTTACGACCCCGAACTTGCGAGAACATTGAGGCGGAATATGGCCGCACAATTAGACGCAGCAAGGATCGCCGCAGAACTGCAGGCCCAACACAATTTGAATGCTGGTGGTCTGCAGGATGATGTGGTACGGAATGATGAGGATCTCGATTTAGATGGAGCTGGCGCGACGGGCGCCATTATTGTTCCACCGCTACCACCTGGAGCAAAGTTCAATATCACTAGCACGATGATTCAGTTGCTGAATTTGAGAGGTGTATTCCGTGGTGCCGCTGGTGATGATCCAAACCAGCACTTAATGAACTTCGTGGGGATTTGCAAATCATTTGAGCTGCCAGGCGTGAGTCAGACAGCGATCAGGCTCCGGTTGTTTCCATTGTCTCTGTCTGATGAGGCAGCGTTGTGGTTGACGGAGCTGACCCCCGACTCTATCGCAACGTGGGGCGAGTTGAGAGGAGCTTTCCTAGAAAGGTTCTTTCCTCCCTCTCGGATGATACAGTTGAGGGATGAGATTAGTAATTTCAGGCAGCAACCTCACGAAGCACTGCACGAGACTTGGTTGCGATTTAAGAAGAAGCTGACACAGTGCCCCAACCATCAGCTGAACAACGAATTCTTGATGCAGACATTCTACAGGGCACTAAATTCGGCTACCAAGCCAACATTGGACAACGCAGCAGGTGGAGCGTTTATGGGTTGCACTTTTGCCGACGCCACAGCTATTTTGGACAGGCTCACCAAGACCAACAGAGCCTGGCACACACGGGATTCAGAGGTTGCAGCTAGCACCTATACAGTTGGTATGTCAGCCGAGCAGCGTCGGAAAGAGGAGGAGCGCGACCAAGACATGGCGCACCTGAAAACGCAGTTAGACCTCTTGACAAAGCACTTGACGTCAGGAAGTATGGAGAAGGTACAGACCGCGGGTATAGAGACTGAGGATGCAAATTACGTGGGGGGTTTCCAGGCCAATGGCCAAGAAAACCAAGGTCGGAACTATCCAAACCACTATGAGAATGGTGGCTACAAAACTCGCGACCAAGGAAGCTGGAGGAACAACACCGATAGAGGTGGGTTGTATATACCACCTGGCAATCGGGACAAAACTGGCAGCGAAGCTGAAACGTCCAAACTTGAGAACATGATGGCGAAGATGCTGCTCAAGGTGGAGTCGACTGACTCTGGGGGAAAGGCAATGCGGAATGAGCTATCAACATTGAGTCTGGTAGTGGAGTCACACTCAACCGCGATCAAGCAACTGGAGCAGCAAGTGGGTCACATCGCGGCATCTCTAAACCCAAGGAAACCAGGTACTTTGCCGAGCGACACCACCCATCCGAAAAATGACGCAAGCTGTATGGCGATCACCACAAGAAGCGGAAAAGTATTACCGGAATCACATCTGGTAATTCATGTTCAAGGTGATAGTGCGGATGATGAAGAGGCGGTAGAGGAGGAAACTCCAAAGCCCGCGGAGAAACGCAAGGAAGCTGAAAAGCTTCCAACTATGATGCCTCGACCACCACCTCCGTTCCCACAGCGTTTGAAAAAGAAAGCTGACGATGGTAAGTTCCTGAACTTCATGACCATGTTGAAAGAGATTTCAATAAACATACCATTGGTGGAAGCTCTGGAACAAATGCCCGGTTATGCCAAGTTCATGAAGGACTTGATTACAAAGAAGCGGGCGGTAAGCTTTGAGCCGGAAGACAACCTCCATCACTGCAGCGCTATTTCCTCTAGATCATTAGTGGAAAAGAAAGGAGATCCAGGTGCGTTCACTGTTCCATGTACTATCGGAAAGCTCAACTTCGGAAGAGCTATGTGTGAGCTTGGTGCTAGTATCAATTTGATGCCGCTAGCAGTGTATGACAAATTGGGTTTGGGAGCTCCTAAACCAACGTCCATGAGAGTGATGATGGCGGACCGTTCGGTAAAGCGACCCGTAGGGATATTGTCTGATGTGCTGGTCAAGAGTGGTAAGCTTATATTCCCGGCCGACTTTGTGATCTTGGATTGCGAGGTGGATTTCGAAGTTCCCATAATCTTGGGACGACCGTTGCTAGCTACCGCGAGAGTGTTGGTTGACATGGAGAAAAATGAGCTGACCTTCCGATTGAACAATGAATTGGTCAAGTTCGATGTGTCCAAATTGATGAAGCAACCAAGTGACATAAGGGTGGTCGCGGTCATCAATACCATTGAGGAACCTCCTGCGGATGTGCACCTTGAGGAGAAGTGTCTGGTTGAAACTCTAGCTGTTGTAAGAAGGATGGTGCGAGAGAGGAAACATGTAGAGGAAGGCGGTGAAATTAAATCGAGAAAACAAAAACACCGCAAGAGAATCTGCAAAGAAAGAGCGAAGAAGTTGTCGCGACTAGCGATGGAGCCCAAAGAGGAAGCTGGAACGCCACACTCCATTGAGTTCTCTTGTTTTGGAGACCCAGGCGGTCTCCAACATCATTCCAGAATCTAAGTCATATCGACTTCACAGGTATTCCTTTATTCTCACAGCTTTTAGTTTTCATATGTATGCATTGGGGACAATGCATGAGTCTAAGTTGAGGGTGTTGGGAAACCTGTGAGTCACCACCGAGGGTTTTTGTTGCCGATTTCTTTTCCCTCCGGTGTGCTATCTAGTAGAACCGGCATGTTTAGGTTGTTTGTTTTAAATTATATTTTTTTTAGTGTCTATAGCAAGCATGTGTTGTTCTTGTCTAAAAATAAATGAGGCCCCTTAAAAATTTTCTGGTTTTGAGCTTATGTTGAAACGATTGACTGTTGGGATCCTTGTATGTCATTGTGTGATTATGAGTAGAATGAGTATGCTTAAGCCGAGCGGTTGTTTGATAGTTGGTAGCGATATAGTTTCTTGGTGCCAAGAGCGTGTGAGATTATTGTCATAAATTCTTACTCTGTGCATGCATCTAGAACTTGCCCGGTCTATTTTGTTAAGTTGAAGTTTGGTTGCTTAGGAAAGGATCACAGGCCCTTTTTGATGCAGTCCACTTAGCCTATATGACCGTCCAAATGCAAATAGTCCCTTGATCCCTGTTTGAGCCATAATTGACCTTGTTTTTCAATAACCTGTCACCATTCCTGTTTAACTTTGAATCCCTATTTTGGCCCTGGTCCTTCCTTGGACATCGTGCACCTCAACGTAGGCAAAACAACCTAAGTTGAGGGTGGCTACTATAGTGGTAAAACCTGTTTTGGCCCTGGTCCTACCAATGGACATTGTGCACCTTGACGTAGGCAATCAGCCTAAGGTGAGGGTGGCTACTACAGTGGTAAAGGAGAAGAAAAAGAGGATGGAGATGATTGTTGTTGAATAGAATGAAAATCCGGGTGTGCGCCTAAGAAAAGAAAAGAAAAATAAAGAAAGATGAAAAGGATCGAAAAAGAAACAAAAAGAATTGTCAATAAAGAGGCCGCACCTGTATCTAGAATCAAGGAAACAAAAAGGTGAATGAGGATGGATAATGTGAAGTTACGTGGTGATAAGATGTAAATGGTTCCAAGGAGGGCTTAGTCACTAACCCCTAAATGTATCCTACCTGCACCCGAAGCCTCATTACAAGCCTAAACAAGTCCTGTAGTGATCCTGAGTAGCTTTCTGAAGAACTGAAATAGAATAGTAAGGGCAAGCCTATGGTATCGCATGTGCATTGTTTGAAATCATTTGTGAGTGTGAGCGCTTACCTAGTCCCAAATCTTGTGTGTGGGATTTCTTTGTGGTGAGGGCACCAAGATGTCTATATTGTCTATTGATTGTTAGGATAGCTACGCGTGTGTATGCATAATATTCTATCATATCGGAATGACATGTTTGGATCCTTGCAAGTTAGTGTTTCATACATTCGTGTGCTACGAGGGAGCTTGATTTAATTGAATAAGTTTGAATGACCATGAGTTGCTATAGACATGAATTCTTGTTCTTAGTTGAGTCGTTTGATTGTTTTATGTTATGTTGCTTGAGGACAAGCGAACGTTTTAAGTTGAGGGTGTTGATGTGACGCTAATTTACGTCACTTTCGACTCCTTTTTACTAAGAACAATCGTACGTTTTCAAGCAACCGTTGTTGTTTTTAATGTTTTTATGTTGTATTTGTAGGAAATGGAAGCAAACACGAAAACGGAAGAAAATACGAGAAAAACGAAGTTCTGCCTAAGAGTGACGGCCTGAGTGACGGGCCGTCACACATGTGACGGTCCGTCACTGGGACCGTCACACCAAGGCAGACTTCCAGGCGGCACCACTGCCTAGCAGTGACGGTCCAGGCGACGGTCCGTCACTGCCGTGACGGTCCGTCACCCCTGGCCGTCACGCTTAGGCAGTGACTCAGTCGGCGACCCGCGTTTTTGGGGATTCCTAGCCCGTTTTGGAATTGGTTTCTATTACTCCTATAAATACCCCATGTTAGGTTATGTTAAAGGAGTCGAATATTATTTTAAATAATTTTCCCATTAGTTTAAAACACGTTTTAGTTGGTTTTTGAGAGCAACAACACGGTTCATTCTCTTGAATTCGTGTCTTGATTCGTTCGTGAGTTCTTGGTGTTCTTGTTCGTGGATATTGGAAGATTGATTATTTTCATTATATTGTAAGACTTTTCTTCCTTTTATGATGAATACAACTATTTTCTCTTATTTATCGAGCATGAGTAACTAAAACTCCCGCAACTAGGGTTGTGGGAGCCATGACAAACGTAGCAATATAGATTCCGGGTAGCGTTGGGTTCGATATATGTATTGTCATGTTGTTAATCATTCAATTAGTCACGTTTTCTAGTGGTTGCAAACATTAGAACATGCCTAGGTTTAATTTGCTTGAGTAAAGAAGTTAAAACCGGGAAAACTTGATTAACGACAAGGATTCGAGACTACCAACTCTCGTCTTAAAGATTAATGCCGTAACTGGATTAGTCTACTTGATGTTAGGATTGAGAGCTAAAAAGCACATCTTTTTGAGATCGAAAGAAGATAAAAGGAAATTTGTTTATTTGGTCGAGAGACGTTTAAACGATACAATTGACGCAATCACATCGTGACACGCATATAGAAAGAACCCGGTTAAGCCTAGAATCGACATTGTTACAACGCCATGGTGAACACATCCCTAGTTCATTCTCTCTCACTGATTATTTCCATAAGTTAATTGTTTATTTTGTTTGCGATTTGTTTACACAAACCCCCCCTTTTATTTACTGGAAACGATTGACGAATAGTCAACTAATTCACTAAAGTCTTAATCTTCACCATATTCTCTGTGGGATTCGACCCCAACCTTGTTGGGTTCTTTACTTGACAACGATCGCTTACGCCTCGTTAATTTGAGGTGTAGTTTGAGCGTTATCAATATGCTACAAACACGATAACCAATAAGCCAACTCGATAATATTCACACCCAAATCGAACCGATCGATAAGCATCTCTACTTGTGTCACACTATCAGCTAGATACCTTAGCATGTTCCATTATAAACATCAAGAAAATATTCCATACACTTTTTTCTGTCTACACTTGCCAAGTAGATAACAGTTGGATTTGATATACAAATTGTGGCCGGCTGTTGATGTTACCTTTTTAATATACAACTTTCCATAACCAAACAACTCAGTCACAGTAGGCTATTGCAATACAAAAATGAAATGGAAAAATAATTGGTCATTCCTTTCATTATACTTCACTGCTTGGCCTGCCATGAAATCTAATTGGACTTATAATATTCATTTTTGAGAAATTAACATAACTAGTCGATCGCTATAGGTTACGGGTTCGAGTCGTGGAAGTAGCCACTAATGCTTGCATTAAGGTAGGATAGACTGTATACATCACATCCTAGGAGTACGACCCTTCCCCGGATCCTGGGAATGCGGGATGCTTTGTGCACCGAACTGCCCTTCTCTTTAGCCAATCACCCAAAAAAATAGGTGGCGGATGTATATTTAGTTATATATGTATATATGTGTATAACCGTGTATAATTAGTGCATATATCATCTATGTATATCGTCTACGGTCTGTTAATATTTTTGGCCGAGCAGTCAAATGTGTAACTTCCCCTTAAAGTCTTTATACTATTTCTTCCATCATCTTTTCTTTTCTCCCATACCAACATCATTCCTTCATTTGCCACCTTCTTGTTTCTTGCTTCTTCATGATTTTTCAATGGCTTCTAGTAGTATTTTGGACCTGCATTGGCTCAAGTTATGGCCAACAGTTCTATGATCCAACTTCATGTTTTTCTAGTATCATTTCTCCAGGTACAAGATACACATGTACTTCACCAAATGATTCTTGTCAAACATTTTTGGTCTATAGAGCTAACCAAGATTTCACAACAATCTCTGATGTTGCTTACTTGTTTGGGATATCAAATCCTGATGATGATCAACTACTACTCAACATGAACAACGCCACGTCTTCGTTGCAGATTCTTGAAATTGGAAGAGAGGTGATTGTTCCAATTCAGTGTTCTTGTTTAGGTGAATTCTTTCAAGCAAATGTTAGCTACATTACCCCTACAAACACGAAATTAGACCACGTTGCTTGTGGTGTTTTTGAAGGTCTAGTTAAGTCTGTCACACTTTTTCAAGAAAACATTTCCAAGAACACCAAAACCAACATTTCTGATGTTGTCAAAGGTGGAACAGAACTGATTGTACCTCTAAAATGCGCGTGTCCTGATGAATCTTTTGAAGCTGGACTTGAGTACCTTGTGACGTACCCTTTTATATCAGGTGATGATACAGAAAAAGTAAGCGAAAAATTCAAGATTCCTGTTGACGATATATGGAGAGCTAACAATCTAAGTTTCAATCCTACTGTATTCTCAAACACAACGATTTTGGTTCCGTTGAGAAAAGAACCATCAATCAATTTCAGTATTCAAAACTCCGAACCTCCTAGTCCTGGATTTCTTCCAACACAACTAGTAGAAAAATCAACCAAAAACCAGAAACTAAAGAAACTCTATATTGCAGGATCACTTGTTGGTTTTTTTCTTCTTTCTGCAACTTTTGTTGCTTGTGGTTTATACGTAAGGGCGTTAAAGAAATTCAAGGCAGAGAGGAGTAGCCGGTCCTCGATACATAAGGGGTTTGTTACTTCAAGTTCAACTCCAAGAAGTTCACCACCAATATCCGGTCCAACGACTACTAGAACCTCAACGAATTCTTGCTTGTCTCCTGATTTACTTGCAGGAATAAAGTACACATTGGGAGAATACAACATAGATGAACTGAAAAACGCGACAAGTAATTTTAGTGAAGGAAATAAGGTAAGTGACAAGGTATACAAGGGATGTGTTGATAAAGTTGAAGTATTGATCAAGAAAATACGATTCGAGGACACTAGACAAGTAATTGATGTACATTCAAGAATCAATCATGTCAACATTGTTAAACTTCAAGGTGTTTGTTATGGTGAGGATGATATTACAGGATCTTATCTGGTTTTCGAATATCCATCTAATGGTACATTAAGGGACTGTTTGTCTAATCCCTCTGTTGTTTCTCTGAAATGGCACAAAAGGACTCAAATTGCATTTGATATTGCCACAGGGTTACATTACTTGCACTTTTGTACTATTCCACCTTACACACATATGAACATCAACAGCAAAAACGTCTTCTTGACCCCGAATTGGAGGGCAAAGTTAGCCATTTTTGGAGCTAAAGGAGGGATTGGTACAACGACGAGGGACATTGGAAGTATTGGAAGTCTTGGAGGGTGGATTGCCCCCGAACATCTAGTACATGGCTCGGTGTCTGAAAAAGTTGACATTTTTGCATTCGGAGTAGTACTACTCGAGCTCATATCGGGGAAAGAAGACGTTGATGGTAATTTCTTGAGGGATTCGATTACATTTTTGGGAGGGGGTGCTAATGAAGGAGGATGTTTTGAACAATTGAAGAGTTTTATTGATCCATGCCTTATGGAAGATTACCCTCTAGCTGAGGCATTGTGTTTAGCTGTTTTGGCTAAAGCATGTATTGAAGATGATCCTCTTCATAGGCCATCTATGGATGATATCATTAAAGTCCTTGCAAGAATGGTATGATTTTTACATCTGGTGTTCGGTACTCGCATTCAGTAGCATGTATTGTTAGTCATAATCAATTAATTGTACTTGTCAAGGGCAATTTATGTCTTTGTGTAGCTACATTACTCACTATGATCTATAGATACTTGCTTTCAATTTGTATTTGTTTTGATCTTTACAATGTTTGTTGGATTGTTCAATTTCTTCTAATGAGTACTACATGTCCAAAACCATTGTTGTCAAATGTTCATCTTAACTTTACTTATGTATCACGAAAGTCACTAAACTATTGTATTTCATAACGAAAAAGCTACTCAACAGAAAGTCGCTAGGTGGAAGTAAATGAGACATGTCTATGATACTAATGAAAAGTTAAGCGTAGAAAAAGTTGTTTAGTTTCTTTTTGTGATACTCAGGAAAATTGAGTGATTTTTCATTACAAACGCCAATATAATAAATTTGATGCAATAAAGTAATTAAAAGTTGAGTGACCATCTGCGATAAATATTTTTAAATATGTTTTGATTTTTTTCCAAGTCTAAGGTCTGTAGGAAATAATCTCTCTATTCGCAAAGTTAGAGATAAGATCTGAGTATACTCTATCGTTCCCAGACCCATCAATTTGGTATGTTATTGTTGTTATTGAAAAAGAAAAAAAAATTAAATTTCTGCTATACAAGTGTAAACAACGTGAGATTAGGTATAATTTCTTTTTTTCTTAGATACTAAAAGATATGTATAAGAACGATGCTTAAGATCTGAACCATTCTAATTCAAATCTTCATTAACGGCAAACAAATAAGACCTAATTATATCATGCGAAAATTTAATTTTTCTAAGTTAAAGTATTAGTGGCCCCATACTACTATTTTAATGAGATTATATTATATATTCTGTACTATATTCTATAATATAATGATTAAAAGGTGTTGACTATATATATGAGTAAAAAGATTTGCTAAGATAGATCTAAATCGAATAACACTCCATTCGTTTTAATTTGATTGTCTGATTTTAAGTTTTAACTTGACATGAAATTTCAGAAAGTAATTTTTTTATTTTTTATTTTTACAATTTTAAACTAAAAATATATAAAATATTTTTGAATCTTGTGATTTTAAATACATCATATGAAAAAGTAAAATCCGGTAAATTTGATCAATTTGAGAGAATCCGTCCAATCGAGGGACATTTTTGTTAAGTTTCATAATGGTAGAGATATTTTTAGTCAGGTAATATAGTGAGGGACAAAGTTAAACTACTCCCTCCGTTTCAAAAAGAATGACCTAAATATATCAAAATACCATTTAATCTTGTAGTTTTAAATACGTCACGTCGAAAATTGAAATTAAAGTGTTGCTAAATAAGAAAAGTTTCATTCTTTTTTAAACAGACTAAAAAGGAAATCATGCCATTCTTTTGAAACGAAGGAAGTAATAAATAAAATAGAGAAATATTTTGACTAATGAGTACAAGTGTCCATATACATCTACTCCAACTAAAGTACAACAAAAAAAGTGAAACGCCTAAAGCCTTTCGGATTATATGTTAAAAAAAATTCCAGCAACAAAAATTTCAACTTTTTTTGGGAATTGCAAAACTAGGGTTTCCATCAGAAAGATTTTTGGGAGAAAAAATTCTGCTGTTTCATAGTATATTACAGTTACTTGGGGTTGTTTTAAAGTAAGTTTCTTGAATTGTTATTACTGTAAATTTTCGATTGATGTTTTTCTTTAAGTTTAACAGCAATGTGGGTGATACTGAACACATGCATGGTGTAAAAATGTGTTCTTTTTACAATATTCAAGGTTGTTCCTTGTGTTTGCGGAATCTTAGTAGCTCAGTTGGTTGATTACTTGAATTTTCAACTTCACCTTGTTGGTGAAGGTTCGATTCCCCACCTTGTAATCCCTTCCGCCCAATTTCACTGCCCCACAGAAAAAAGGTTGTTACTTGTGTTCTTTTAGGTACCCTTTGGAGAAGCTGGATTTGAATGTGGCATGTTTTGCAACTACTTTTGGTTGATTTTGATTAGTATTTTGTCATGTTTTTGAGTTGGGGTTTGCGTAAACTGTCTAATCTGTGTGATTTTTTTCTTTTTGGTTTGAGTGAAACTGGATTCTTGAATTTGAGCTAAAATTATGCACTCTTAAAGTCCCTTTTCTGTGTTTATTCCAGCTCTAGCATATCAATTTTTAGGGATTTGCAGAACTAGGGTTTCCATCAGAACGATTTGGGAGTAAAAATTCTGCTTTTTCATAGCAGTGAACAAGTTCTAGCACATTACAGTTACTTGGGGGGGGGGGGGGGGTTAAAGTAAGTTTCTTGAGTTGTTATTACTGTAAATTTTCTTAGTGTTCGATTGATGTTTTTCTCAAGTGTAACAGCAATGTGGGTGTTACTGACCACGTGCATGGTGTTTTCTTTTCGCAATATCTAAGGTTGTTACTTGTATGAATTGCAGTTGGAGAAGTTGGATTTTGACTATGGCATGTTTTGCACTATTTTTGGTTGATTGTGTTGGTATTTTGTCATGTTTTTGAGTTGGGGTTTGCACAAACTGTCTAATCTGTGTGATTTTATTTTTGGTTGTTGTTGTTGTTGTTGAGTGGAGCTGGATTCTTGAATTTGAGAATTATGCACTCTTAGGGGGTGTTTGGCCATGAAAATTGTGAGTATTTGATAAAAATAGTTTTTGTTTTCAAATTGAAAAAAAAGATATTTGAAAATTGGAGTTGTGTTTGGCCATGAATACAAATTGGAGTTGTTTTTTGTTTTTTGTGAGGAGTTTGGAGTGAAAAAAGTTGAACTACTTTTTGGTGTTTCTCAAATTCCTTAAAATTCCGGAATTTTATGGTCAAAGTTGTTTTCCGGAGTTGAACTCCAGAAAAAAGTAAAAAAAATTCATGGCAAAACGCCTCCTCGAAGTCCCAGTTTTGGGTTTACTCCAGCTCTAGCACATTACAGCTAGTTGGTGGGGGGTGGGGGTTAATTGTTTAAATTAAGTTTCTTGTTTGTTATCACTGTAAATTCTAGGTAGTTGGACATTTTCTTGGTGTTCATGTGATGTTTTTCTTAAGCTTAACAGCAATGTCGGTGTAACTGACCACATGGATGGTGTAAAAATGTTTTCTTTTTACAATATTCAAGGTTGTTACTTGTGTTTGGGGAATCTTAGTAGCTCAATTGGTTGGGTGCATGAACTCTTACCTTGTTGGTTAGGGTTCGATTTCCCAAATTGTAATTCCTTCCGCCAATTTCCCTTGCCCCATAAAAAAAGGTTATTACTTGTTTTTTTGGGTACCCTTCATGTTTCATGACTCTTGTTATGAAGAGCAGTTGGAGAAGCTGGATTTTGAATGTGGCATGTTTGGCACTATTTTGGTTGATTTTATTAGTATTTGTGATGTTTTTGAGTTGGGGTTTGCGTAAACTGTCTAATCTGTGTGATTTTTTTTTTTTGGTTGTTGTTGAGTGGAGCTGGATTCTTGAATTTGTGCTAAAATTATGCACTCTTATTAAAGTCCCCTTTTTTGGGTTTATTCCAGCTCTAGCACATTACAGTTATTTTGGGGGGGGGGGGGGGTAATTGTTTCAAGTAAGTTTCTTGTTTGTTGTCACTGTAAGTTCTAGGTAGTTGGACATTTTCTTGGTGTTCATTTGATGTTTTTCGTAAGTGTAACAGCAATGTCGGTGTTACTGACCACATGCATGGTGTAAAAATGTTTTCTTTTCACAATATTCAAGGTTGTTACTTGTGTTTCGGGAATCTTAGTAGATCAGTTTACCTGAATTTTCACCCTTGCTGTTGAAGGTTCGATTCCCCACCTTGTAATCCCATCTGCCCATAAAAAAAAGGTTGTCAGGGAGCATTGTTTTTTCTGCATCAGATTATTGCCTCTTTGAGTACTTGGAATAGTAAGAATCGTCTGACGTAATTCGAGGTTTATTTATCACAGCTGAAGATGGCTATTGATGCTGGATCTGGGAGCAAAAGTAAGGACAACGACAGTAATAACTCAAAGAACAAACTGGTTAGTAAAGGATCATCAAGTTGTGACTCGGGAAAGACGGATAGATCCACAAGATCCTCGGTTAAGGAAACCTCATCTAAACAAACGGATTTAAGCCCTGCAAGTAAAAGAAAGTCTGAACGCCTTGAGAAGCGGACCCCACCCATGCCTCCTGCTAAGAAAAAGTCTGCGGGACTTGAACAACAGAATACTCCAAGCCCTTTAAGAAGGTCTGAAAGGTGCTCTACTTCATCAAGATCAACGTACTTAGGCAGAGAATCCAATTCGTCTAGTATAAAGGAGGAGAAACGAGAGAAGATTGTGAAGAAGCTGACAGTGCAATCTGAAAGCGTTAGCACTAGCAAGAAGAATGCTACATCACCTGTTGATTTGAAAAGGAAAAAAATGGATGGCAGAACTTACACGTTATTATTCAAAAAACAAAAGAAAGAAGATACTGCATCAGGTAGGCCAATCGTTCTCTTAAAATTCTCATTTTCTGATTACTGTTTTCCTTCTCCTTTTTATTGTAACAAGAAGACATAGCACAAGATC
The DNA here is from genome assembly GCA_003996215.1 of Jaltomata sinuosa. Classification (NCBI taxonomy): domain Eukaryota; kingdom Viridiplantae; phylum Streptophyta; class Magnoliopsida; order Solanales; family Solanaceae; genus Jaltomata; species Jaltomata sinuosa. The sequence goes on from QJPP01007239.1 coordinate 645,546, forward strand.
CGCTTACCATGTGAGAGTTAAGATGAAAGTTATTGAGAGCTCCAAGCACATCATGGTTAACTGTATCTTAGTTCTTATGATAAAATGCCATTGTGAAACCACCATAACACTTGATTGCCGCTAACACTTCTTCCTCACCAAAAGCTATCTCAGCCCCCCTCTTTCTTTTACTACATTTCCTTTTTTGATAACCATGGTGTACGGGCCAGCTTGCGCGCACATCGTCTAATTCCACGGGGTACCTGCTACCTCCCAGTAGCACATGTACCATACCATTTAATAGTAAAACAAATAAAGATATATCTTCTTCTACTATTAAACATCCCATCCCTTCAAAAGTGACTGTAGGTCACCAGCTTTCCAGCTTTCACTCTCTGAATAAAGATTCTGATAGAAGTTGAGGATTTCATCTTCGTTATCTTCTATATTTTCATCCCCACCGATGGTTTATCAATGTTGTGTTGTATCTCCTATTTGGTTTGGCAACTTTCCGGAGGAATTTGATATTCCTGTCAGTCTGTCATCCTCTTTCAACCACAAATATCGAGATTTTGCCTCCATGAGGTGTCTTCTCCCTTAGCCAGCTGCTTAATCTCCAGTTTGAGATTCATAATATGTGTTTTTTCCTCCTGCAACTGTAATCTGCCTTCTGTAGCTTGCTCAATTAGTAGTAGTTCATCTAAAGCTTCACTTACCCTGATTTCCACTTTGCCAAAACCCTCCTTATTCTACTTGGTGATGGTGCTTCAATTTTTGTGCAAGAATGTAGTTTGGGGAGCCAGTAACATCATAACTCTGCCACCAGCCTTTGACTTTCTCAGTAAACTCATCATGTTGCAATCACATTTTAAGTTACTTCTTTCTTCTTTTTCTTCAAATTAGTGACTCTTTCCTTTTTCTTTTTCAAGTTTGTAAGTCCTTTTCTTTCGCTACTTTTAAAATCTGGGTTTCTCTTTGCTTTTCTCCTCCTGTCTTAGTACAATTAACTAAAGTAATCAAATATGAAATCGTGTTGCAAATTAATTCTTTTTATCGTTGGCTAGTTGAAAGTTTAAAATTAATCTTGTAATTGTAATTTATCTTTCGATGGCCCTGCTGGAAAATTATACTTTAACGGAGCTTCATTGAAGATTTAGATTAATATTGACTGCTGAAGTCATTGCAATTCGATTAATATAAATATTAAACTAATTTATGATTATCATTATTATGAACAAATGTGAAATGTTTAGCACTATTTTATTGTCACTTCAGAGAAACGTGCGCTTCACTTATCACTTCTTAATGCCTCATGGTCCTTATCGTTCTTTTGCATTTCCTGTTTTTAAAAAACGTTGGTCGAAAGGACGTATCTCTTGAGCCAACCATATTTAATAGATTATCCCCCTATTAGTATATGTTTGTAGCACCATATATTTAGCTGTTTCTAGATGAACATACTCTTGCTGATAGATTACATGTGGCGCCTCTTTAGTAACAACTTATAATATGTCTTTGTTGGGTTCAGATGCTTGTGAAGATGATGGTACTGATGGGGAGCATGGTTCTAAATCTCAATCTAGTCTGTTGCATGAGGCAGACCTGGTTGAGCCTGAAGAAAGAAGAATGCTATACAATGAGCAGAAAAGCCTCCATATCCATCTGAAAGCTGAGATAGCAAAACTTTTTGGAGTGATAAAAGTTTCGGTATTGACTTTTACATTACATGTCTTATAATTGTTTTTTATTTTTATTTTTATCAGTTCCCCATAGAAGGGAATGTGAATATCATATCTACAAAATGGTGTAAAATGCGTGTACTCTGGGAAATGTAGCAAGGATCAGTTTTTAGTTCAGGTGAGCATACATCCTGGTTAACTTACCTCGGGTGTTTACTAGAGCTTTGTTGGTGGTTTTAACCAAATTGTCTGAGTAATAGAACATTTAGGAGAAACGTACTGTAATGCTCATGTTTGCTGTTGAAACTCTTTCCTTGAAGCCCTGTATCATTCACTTCTTGAAAATTTTCACATAAAAAGACTAAATTATTTCAGCTTCCGCTTAAGGGAGTAATAGCGCATTGACCAAAAAATTGAGTGCGCTGCAGTTTGAGAACTTCCTTCAATAACTGTCAATGAGGTTGTCTTATGTTCTACAATTGTTTAGATCTTACCTTACCTAATCAGTGCTATATTTTTCATGAATGAACGTGTTCAGTTGAGTGATCTTAGATTTTATTATTCTCCCATTATCCTTTAGTTTGCTATTAGCTCAAATATTATTCTATTATTTTATGAAAGCTATTTTCATTTGGCTGTCCTGTCTTCCTAACTTAGCACATGTTTGGTTTTCCAAACTTCCCTAAAAATGCGCCAGCACCATTTCCTAACCTGAAAATGAATCTTATACAAACTTTACCCCTCCTTCTATGATCTTTAGGTTCCTCAAAGCTGCTTTTGAAAAGCATTTTCTGTTGTTCACTCTTAAGAAATTTATCTTGCCCTTCCTAATCTGCCATGAGGAACCTCATGTTGTCTATAGTTTGTTCTGTTTCTCTTTTCCATTCTTTGTTCTTTTTATTTTATAAAATGGGTGAGGTTGTGTGTGGGGGTGGGGGGCTGGTATGAAATCTCATAAGAAAAACTGAAGTTACGTTGGTGTTGTTTAGAAAGGAAAACGAAAAAAGTATTCTGGCAAGATTGCCATACTCAATTTCGAACTCTTAAGTACTCCTTTTAAATAACCAAAGGATTGGCAACACTAGTCATGACCTCCCAGTCATTTACTTCGTTTTGATATGGCTCTAAAATCTAAATGCAGGAAGTCATCAAACATATGGCGGAAAAATTTCTGGAATATATAATGGAGAATCATCGTGTTAGTAGGGAACCTGAAACAATTTTACAGGCTTTCCAGATATCTCTGGTTAGTATGTTTTTTCTCATCCACTTCCGAAATCTCTTTGCCTGTTTTTTTATGTTTCAATAAAGTATTTCCGACATTTTTTGTATTTTAAGCACAAGTGGATTTTGTTATCTTTATTTTCTATGCAGTGGAGGCTGTCTCTTAGAAACTGCCCGACACTTGACAAATCTGAATTTAGTTATATTTGAGGAGATCCATATTCATTTAGCTTTTGGAACTTATCGACCTTTGGAAAAGACATTGTATATTAAAATATATAGGATATTGGATATAGGTCGAGCCAAGTGTTATTGAGATCTAGTAGTTAGGAAAAAAGTACAATTTCTTTAACCTTTCTCAAAAAAAGAAAGAAGAGTACTTCAAGTTCTGGCTTAGATAGTCTGTATAGTCAGCCAGAGATTTTTTGTAAGCTCAAATGCCATATCTTGTAATTCTTGCATCTTCTTGATGCTGTTATTAATACCACTTACTTTATCAAAAAAAAGAGTACTTCAAGTGCCAATACATTTCTTTTGGGCAATGGGACTTTCGGAATGCATAGATTGGATGGCTTCACGTCAAACACCTCTGAGCTTCATCAGGGCTACTCCCTCCGTTTCAATTTATGTCTTACTTTCTTTTTTAGTCTATTTTGAAAAGAATGTCTCTTGTACCCAAGGGTGTGGGCTATTGGTCAATGAAGTTGGTTGAGCACCATGAGGTCTCAGGTTCAAATCCCAGCACGGACAAACACTAGGTGATTTTTTCCCATCTGTTCTAGCCTTGGTGGACAGAATTACCTGGTACGTGTTGCTTATGGGAGGTGGCGGGTATCCCATGGAATTGGTCGAGGTGGCGCAAGCTGGGGCCGGACACCACGGTTATCAAAAAAAAAAGAATGCCTCTTTCCTAATGTGGTAACTCTTTACTTTTAGTAGACATACTAGGATCCTTATAAGATGAAGGAGGATCTAGGAATAGCTCTCTTTTTCCTTTTTTTCTCTTTTGGGTTCTAATCCCACACTTGTGGATATAGAATATGTTGTAAATTTCTGGATACCAGCCTTGAGCTGATGATTGATATACAAAATGTTACCTTTGTCAAAAATCTCTTTACTTTTAGGATTCCAATAACACCCTTACCATCAATTTGCTAATGCACTGAACATGGACCCACTGGACTTAGAACAAGTCAGTTGTGATTCTTCTATTTGGGAGAAGTCGATGAATGTTATATGTAAAGTTACAATTTGTCAAATCTCTTCAACAGTTGTCACTTTTAACTTCTTTCCCAATTTGTTGTACTTTCCATTTTTTCCCCACATTACAGTAAATGCTACCCTTAAAGGTACCGACAGATAATTTCAACAAAGAATTTTCCCTCTTAGCATCACACCATATTCGAGTGCAAGTCCATTAAATTGCCAAAAGACTAGTAAACGTTAAGTCATAAGATAAACATAGACTTAAGATTCACAACTTTTTATGTACATGAGTCTCTACAAATAGAGAGATAAAACTACTTAGATTAAATATTCGCTGCATCTCTATATGTATTGAGTGATGAGTCTAATAAAATAGAGGTTATACAAAAGATACAAAATGCCAAAAGTAACAAGCTTTACAAAAAGGATGTTCTCCTAGTAACATTGAATAGCTTATATCCCATATCACCTTTGAAGTAGAGCATTAGCTTCATTAACTACATCAATATCACAACAAAGTTGAATCAGAAGACTTCTTCCTTCTTTTTCTAGTCGTTCCTTCCTCATATGTCACACTTTGTAGTTGTTCCCTCCGTTAGATTTCGTCACCTCAACCATGCAAGGTTGCAAAGTTAAAAACACGTGATTGAGTCATTCCACTTTCATATCATTAAAAGTTGTTTCAACTGCATTTATCCATTCATCAATAGCTATGTCTCAACGAGTCCTTTGAAATTGAAGGGATCAAATATCTCCAAAGAATTCGAGGTCTAAAACATATTAATCCGGATTATTGGGAGTTTAAAAAGCATAGTTGAATATCAAATCTACCTTTTCGAACAACTTCATTAAATTCTATGTAAAGCCTCGCAAGCTTCTAGGCTTACAAATTCAGTGAATAACATGCTTAATAGCGAAATTAAAGCATCCCATAGCGTATAAGGAAGTCCTCGAACTGTCGAACAAGTGTTTGAGGATTATGTGACACCGTAGCTTAGGATAAGAATCCCACATCGGCAAAACACAAGCATCAGAGTGATACTGGGTGTATAAGTAAGCATGCCTTACACACTAGTGACGCCTTTTGAAGACGTGCGGGTCTAGGCCCAAAGCGAACATACTAGTGGGCTGGGCTATTACATATGATATCAGAGCCACTCCCGGGTCAGCCTTGTCGATGGTGGGTCAAACCTCAGTGCTGAGTCTAGGCAAATCCTATGCAGTGGGGCAAACCTCGCTGAGTCCATAAGAGGGAGTGTATGTGACACCCTAGCGTAGGATAAGAATCTCACATCGGCAAAAAGAGATGCTGGATATATAAGTAACTGGACGTTATACTTTAGTGATCGGCGAAAAGAGATGTTGGATATATAAGTAAGCGGACGTTGTACCTTAGTGACGCGTTTTAAAGCTGTGCGGACCTTGGCCCAAAGCGAACAATATCACTAGTGGCCTGGGCTGTTACATTCCATATTGTTGACATTAATGTCAGGTCTTGCATTTTCTTGTTGAATAAAATTATGAGCATTTGACTCTGGAGGAACTTTTTCAATTAAGCAAGCCCTAGTGATATCTTTAGTCACAAACAAAATAGGTTTCGTTTTCAAAGTTCCTGCCGCTAGATTTTTGCTATCCGTTTAGCTGCCTCCTTGACCACAAAAGATAAGATCCCTGTTTTTCCTTGAGAACTACTCGATTCCATTTTGATCAAATCTAGGACATGCAACATCAGCCATAAGCATAACTTTTGTAATGAAGTTCTTATGTTTGCATGATATGCATATGGGTTGGACTCTTGTTGTTCAGGGAGAAGGTAGTACTTTTCACAGTTCTTAAACCATCTTCATCAATGTTAAGTGTTAACATAATTAAACATATCTAGAAACATTAATTTGAATGGAGCGTATCCGGAGCAATCATTGGTAGGCCAAATTGGACCTTTACCTTTTTATTTTCCTCTATCACAAGAGGCTTTACAGCATTCATATGTGCACAGATTAGGATAATTAACTCCTTGGATATTTTCCAAACGTAAGCCCAATTAAATTTATACCGCGAGTTGAATTTCAACCCAAGAAAACTCAAAACAAGGAAGACTTCCCGATAAGGAACAAAACCCATTGCATATGTCGATTTAACAGAGAAAAAACCAGAATATCTACACAAGGGTCTAATTTTCCTATTGACTTTTTCTCTCTCTGTTATAATGCTGCAAAAATGGTGGGGATGACAGCGGATGCCGATTAAAATTAGTTTTCTATTACTGAAAACGTGAAAAATGGAGCAGTTGCTGTTGTCTTTTTCTTTTAATCACAAAGAAGGTGGATCTGTTGCTAATGTGGGTGGTTAAGGGTCGATCTATGGGGTCTTCTGGCGGTACAACGGATGGAGTGTTTGGTCTCTGTAGTACTGGCCAGGAGGGTGAAGAAAGGGAAAAAGAAAGAGAATCAGGAAACAAATTAAAGACAGGAAAATAATAAGAAAAAAAAAATATATTTTATTAAATATATATGTGGCAGCGCGTGATACACACCACTTAACTTGGATTTGTACTAAATAAAACAAATCATAAATCAAAATTTGCATAGTCTTTTAATAGATGAGGTAAATTATATCTATTTTTAAGGAAAAAATATTTTGTGATTCCTTCGTTATGATTATGGCAATGAGTTTAAATAGAGAAACATGATCAGTGAGGATTCATATAGCCGACACAAACTTGTTTGGAAGTGAGGATTCATATAGCTGACCCAATTTGTTTGGGGCTGAGGTGTAGTTTTGTTGTATATGCAACTCTAGGTATTGATTATTCCCAATACTCCTTTTATCCCAATTTATGTGTCATACTTTCATTTTTAGTTCGTTCTATAAAGAAGGTCATACTTCCTTATTTCGAAACAATTTAACTTTAAACTTCTCATTTCATCCTTAATGTGATGATTTATAGTCACACAAATATTAATGACTTGTTTTAGACCACAAGTTCCAAAAGTTTGTCTTTCTTTCTTAACTCCATGTCTAGTCAAACACCACCACATAAATTGGGACATAGTTAAGTATTATTTTGCACGACAATGGGGCTTTTATAGTAGCATCACTTTTTCACGGAAACAAAAGGAGAAAAAAAAATACTGTTCACTTGTGAAGATCACAAGTTTTAGCATGCTCAGTTTTTTCTAATGGTAAAGTAGTTCGTGTGTATGAAAGCTCGAGGAAAAGGGTTTGTCTCAGTTCATGACTCTTCTTGCAGCCTGAGATATCTTTAAAGTGCGCCTTAAGTTTACATGTTCATTTTAGTGAATTTTATTGTAGTTGTGTTCTCATTACTGTTAATTTCTGTAATTTTTTTCAGTCTTGGACTGCAGCTTCAATCTTAAAGGAAAAGATTGACAAAGACGATATATTCTTGCTCGTAAAACAACAGTTACAGTTCAAATGCACTAAAGAAGAGGCAAACAATGTCTATTTGAAGCTACGTTCCTTAAAGAAGATGTTTTTGCGGAGATTGGATCAGTACGGTAATGCTTCAAGCTCTTCAAGATATTCTATATCACCAGTGAAATCTATTGGAGAAGAACCATATAAGGAAAGCACATCACAAGCTGTAAAATCTGCCCGATTGAACGTGGAAACTAATACCATAGACAGGTTACAAGATAATGAGTTAAGTGGAGAAGGCACTGTGACTCCTATGGAAAAACTTAGGGATAGTCAAAGGGAAAAGGTCATTAAGGAGGTTCAGTGTGGACATGACAAGCGAATATCCATGTTGGAACAAGAGGAACAGGAGAAAATTGAGGAGTTCCATAGAATCTGGGAGAAGAAAAAAGAAGTGCTAGAGGAGGAGTGCAGACTGGAGGTAGCTGTTCTTCGTGCTATACATGGTGAGACTGCAGCAACAAAGGATAGACAAAAATCGTTAGAAACTAAGTTTGCAAAGAAAATTGAAGTGCACACACGCCTAAAGGACCAGCAGCTGAAAGAGCTTGAGGCTAAATACTCTGCTATGAGGAATGAGGAAATGCAGAAGGTTTCATCACAGTGGACCAGAGAAAACTCCTCTGGTAGGGGCCATTATTCTGGGGACGACATGGGGTGCTCTCAGGAAAATTTAAATGTCTCTGACAGTATTCCTAAGACAGCTGTCTCCGGCTTGCAGGGTGACATGGAAGCATCTGATGCACCTGCATCTTCTCCAGACGCGGGCCATGTTCTTCCTGTTCAATCTACTAATGTTTTAGCAGCTTCAGTTTCAGAAGAGCTAGCTGAGATCACATCTGCAGAGAGAGCATCAGTTGCTGCAGTTAAGCAGTCCAATGAAGCAGGTAATTCAGGTGCCAGTGAGGAGGAAATTGCTTGCAAGGTTCCTCTGTCTCCCAAAGAACATACTGATGAAGTTGCATCGGACAAGCGAAGTAGAGACTGTTTGGAAATATCTGAAGTTGCTCTTAATGAAGCTGTTGGACATGATAAAATTTCTGAAGTAAATAACACTGTTCAAGAATCTGTTACAGAAAATAATATGCTGGAAAATAATTCTTCTTTGCCAAATGTTGTTGGAAACCAGAGAGATGGAGTTAGCTCCATTGACGGAAACCAAACAACTCCAGAGGAATTGTCAGCAGACTTGCCTTGTGTAGCAGCAGTTCCTTCTTCAGATGATGCTAGTTCTTTGCCGCAAAATCCTGTATGTTTTCTTTTGTGTTGCACGTCTATATGATGCATGTGTTGGATCATCCTGTTGTCTGTTTAGGTTCTAAATCTGGACACAAGTAGTTTAAGGGTTTCCCTGCACAAGTTAAAATGTCTGATGAAATAGAGGATGTGTTCTGTATCAGTGAAGTAAGTTAGTGTTATCTCAGGCTATGTTGCTCGGACTCTTCAAAAATGTCATCGGGTCCATGTCGGATCCTTCCAAAGTGCATTTTTGGAGGATCCGACATGGGTGCGGCAACATTTTTGGAGTGTCCGAGCAACTTAGATCTCAGGTGTCTTTCACTTATATCTCCCAAATATCATGTACATGTTGTGCAGGCACATGCATTTTCTTTCAATGAGTTATGGATATAACCAGACTGATTTGTTATTGATAGTTTCACTTCTACTGGATCAGGTAAATATAGATGAATGTTCCCGGTCTTCAGGAGATAATGGAACATACAATAACGATATGCCACTTGGTGAAAACCAGATTGGAATGCAAACTGAACATGTTTCTGGACATACTATGAACAACACTTCTGAAGCAGTTTTAGCTAGCAGTTGTGAGCAACATCATAGAGTAGATGATGGTGTTCCTATTGCCGCTGACCATACTGACAGGGAGTGTGCACCTCAAGCCCGTGATGTAAGAAACTCTATTCCAATCGCTGGATCCTCCCCCCATGCAGAAGAACCTTCACATCAAGCTGTTTCTCCTGCTGGGGAAAATCTGGAGCCTCGTGCATCTGTTCTGTCAGACACAAGGGTTACCCACAATCAATCTGTCTTACCAGCAGTCAGTAGAGTGCATCCTCAGTCATCTACGAATCTTAGTGTATGTTCTCGGAATACTGAAACTGTGTTTCAAGTGGTTCGGGGTTCTGCTGAACTTCCTAATCATGCAGTTTCTCACCCTAACTCTGGTGTTGCCTTTGTTCAGGGATCTAGCAACATGCCTGTGCGTCCTGCCCATCAGATGGCCACTTGTAATTTAGCTCTTCCTTTCCATGCTGACCCTCTTCATATAGAATGGGAAAGAATACATAAAGAAAAAGAACAAGTGACAAAGGGCCTTGAGGATACGGTTTGTGTCCAATATCCTCCATGATTATATACTCAGGACTCCATGCATCATTTTGGTAACTTGTTTTCCTCTCTTTGAACAGAAATTGCATTTGAGATCTGAGTGCAAGAAAGAGATAGAGGAGGCTATAGCACCAATCCGTAAGAAATATGATTTAAAGCTTCAGGAGGTTGAGGCAGCATATCTTTTGAAGAAGAAGGAGCTTGAGATGAATCAAAACAAAATTCTCATGAATAAAGCTCTGGCTGATGCTTTCAGATTTACATGCATGGATGTCAAAATTTCTGATCTTCCAGGTATACAGCAAGGTCTTTAAATACTTTTTGTTGTGCGTTCCTAAGCATTAGTTGTATATTTCCTGTTTACAACAAACTCAGTGTAATCCCATAAGTGGAGTTTGGGGAGGGTGGTGTGTCCGCAGCCTTACCCTACCTTATGAAGGTAGAGAGACTGTTTCCGTAGACCCTCGGCTCAAGATATGACAATAGGGGAATTGTGTTGTTGACTTCAACATTTCTAATGGCCCCTAAACACACAGATTGTTCAACATATCTAGCAGCCAAATCTTCTTGATTAAGTTCCGTTCTTGGAATGAACCATGACCTCTACGGCTCTACCTCCCAGGCTTAATGTCTTGAACCGAATTCTATATCTTGCAGAGGCTTCATGCATCTCAAACTACAAGCCAAAAGTCTTTGCTATTAAAGTTGTGTTATTTTATGCCTCAGATTGCCAATTTGCTTATAGTATACAAGTGTACCTGGTATAATTTTCTAATTTGTTATAATATACAAGTGTACTTGGTCTGTATCTAGTTCAAAGGCCCATGCAAAATTCATTTTTATCTCCTTGTAAGGATCGTGCATCACATGTATAATTTTCAGCAATCAGCATGACATGAAAAACTTGATTTTAGTATCTATCGTTTCTTTAAGCAATGAAATTTTGTTTCGTTCCAGTTGCGCCTCCGGGTTATATGCCGCATCTACATCAGGTACGGCAGCAGCAGAATTTAAGATCTTCCCCAATCAGTGGTTCGTCCCCAGCTCGCCAACCTGTGGAGGCCCAGCAGACTGTCTCATCTTCACCAGTTGCTAATTGTTCAGTACATTCTGCGGAAACTTCTTTGCCTCCATTAAGATCTTCATCTGTTGCTGGTTCATCTTCATCTAACCAACCTGCTGCTGTTAGTCGTTCAACCACATTTTCTGCAGGAAGTGTAAGCAGGCCGCCACCTCTCATTAGTGCAATCACCCCTTCCAGGGGTAATCATCGACTAGGTGGTGAAGTTCGTGCTCCAGCCCCACATCTTCAGCGTTTCAAGGGACCCACATCAGCCGCTGTTAGCAGTTCGTCAACCCTTCTAAATGGCATGCCAGGTCATCCACGACCCGTTTACGTGGCTGCATCTCTTCGACCAACATTGCAAAATCAAACACAGCCACCCATAGTGCAACAATTACCTGTAAATCTTTCTGATTCTGGGAATACGTCATTGGACCGTGGACTTGGACGACTGCCTGCCATACGGAATCCATCCCTCTCAGCACGGGAGCTACTTCAAGAAATGGAAAATCGATCTCGTGCAAACAGGCCTAATTTTATGCCACCTTTACCAGATATTGGCTGTAACTTTGATTCATTAGACCTATCTGATTTTCATTCAATGGGCAGTGTACAGGGAGGTTCTATCTCTTCAGAGACAGCTACTAATGTAAGTGGTGTTGTTTGTCTGTCCGATGATGACTGAACTATTGGGTAATGAAGTGGATTTGCGTGTGTATTTTGTGGGTCAGCTCTTCTATCTGTATGTGTAGAAACTTCCTTTTTAGAAAAATGAAAAAAGCAGAATGGAAAAGAAAGCTATCAGAGGGCAGTAACAGAGGTCTAACCAAATTTAATCTTGGGAGAGGAAGCTTTGGGGAAATATCTGGGTACGCACCTTCCTTCTCCACCCTGCTCTATATTTTTTAGGGTTCATGAGTAACACAGCTGTATATGCTCCAATTATCTGTCTGTATCTATGTTGGAATTTTATCTGCTATGTTGCTCGGACTCTCCAAAAATGTTACCGCACCCGTGTTGGATTCTCCAAAAATTCACTATTTTTGGAGTATCTGACACGAACCCGTCGATATTTTTGAAGAGTCCGAGCAACATAGATTATTTGTTCCTTGGTTTAGGTTTCACATGAATGTTTATTTCTCTCATAATACCATGTTTCTGAAGCTATGGTTGTAGCTAGGCATGCTTAATTCATTGTACCTTGACACTACCAAAGATGATTTCATCTACTTTATAATCCCGGAAAAGTTAGTTTTGAACTGTGCAAGTGTACTATCTCATGATCTGTACCTTCCTGGACCTGATTTTTCACTTTAGAGAATTGGGCTTTTCATGCTGTGAATTTGTAGAACTTAAATCATTAAACCTAAACAAGAAGGAAATTACCACTAAATATACCTTAATTAAAAGAACTAAGAGACTTAAAGTAGAACTAGATTCTGTACAACCCCTCAAGGGTTTTCCCATCTTCAATCACATGAACTTAGAAAAATCACACGATAATTAGTATTTATAGGATCTTATGAAATAGGCCTAAACCCCAAAGTAGAAGTCTAGTTGGTTAAAAGTTGATCCAAATGTTCTATTACTCTTATAGGTGGCAAAGAGTGACAGTAGGACAAAGAAGGTCGTGATTATTTGTGAAAAATCTCATTAAAACTAACAAGGGTGCGAACTTGGCATCTTCTTTTGCTTTTGTAAGTATAGATTGATGAGATTTCAACTTGTGTCTTTTGGCGTGAGACCAATATGGAGTCCAATAAATACGAGGCCGAGTTTTCATTATTGTGTTTTTAACATTAATAAAATAGAACCATTACTAGTGATTATTCATCCCTTTTTGTCAACTTTTTGTACTATTATCTTGCTTTAATAGCTATCCACATCTCCTTATTATACCACCACCAAATAAAGGCACAGAGAGACTGCAACCATAAGTTGATGAAACATTTAACTTTCTCGTTCATCCAACTATTTGACATAATATCAACTATATATTGTTTCCAAGACCTTTTATATTCTTCTAATATTAACTCTTCGGGGTGGATCAGATGGTTTGGCTTGAGACTTCCATAATGGAGGTCTCAAGTTCGAAACCCCTCCCCTGCAACAGCAGGGGGTTGGCCTTTTGGGTCAAGCTCGTCGCACGAGGCATGTCTAGTGCGGTTTACCTCTTCTGTGTGATTTGCGAGCTATTGCACAGAAGCGGGGTTTACCCTGGCGCACCCAAAGGGTAGCGGCTGCGGGTTCCCTTGTCAACGGAAAAAAAGATTCTTCGAATATTAAGTTAATTTTGGCAACTTCCTCTTTAAGTAAACTAGTTTCAATTCATCCATTGTGGGACACAAAAAACCTAGGCCATATCTTTTGAGGAAATGAAGACAAACTAAGAAGATGTTTTCCGCAAGTAGCTTATGCAAAAGTATATTCATCATAATTGGGCAATCAAACTGAGTAAAAGTATCCCGACTTTGGCAGTCATGTTACACTTTTGAATCTTGTTTATCAAAAGAAAATCTACACTTTTTAATATTCAGTTCACTAAAAGAGGAGAAAGGGTTTGTAATACACTCTTTAATTTGGACCCCCTCCCTTAGGGTCGTTTGGTTGCTGGTTAGGAGGTGATTTATTAATGTATTAAGTCCTGCATAACTTGTATCATGTTTGGTTGCATTCTTTTTGCTATGTATAGAATTCAACACACCAAATACATTGTTTGGTTAGCAGGATAGAAGATGGAACAACTAATCCCTGCATAAGTCTAACCAACAACCAAACGACCCCTTAAGTGTTTTTCTTGTTTTTCCTGTATTACTCGTAAAAGAGTAGCTTTATCGGCAGCTCAAATTAAGTGACTAGCTTTATGAAGGGTGTTGTTCTTGCTTGTGTTGCAGGTGCCAGTGAGGAAAAGAAAGAAGCTGCAAAGACGCCTAACGGATAAGATCGCAGCTCTGCAAAGGCTAGTTTCTCCCCATGGCAAGGTAATTAATCGCCAGAAGCAACATTCAATGTTTTATCATTTTTTGATGACTGACCAGCTTCGCTCTTTTTCTCTAAGGGGTCGTTTGGTGTGAGAGATAGAAACAAATAGTCCTGGGATAAAACAAATAGTCTAGGGATAAAATTTTGGTGTCTTGTTTAGTTGTCAAGTTCGGGATAACTTATTCCACCATTTATACCATAGTGATGGGATAAGTTATCCCGTATACATGGTGGGATAACTTATCCTGGATAATTAATCCCAGGATAACTTGTCTAGGATAATTAATCCCGGGATAACTTGTCTAGGATAATTAATCCCGGGATAACTTGTTTCCAACCAAACAACCCCTAATTACATTATATAGCCAATACTCAAAAAGAGGTGACTGTATTGCAGGTTGAGACAGCTCCAGTCCTCTGTGAGGCTTACAACACTATTAAAGCTCTTAAAAATCAGATTCAGGTTGGAACCAGTCTCAATGCATGAAAGTAAAAAAGATGTTTTTCTATCGGAGTGCATTATCCACGGTTTACTCATTTGTCTGCAGGACTTGTGTAACACGGCAAGCAACAATGGTTCCCTTTTTCACTCACAGGTAAAAATACGCTTACTCTTTCAATACACTTCATGAGTCATTGTTATCTCCTCCTCGACGTATTTATGAACGAAGTAAACAGAATAGCAGGGGGGAAGAAATTGATGTACAAAGCGGAGGTTTTTGCTTGGTTCCAGTGTCACTTGTGCAGAAACCAACAGACGAAGATGTTTACAACGATGAAAACAACTCTTTATAACTTTTATCAATGAAGTAATCAACTAATAATTTTAGTTTCAGTGACAGAAATAGCTCATTTTCTTCTTAGTTCTTGCAATATATTCGAGGAAATAATATGATGCATCCTCGTGTTTGGTACGATAGAAGTCATTTTTTTTTAAAGTTAGTTTTTCAGGGGACAGTTATTTTATGTTGTTTGGTTATCAGGAAGATATGTTAATAGTATTAAGGAAATGTTTTTCGTTCACCAATCAAACACCAGAAAGCATATTGTGGAGTCTGGGAAGGGCAGGATGTACATATTCTTTACCTCTTTCTTTGGGAGATTGAGAGGTTGTTTCCGACTCAAAAACACCAGAAAGCATGTTCTAGAAAAATAGTATACAGTAGAAATAACTTCTGCCGTGCTAGACAGGGTACAACAACATACCTTGTGTAATCTCACAAGTGGGTTGCGGGAGGGTAGAGTTTATGCAGATATTACCCCCATCTTGGGAGGTAGAGCGACTATTTTCTATAGGTCCTCGGTTCAAGGAAAAGTATATCTAAGTAGATAGTCAAAAGAAACAATGGAAGTGATAAATTGTCATGGGTTGGGATATTTTATCCAATCATCTTCTATACGGTATAGTAATCCCATCATTTTAATTTTAATTTTTATTTAGGATTATTATCCGTATTTCGCGTATCAAAGGATCCATTAGAATAATACCATTAGAATATTATTCTAAAATGTCAGCATCTCAAGATACAAAGTTCCTTCATATTTTTTAAGATATCATCAAGAAGACCAAATTGGAATTTGCTGCATAATTTTGTACGACTATTCCACTTGTTGAACATAAAATTTATTAACGTCTAATGCTTGATAAATTATTGAGTTTAATTTTATACATTAACGATAAAAAGGAAATTTTATACTCGAATCATCTTTACTTGTTTTAATAGGTAAATAATATAACGTTAAATTAAACTCTTGGTCTAACAAGTGCAACCCCCCCCCCCCCCCCCCTCTCTTTCCGACTTAGCTCCCAAAGGCAATCCACTCGACCTTTTCCCAACCTATACAAGGAGAGCGGGAGATAACGTAAAAGAGATAGAGTCCTAACTAAATATAACACATTTTGAATAGATTAGAGTAAACAACAATGTTGAATCAGGCCGCCTGTTGCTTTGAAAGAACTCACACACGGCCACTAGCTTTCTCAAAATAAGGGGATATGTGTTGCTTATTGCTCACGGAAACATTCGACTTATGCTATAGTCAAGCTCGCCTATTTTTCTGATCTCGTTTTCTTCTACCATCAGTTTTTTGGCTTTGACCTAATGAATTCATTGGATGATAATAGCGTATAAAGATTTTCTTTCTACTTTTACCCTCCCACACTAGCATAATCATGAAACAATAACTATGCTAGCTTTATTTCCACACAAGTTAGGATTAGGATCGGCTATATGAATTTTCAGTGATCATGTATTCTCATTTAACTTAATATATTATCTCAACCATAAATAAATTAGAGAAAAGTGCAATGTAACAAAATTTAATACTTCAAAAAAGAATTGAAAAATGTCCAAATTTTTCATTCAATAATGGGAGGGGGAGTGGAGCCAATCTTTTTTCAACATTCACCAATAATTTTGGCCACTTTTAGTAGTGTAAATGTATGACAGGCTGTGTGTGTATTATTAGTAATCTCTTTCCTCTTCTTCATAGATATCATAGTTGAATTTTTTGGTTGAATTTTAAAGACATCTCAATTTCCTTCCTACCATAATTACTATTTGCTTTGGAACTTGAAAACTTGTAAGAAAAAAAAAGTTAGGTCACTTAAAAAGGCTGTCACCCTCATGTCTTTTGAATAGTAACATCTTCATGTTCACTTTTGAATAGTTTGATGTAAGAGAGAGCCCCTACCAAACTTAGATATTCATTCCGTTTCAATTTATTTGTCTTAGTTATTACTGTCTTTTATCGTATTATTTTGTGATAGTCTTATTTCTGTTACTTATTTGTTGTTTTTACTACCTATTATTTTCTGTTCTTATATTATTATCCTTTTCTAGATTGTTTTTATTTTGAGCCGAGGGTCTATCGAAAACAGCCTCTCTACCTCACTTCTGAGGTAGTGGTACGAATTGCGTACACTCTAGCCTCCCCAGACCCCACTTTGTGGAAATACACTGGCTATGTTATTGTTATAGTTATTACTATCTCCGTCTCGAAATAAATGTCATTTTAGTAAAAATAATGTCGATTAAGAAGTCAATAAATGCAATGTGTAGTTTATTAAACTGTCCGTATTTAATAAATGTTTCTTGAAAATTGAACCTTATTAAGAAAATGGCTCATAAGGGTATAATTGAAAAAACAAACTAATTTTTGTATGTAATTCCTAAGGTGACAATTACTTTTTGCTAAGGTAACACTTATTTTGAGACGACTAGAGTATTTGAACAATTAAAGAATATTTTTTTTTTATAATCTTTAATAAATTGTTAAAGTATCATAATTTTTAAATATATAAGTTTTATCAAAATATCTTTATTTTGAGACTGCTACTAAAATAATTTCATAGGTGTCCGGTCTCATTTGGACCTGATTAATCTGGATTCACGTTTAGAAATATCACTTTAAAAGGTAAATTGTTCTCCACTAAAAATGACTTCATTTTCAAAGCTTGAATCTACGATCTCTGGTTAAGGGTAGAGGAATAGTCACCCCACTACAATCTCTGGTGATCAGACTAGTATACGATTTTAGGTAAAAGTTTGCCCGTATTTAATATTTATATCAAATCAATAAAACTATGACACGTGTCTTTTGCTTACACTCTATCACCTAAGTATGATTAATAATATATGTTTTCACCTCATTCATTACTTAATTATGGTAAAGTATATTGCTTTGGTGTAAATACTAGGTAAGGCAAGCGTTCACTGATTTTTTTGTTATGTTGTTATGTCTTTTCGATCGTGCTTTTCGCGAATCGAAAAGAATTCAAAATATAAAAATCAGAATGAGTGACGCTGACATAGGTATGAGACATTAATTAAAAATCTAGGTACGTACTATTATAGAACCTACTATAACATAAAGTCCCACTTGGTACTATGAATTAATCCATGAATATTTATTGCAAACAAAAAAATTGTCCCTTGATGATGAAACTATATAGACCCCCACAAAGTCAAAATCAAAATAATATATGATAATATATGATCACAAGTTGTATATATATAGATATAACATAACAAGTTGCTGAAAATCATTAAAGGTTATGGTGACGTGATAAGTATTCCTCTATCCTTAATCATAAATCTCGAATTTAAGCTCTGGGTATAAAATTGCCTTTTGGTAAGAAGCGTTTTACTCCCAAAGTGGGACTTCCTGACAGGAATTCAGATTAGTCGAGCTTCAGAATGAATACCGAATACTGAGTGGGAAATAACCAAAAAAAAAAAGTTGGTGAAAATCTCTAAAGGTTATGGTGACGTGGTAAGTATTACTCCATTCTTAATTAGAGATTTTGAATTTAAGTTCTGGGCATGGACTAGCCTCTGGTAAAAAGCGCCTTACTTCCAAAGTGGGACTTTCTAACATGAATTCGGATTAGTCGAGTTAGAACGAATATCGAATGCTGAGTGAGAAATAAATAAAAAACAAGTTGGTTAAATATCTAATAAAAGCAGAAAATCTGTGCCCTCACTTAATGAGATAATAATATTGACCTTTATAATATTGCATGTTGTGACCCCTACAAATTAAACAAGAAAATTTAATTTTGGCATTTAATAGACTCACAAGTCTCTTGTGTTCAAGCATTTCTATTGTTCCATTTTATATTTATTGCATCAACAAGTGTATATACCAAAAAAAAAAAAAAAGGATATCGACGGATAAATTTTATAGTTAAATTGTAAAATTCATTGTTAATTTTATTTAACGATGAATTAGCGATCGATTATCAAAAAAATTCAGTTTACTATGAAATAATTATGAAAAATTAACGATGAAATTCATAACTATTTTCATAGGAGTATTTGTTAGTGGTGAAATTTTTCCCCATCTCTTAGCTAGTGCTATTCTTTTTGTCCCTTTTGTTTCAACAGTTTGAATAATGCTTTGACTAGGTGGAGTTATTACTTATTTGGAGTTTGGCAATTGTTAATAAGTTGAGTGAACTAGTTTCGTCTCCCTAATTTAAGAGTTCTGATTATGATTAGTCGAAAATAAGTAATATTCATTATCGCTCTCGTTTTAAAATTTACAAGTAAAACTTCAGGATAATATTCTTGAAATTCACAAGTGAAATTTGAGGACATTATCCTAAAATTTCGTTTGTGAATTTTAAAACTTTAAAATAGTGATTATTTTTCAATTACAACGACTAAAAAGTGGCTAGTTCTGAATCCCCCCCCCCCCCCAATTTTGGTCTTAAAAGCATTTTATCCAATAAAGATCCATATTAAATCTGATCAATTATCCATTCTACCTCTTTTACATTCTCGATAACCCTTTTTTTTCATTTTGTTAAAGTCAGATTCACCTTAGGTACTCTTCTTGACGGTGCGAAGAGGTTCGATATTTACACTTGCCGCTTAAATTTTGAATCTAAAAAGTGAACACGTGAAGGAGCGGGACGTAGGACCTTACCTCCTCAATAGTTAAATGTAGATTGGACAACCCACCTTTGTCTTAATAGAGTCTCTTAATGGCACATTTCGGATGGCAATTCATAAGACAATAATTTTTTTCCATATAGTCTTTGTTGGGTCTTTCACTTGTGCATATATTATTCTTCTGGGTACTTTTATTTCCTTCAGATACTTTTTCTGACGGTATCGAAAGAGTTTGACATTAACCCCTACCTAATAAATTTGAATCTAAAAAATAACATGTGAAGGAGGAGGACGTAGGATCTTACCTCCTCAATAGTTAGATGTTGATTGGATAACCCATCTTTGTCTTAATATAGTCTCTTAGTGGCACATTTCGGTGACAATACATAAGACAATAATCTCAAAACAATCTATATGTATCTTATCCAGAATTTAAGTTAAATACACTCATAGTATAAAAATTAATGTTTTACATGTGTAATTTGACCTATTATAATAGGTCAGTTATATTTTTTTTATTAAATTATCAATTAATATTTTATATTTAATCATCTGTAAGTAATTTAGTCGCCCACTGAAATCGGTAGCGATTTAAATGCTATAACAAAACTTCATAAGAAAATAAACTCCATGAAAATAGAATTAGATCTCAACAAGCAAATCAATATTTTACTACCGATCACAAATTTCATATTCGATGCAGTATTCATGACTTATTTAATTTGATTAGGAACCACATAAAGTTGAGGGGGTGAAAGTGAATTTACTCATAATAATTTTCAACAAATGATGTATGACCAGCTGTCATACACCATTAGAGGTCAAAACTAAAATTTGGCATATTGCTTAGCACATACTATAGTATTATTCAGAGAATATATATATATATATATATATATATATATATATATATAGGCTGAGGTATTTGTGAAAGTGACTTTTAAGATAATATCTTTAACTAAAAATTAGTCAATTTTCTCAATGCTTCTAAATCATTATATTATAAGCCATTGGTAACTATACCAAACAAAGATAGTGGATGTAACTATGCCTTCCTCACCACGCCGAGGGTTGTGATGGGATGTATAAGACCCTTTTATGTCAGTAATCAAAGATCTCGGGTATGAGTCATGATGATAGAGAAAATGGTAAGGAGCGCTTTTACCTTTAACTAGCGTTATACAATGCAAATTCAAATTAGTCGAAGCTCTAAATTTAATATTGAATCTTATAATCCAACAACGCGTGTCTTACAACTAGGATTGTATATTTCATAGCCTTTCACAACAAGAAAATATGAAATTAGCTAAGGAGTTTATCGGTAATTCCTAGCTAATCCGTCGTCAAAAAGCTTTTAGTTAATTGATTTTCTTATAATCCATCGCTAAAAAGCTCCTAGCTAATTGAATTTTCTTATAATACGTCGCTAGTCCGTCACTAAATGGAATTAGCATGAAATTTTTAGTGTTTAGCCACGAAATTTTATATGTCGCTAACTCCTTATTTTCTAGTAGTGTTTGAAGCTCACAACTAGGATTGTATATCTCACAACTACTTCCATGAGATAGTGGAAGTAACTATGCCTTCCTTCCCACGTCGAGGTTTGTGATTGGATATATAAAAAAATTTCGTTTTTCATCAAAAGTCTAGATCGAGTTTGAACCCTAGTGATAGAAACAATGGCAAGAAGCATATTTTTTCGTTTAGTGAGCCTTATACAACACAAATGCAAATTAATCGAAACTTCAAAATTAATATCGAACCTTATATTCCAGCAACACGTGTCTCACAACTAGGATAATATATCTCATATATAATTTCCTAGTATACGCAACATAATAGAAGTCAATGGTTCAAAAATTCTATATGACTTAAATATAAGTTTTGACTTTGAATGTATGACTAACAAAGATTATTCCAATATAAGCTATGGTTGAAAATGTATTTTATTGCTTATATATATTGCAGTTCACCATATATAGATGGAGTGGGCATGATCTAGCTAATTATATCCTCATAAGCAAAATCAAAATTTTAAATGTATGAGTTCTGAATCTAGATAAATTATTTACGTATATTAAGTAAATTTATTAATATAAATAAAGAGTCTGGACAAAAGTTATTAAGTTATGTTGAATTCGTAACTTCAATTGTAGCTCCGCCACTGAATATCATCGTAGCTGTAATTATAGCTCGGCCACTGAATATTACGTAAGAGAATCACAATACCTCATATTCTCTCCGTTCCATACTAGTTGTCCAATTTTTTTTCACACGTTTCTTAAGAAATCATAAATAAAAAGGGTAGTTTTACTAAAATACCCCTTAAGAAACTTTTTTGGAACTAATTTTTAAACTTGTTTACACTTTCAAAAAGAATTAATTGTAAGGTAAAATGAGAAAAATGTAACTAATTTTGTCTTGATTTCGTATATGAACAAGTAAGTAAAGTGGACAACTAATATGAGATAGACGAAGTAATATCTAGCTAGGGTTGGAAAGTTTTATAAATCAATTAATGTGAAATCTCACCTAATAAAAACCAATTATATCTATTGCTTCAAAATAGATTTTTCTTTCACTATTATAAGTTGAGCTGGAGGTTGTTCAATCTCCACTCTTGGTAATCTCTTAATTAAAGTCTCAACCAACATAAACTTCTTGGTTAACTTTTTAATATTGGTGCACCAAATATTGAAGATGAAACCAAAGATATCAGTAATGATTGAGTCAAGATTTTCGTTAAGGGATACAAAATATTAAAAAAATAATCAATATACGAAGAAGTTAAGAGAAATGCAACATCTACTGTATATATATAAAAAATAATTTGATCTTATATATACTGTGTAATTTTTTGATAAAAAGGATTTACTTGTTTAAGTTCCCTTCTTAAATTCTCTTTCTTTGAATTGCAAAAATTGAAATTTTCTTAATTGAAATACGTAATTTCTAAAACAAGAATTTGTCTAAATTGAAATTTGAAAAAGAAATATCTTCTTTGTCTCTTTCTACCATTATTATTGTCAAATCAAAATCAACATTAAACTTCAAAAAAACTGTCATTTTCATTTTCTTAATTTAATTAATAGCCGTATTTGCTTACTAAAAGATTTGACAATTCTCATAAAATAAATATCATTGGTGGATTATGGGAGTTGCCAAAATAAAATATACAAACAAACAAACAACAACATACCCAGTGTATTCCCACAGCGTGGGGTCTGGAGAGGGTAGAGTGTACGCAGTCCATACCACTACCTCAGAGGTGAGGTAGAGAGGCTGTTTCCGATAGACCCCCGGCTCTGCCAAAATAAAATATAAAAATGAATTATTATTGGATCTTACTTTGTAATTATGTTTGCCATTATTATTACTCCTTCCGATTTCAATTTATTTGGCCTAGTTTAACTTGACACAGAGTTTAAAAAAATAAGAAGACTTTTGAATCTTGTGGTCTAAACTAAAAATATATCAGATGTACCAAAATACCCTTTTATCTTGTGGTTTTAAGCATGTCATGTGAAAAATTAAAAATAAAGAATTGCAAAAAAGGAAAAAGCTCATCCTTTTTCAAACAAATTAAAAAAAAGTAGCTCAAACAAATTGAAACGGAAAAAAAATATACTAATCTTCCTATTTGAATTCGATTTGATATGTGACTAAAAATGCATTTTTTGATTTTTGAAATGTAGCCAACCATTTAAAACCAACTTTGATTTTGACCTATAACCTATAACCTTTTTCAAGTTATCTATATCCATATGCTTGTTTAGAAGTTTTTGGGATCTTAATATTTTGTAATAGTTTATACTAATTGTTATTAATATATAAGAAAAACATATAACAAGTGTATAATAAATATATTAGTATATAATTATTGAAGAGTCTCGTATTGGTGATTGTGAGAAAAGGGATGAGTAGTTTCCTTATCTGATTTTGGACAATAATTTCCTTCTGAGTTAGCTTTTGGAATTGAACTAAATTAAAAATTCATTTCTTTACATAGTATCTGAAAAGAATTCATTTCAATTGTTATTTCATGGTGTTGGACCCTCGTATTAAATTGTCCACATTCAGATTGTAGTCTTAGGCGTTCAACCCTTTTGAGATAATTTTTAAAATTAAATTAAGCTCAAAATTTATTTCTTTACGATAATTAGTGTCAGTGGCAAAACTATTCTTATTCAATTAGATTTCTATGCACTGTTTATTTAACTGCCATGCAGTATAAGTTTCATCTCAATTTATGTGACATTCGTTATTTTATCAGCCACAATAAAATAATGTATTGCCATATTTAATTTACAATTTAACATCAAACTTTTAATGAAATAACTTATAATCATAATTTTTTTTTAAAAAAAATTCTCTTTCTTAAACTTCATACTTAGTCAAATATTTTATAAATTAATCAACTTCAAACTTTCGATAATCGCTCATCCCAAAGTAGGTGGGCTTAGATAAAAAATATAGGGTTGGAGGAATTATGTTAAGACTAAGACAAATACATAATATAGGAGAGGGACATAAAGTAGTGGAGTTTGTAAAATCAATGACCATTACTACTACTATACAAAGTCCAAAAACATCTCAACAAAGGGAAAGGTCAATACATAACTTTGACCCACTCCCTTAACCACCAATCCCAAGGTCTCATCATCCTCTCTTTTCCAATTTTACCCTTTTTGTCTTTTTTTTTTAAAAAAAAATTCCCATATGATGTTTGGTATTCATATTTGAGTCCAATTAAATTCAAATTCACGCATTATAGAGTTCATTTTAATGGCCGCACTCTCAACAAAAAAAAATATTTCCAAAAACAAAGACTTCTGCATCCCGTCCATATTTGGGCTATGACTGTACTATCAAGTCTTAAGACTGATGGTACATTCAACCGAAGCTGATACCTGTTGCTGGTGGAAGGTAGCAGATATCTCGTGAATTTAATTGAGAAGTACAAAAATTGACTCAGATATTACGATGATAAAAAAAAGTTCATTTCCACTTAAAACTTTTGATTAAGGATGGAAGAATCTCGAACCATTCCACTGAAACCTTTTTTTTGTCCTCGACAATATTCTCACTAATCCATCATTATGGATAAGTGCACTCAAAGCTAAATACAAAAATGTTGAGGAAATAGAGGTAAAAAATTTCAACCAACTGCGGACTTCATGTCAAAATTTGCAGAGTATTATTAAGAGGATTTAAATTACAATAATAGGTTAATATAACTAAATGATTATTAGATTATCAATATAATTTATTCAATTATAACACATAAAGTACATAATACTCCGGGATCCTTCCTAATTTCGAATTATTTATTCAGTATATACCTAAATTACTTTTTTGTTTATGTGTCAATTTGACCATTTTCACTCATAAGAAAAAAACTTATGTGTTAATGAATAAACACATATTTAAATTAATTTATAATGGTAAACGTATATTTAATTTCAACTTTTCATTTTCTAAAGAGATTGTTGGAGCAATATAATGATAAGAAGAAAGACTTAAATGTTGTATATTTGTATTCATTGACTTAGAAAAGACATATGATAAAGTTCCTACGAAGGTTTTATAGAGATGTTTGGAGTCTAAAAATGTACATGTGGCTTATATTAGGGAAAGTAAGAACATGTACGATGGATCCAAAGATCTGGGTAAAAACAGTGAGAGGCTTGGTCATGATGGGTTTACACCATGAATCAACCCTTAGCTCGTTTTTATATTTCTTAGTGATGAAAAAATTGACATGGCATATCCAAGGGAAAATAGACTCCAGAATCTAAAAGTTTTAGTTAAACAAGACTAAAACGTAGCACATGGAATGCAAATTCAGTGGTGTAAGCGCATGTAGTGAAGGTGAAAGTGAAGACCGATAAACAAGTCATACTCAAGAGATAAAGTTTCACGTATATTGAGCCTATAATCCGAGGAAACAAGGAGATTGATGAGGATGTCACGCATTCTATTAGAGTAGGGTGGGTAAAATAGAGGCTTGCATCATCCGGGGTGTGATAAAAAAATGTGTCATCAAGACTTGATAAGTTTTAAAGAGTGATGATTAGACCTGCATTTTTATATGGTACAAAGTGTTAGCCAGTCAAGAACGCGCATGTTCAAAAGATGAAAGTAGTGTAGATGAGGATGTTCAGACGGATGCATGTGTGGGCGTATTAGGAGAGATATGATTAGGATGACAAGGTGAGAGTAAGCTTTGTGGAGGGCAATAAGAGGGAAGCGATACTGAAATGGTTCTTGTATATGAAGAGGAGGAGCACAGATGCACCAATAAGGAGGTGTGAAGGATTGACTATAACATACTTTAGGAAAGTTAAAGGTAGGCCGAAAAAGATATGAGACGAGATGATTAGAGAAGACATGACATATCTTTAGCTTTTTGAGGACATGACCCTAAATAAGAATATATGAAAATAAAAAATTAAAGTAAAAACGTAATAGATAGCTGAGTGTTATCATACTTGATGTGGGAGAAGCCGGGGCTAGGCCCCTCTTCTATTCTTCTACTTATTTAGCAATATTAGTTAGTAGCATAATACCTTATTCTTAATTTTAACTATTACATGTTAATTCATTTGCTTTATTCATCTTGATATTTTGTTATCTTTAATTTGCTTACAATTTTTGCTTTGATGACACTTTTTTTGAGTCGAGTGTCTATTGAAAATAATCTTTCTATTCAATAAAGACACGGGTAAGACTTTGTTACATCCTACCCTTTCAAACTTGATCATTTATGTAATTACACTATGTACGTTATTGTTGTTATTTTAACGGATGATAAATTTGGATCATTTTGCATTCAAGAATATGATTTTGATGGTCAATGAAGTGAGTTAAAAATCGTGAGGTCTCTAATTCAATTCCCAACGAAAACAAAAAACACTACGCAATTTTCTCTCATTTAACTCAAATTTTGATAGATAAAATTATTCAATACCTCCGCCGATAAAAGATAACATCCCGTAGAACATTTCAGGAAGTTGTAAATTTGGACCTTTTCCTAATTCATAATTACAAGAAAAATAAAGGCCAAATAAAAGAATACTTCAAGCATGTGTAAAAATCAAAGAGTCATAGAGGGGGGTAGGGGTGGGGGTAGGGGTGGGGGTAGGGGTTGCATAGTAATGCGTATACGTAAACAAATGTTTACATATAAAAACTAATTTGTCCAAATTGTAAAGAACTTCAAAAGATAACACACAACACTACAATCGATAAACAAGAAGAAGAAAAAAAAAACCAAAAACCACAAAGCACCAAATTTTTTTGTTTCTTCACAAAATAAAAGAAAAAAAAATCTTGATTTTCTCATCAACCCCATTAACTCAAAATTTCAATTCTTTTATGAATTTTTGCTAAAGATTTTATTATTCTTGTTCTTGGGTATTCAACAAAATGAGTAGTAAATGGAGGAAAGCAAAACTAGCATTGGGTTTAAATATGTGTCTTTATGTACCAAAAACACATGAAGATTCACCGTCGCAGGCGGCGGCGGTGACGGTGGCCGGAGGGAGATTTTCCGATGCTGTTTCGTTGTCTCCGACGACTCCAACTAGGAACTCCGATTGCCACGTGGATATGCCTACTACCCCTACTCCATCTTCATCTGGTCTTCGTTTGCCTAAACATCATAGTAGCTCCAAATCTTCCAAGGTTAGCAAAAAAATAAAAATTCAATCTTTATTGTTTTTTTTTTTGGTTATTTGGATTAATCTTGCAGAAAATTGAATTGGGTGGGTGATTTCTTGTTTTTATTTGATGTTTTTCACTGTTTTTTTTCTGGTGTGAATAGTCAAAAACACACCTAAACTATCCAGGTTTTTTGAGTTTCATACATGTAGTATAGTTGTGCAAGTTTCCTAAATGCTTATCGAAACACACCTCAATTATCAGTTGTTCACTTTTCTTACCTGAACGATGGTGATATTTCAGGTAGGAAAATCTAACAATTGATAGTTTAGGTGTGTTGATAATTCACGTAGGAAACTCACACAACTATAGTACAAGTATTAAACTCAAAGAATGATATTTTAGGTAGAAAAAGTGAATAATTGATAGTTGAGTTGTATTTTCGATAAATATTTGGTGATATTTTGGATAGGAAACTCGAAAAAAGGATACTTTAGGTGTGTTTTTGACCGTTTACTTTCTATTTTTGTTGTTTTTTTGGCCTGAGGCAGCTAGCATCTGGTTCATCTAACAAGAATCTCCATCAGTATATTCTCAATAGTGAAAATTGAGTGTGTTTGATTGAGAGAAAGATGTTTAAATTATCTTTTGGATTATTTTGTTGATGTTTGGTTGAGTGTTAAAAGTATTTTTTGAGTATTAAAAGTTGATAGTAATAATGACCAAGTGTGAACTGAATTAAGAGTAAAGATGCTATCTTTTTCCCTTTTCTCAGTTAATTTTCAACTTAATCTTAAATGGAGCTAAGTTTCAACTCTTAAGTTTCTTCTTTGTCTTTAATGAGTTCATTTAAGTAGTTTTGGTTTTCTTTTGTTTTTTCTATTAAATGAAGGTAAGTCATAATCTCTAGTGGCGGAGACAGAATTTTCAATAAGACTTGACCTCGTATATATAGTGTAATTTTTCAGTGAAATGGTTCGGATTGTGGGGCACCCTTCCGCCTTTCTAGATCCGCCCCTGATAAGATATGTATGACATGGGGCATAGATGTGGAGCAGGTGCGGACCCATGCTGGGCCAAGAGGCTTATTGTAACTCCCTTCAGCAGAAAATCACACTGTTTTAACCATCTTCGGCTTTGTCGAGTGTTTACTTCTTCGTATTTCGGACCCCTTTAGCGAAAATCGTGGCTCCGCCCTACTGTGTGGAGGACATTGTTTCCCCTACCTTTCAAGTGGTTCTTATTGCTATATAGAAAAGTACTAGTGTTAGTGTAAAGATGGTGATGGCCCTTGTATTCTAATGTAGTTTTTGAGATTCTCCATGTTGGGTGGGATAAAAAAGTAGATAGGTATCTGTGAAAGGGAGGACCCATATAGTGGTCCACTGGGTTTTCATTGTAAAAAGGAAACACCAGATGACCAGAGTAATTTTCTTTTTTCTCCTTACTCTTCTTGGAGGGGGAAAGTGCTTTGCTTGGTCAGCAACTGCACTGTTTTTACACACATGACTTTAACTCATTTGGCCATTTTCTTATCACCCCTTTTCATGGCATTAGTCCAATAAAAAAAAGCCTGTTGAACCCTTGATTGAGAGCTTTCTTACCATTAAGTACTTTCAAGCTAGATTGCGCGGACTCTTCCTTTTTGATGCCATACTCGTGTCGGATTCTCCAAAAATATATTATTTTTGGAGAATCTGACACGCATCAGTCGATACTTTTGAAGAGTCTGAGCAACATAGCTTTCAAGAAAGCAATTTTAGAGTAAAAGCACGAGGTGATTTTTCCCCATCTGTCCTAGCCTTGGTGGATAGAGTTACGCGGAACCTGTTGTTGATGGGAGGTGACAGGTATCCTGTGGAATCAGTCGAGATGTGTGCAAGCTGGCCCGGACACTATAGTTAAAAAAGAAATACTTCCAAGAAAGCAATTTCAGAGGTGAAATAACAAAAAAAATGAATCTTTTTTAATTAATGGCTGGGGAGGTAGAGAGGATGTTTCCGATATACTCGGCTCAAGGACATATAAATCAAAGCAGTTCAGGGGAAAAAAAATCAAGAAAACAATTTCAGAGTTGAAAACCAAAAAAAGAATGGATTTTTTTTTAATTAATGGCTGAAACAATGATTTCTACTTCTTTTGATAACGTGGGGTTCTTGATTATTTTAACAACACACTGTATTTAGCTGTCTTGAAAATGCTTCATCATTCAGAGTTTTTTCTGGGGTTTGCACCTACTTTTTTCAAAAGTTTTTTGAAGTATATGTACACCACTTTGCTTTGATATTTGACTACTCAAAACATTGACTTTATTGAAATGGTAGACCAGTCTTGCACATGTAATATTATTCTTAAATAGCCATTAGCTGTGAAAGTAATTGGTGTAGACATCATCAATTTCATCTTTTTATGTTGTAGTCTTGATAATGTAGTTGACATGCAGACATAGAGGGGCCCACACTTTATAATGTCAGTAATCTCTGCTGTATGATGGCAATCTAACTGTAGCCTTCTGTAGATAGGCCTACTAAGTTTTCAAGTAACTATTTTTTCCTTTGATGTCATAAACAAATGAGTTTTTTTTTCTTCTTTCAAGTATATGTAACTGGTGGGGAGGTGGTAGTTGAGCTGAAGACTACTCTCTTTTCTTTATTTTCATAACTGTGGTCCGGGCCACCTTGCGCTCACCAGCACGGTCACCGAGTAACTTTGTCTACCAAGACTTGGGCATATGAGAAGAATTCAACTAATGTTTTTGCCTTCGGTAAGGTTTGAACCAGGAAAAAGAAAAAAGAAGATCACAATTATCCAACTCCCATCGCGATGCAACAGTTCCTGGGGCTCTATATGGGCAAAACATAATCAAGAATTTTAAAAGATGTTGGACTACTGGGAATTACAAATAAATTGAATTTACCTGTCAGTAGTAAATCCAAAGATGTTAACCTTTTTGTAATTTAATTCCATGGTATAAAGAAATGAGGGATTACCTCTGTTGAACAAAACTTAGGACTTATAAAACTTGAACGTGAAAGCTACACTTTGGATTAATGATTGAATTAAATGAAATGTGTGTTTTTCGAAGGGATTTCAGACATCCGTTTTCTTGAAGTTTTGGAAATATGTTCAGGTTAGCTTATTCTTTCAGAGTAGTAACGGGTTTTAATACTTTACTTATATGCAATGCAGAGTACTTGTGCGATATGTTTGATGACGATGAAACCAGGCCAAGGTCACGCAATCTTTACAGCAGAATGCTCACATTCATTCCATTTCAACTGTATCACTTCAAATGTAAAGCATGGCAACCAGATTTGTCCAGTTTGCAGAGCCAAATGGAAAGAAATACCCTTTCAGAGTCCTCTTACAGATGTATCATATCCAAGGTCTCGGAACGGACATGTACATTTTCCTCAAGATGATTCTTGGATGACAGTTGTAAGACGAATCCCTCCTGCTCGATTGGATACCAATCGCAACATTTCTACACTTTTTCAAACTGTGGAACCAGGTGTCTTTGATGATGATGAAGTTGTTGATCACCGACCCATGGGCAGCCCGAAAAACTCATCAACTGATGTGGCTAATCATCATTCTATGGGGGCAATAGAAGTTAAAACATGGCCGGAGATCTCTGCAGTTACAAAATCAGCATCTCACAACAATTTTGCTGTTTTGGTGCATCTCAAAGCCCCACACGCTGTTGGCCTCCTACAGTCGGGGTTAAACCAGAGTGAGATGCCAGTTACAGGTCAGAATACCCGAGCTCCAGTTGATCTTGTGACTGTTCTTGATGTTAGTGGCAGCATGGCTGGTACCAAGCTTGCTTTGCTAAAGAGAGCAATGGGATTTGTGATTCAAAACTTAGGCCCTGCTGACAGGCTTTCTGTCATTGCCTTCTCTTCTACTGCTCGTCGTCTCTTTCCTCTTCGTAGGATGAGCGATACCGGTAAACAAGAAGCACTACAAGCCGTGAATTCACTCAGTTCCAATGGTGGGACAAACATTTCCGAGGCTCTAAAGAAGAGTGCCAAGATCATGACTGATCGCAAGTGGAAAAATCCAGTTAGCAGCATAATATTGTTGTCTGATGGACAAGACACATATACCGTTAACAGTCCTAGTGTAGCTGCTACACAGATTAATTACCAGTCATTACTTCCTGTTTGCATGCAGCGTAATGCAGCTTCTTCAGGTCTCCATATTCCAGTGCACGCATTTGGTTTTGGTGCTGACCACGATGCAGTCTCGATGCACTCAATCTCAGAAGCTTCAGGCGGAACATTTTCCTTCATAGAAGCTGAAAGTGTTATTCAAGATGCTTTTGCTCAGTGCATAGGCGGCCTTCTAAGCGTGGTGGTCCAGGAATTGCGCGTGGAAGTTGAATGCGTTCACCCTGTTTTGCGTCTCAGTTCAATAAAAGCTGGAAGTTACAATGCCAGTTTAGCATCTGATAACAAAAGTGGCAAAATTGAAGTAGGAGACTTATATGCAGACGAAGAAAGAGATTTCTTGGTCATGTTAGATATTCCTGCTGATAGGTCGAGCAACGATATGATGACCCTTGTAAAAGTTAAGTGTACATATAAAGACCCGACACAACCGGACAACTTGGATTTAGTAACCTTGGATCATGGTGGTGATGTCAAAATTGAGAGGCCTGACACAATCGGACAACTTGTTGTGTCAATGGAAGTTGACAAGCAGCGTAACCGGCTTCAATCAGCAGAAGCAATGGCAGAAGCAAGAGCTGCAGCTGAAAATGGTGATTTAGGAGCTGCAGTATCCGTTCTTGAGCGTTGCCGGAAAAAATTATCAGAAACTGTGTCTGCTCAAGCTGGAGACAGGCTATGTCTTGCATTGGATGCTGAGCTGAGGGAAATGCAAGAGAGGATGGCAAATCGTCGCGTTTATGAAACATCTGGCAGAGCTTATGTCTTGTCAGGACTAAGTTCACATTCATGGCAGAGGGCAACAGCTCGCGGTGATTCTACTGATAGTACAAGCCTGATTCAGGCTTACCAGACACCATCTATGATTGACATGGTTAGCCGATCACAAACAATGTACCTCGGTAGTCCTGCTCCTCGACCACCTCTAAGGCCACTGCGATCATTTCCTGCACGACAACAGCCTAGGTGATCCTTGACACACCTTTTCTTTCCGCGACTTCCAAGAATTGGTTCTGTCAAGACTGATTTTTTTTCTCCTGTTTCAATCTTTTCGGGTTTTGGGAAATCATGGGCTAAAGGGGGTATATTTCTGGTAAAATGTACATTAATAAAGAAGATTTTGGCAAGAAATGGAGGTAAAACAAAAGAGAAATAGCCAGTAAATTGGCTTCAAGAGGAATTGAGTGAGGGTTAGAACTAAATCCTAGAGCCGAGGGTCTATCGGAAACAACCTCTCTGCCTCTCAAGGTAGGGGTAAGGTCTGCGTACTCGCTATCCTCTCCAGACCCCACTTGTGGGATTAATTGGATATGTTGTTGACTATTATGGGTGTATTAAGGAGAAATCCTGTGTTCTCTTTTGGTGAGTTTTGGGGTATAGTCCATTGTAATTGTGGGTATACAGGGGGGTGTTTCTTGAATTTATATATGAAAATTTTCTTCACTATACTTTTGTGAAGCTCAATTTAGTGCATCAATTGATTCTTCTTTGCTCTTAACTGGTGAAAGCATGTTGTTACTCTTTTTCAAGTTACCGTATCAGACTTGCTATGAAAAGTTACCCGTTGACTTAACTAGATGATGTAAAAAGTACGGCATAATACATAAACAAACATTCAAATTTAGCCTCAATTGACAAGTCAACACTCTTAACTTTGAGAGTGCATATCTAGACACCTCAACTTGGTCTCAACTAGCAACTAAACACTTCAACTCGACCTCATTGTGTCTCGTGGACACTCGATAATGATGTGATACATGAATTTTGGAGGTGTCTAGATGGTCATTTCGTAAGTTCAAGTGTTCAATTGATACAATGGAGACGAGTTGAGGTATCCAGATTCAATTGATAAAGCGCACACACCTTATGTCCTTATCTAGCAAGATGTTGCCATTGTACCTATTTGAAGGTGGTACGTTACAATTGAAGAAATGGAAATCAGCACACGTAGGAAAACTTTGTTGTTTAAAATTTTTAGCCAATATGTGTGTAATTATTGCATAGTCAGTGTACATATTGATCATATACTTGTTAAAGGGCGGCCCGGTATACTAAGCTCTCGATATGTACATAGTCCGGGAAAGCCTTACTCTGCATTTCTGCAAGAGGTTATTTCTACCGCTCGAACTCGTAACCTTCTAGTCACATGACAGCAAATGTCAAGGCTCACCTTCAATTATACACTTGTTATAAACAAAATATATTGCGATGGGCGATGATAGTTACAAGCTATTACGATTAGACGGGTGATTTTTTTAAAGAAAGATTAGACGGGTGATTTTTTTAAAGAAAGCTCAGCTGACTAAAAATATTAAGATTTTATTAAAAAGGGGAAGTACCAAAGCCCAATATAAATCCAAAGATTAAAGAGAAATTCTTTTTAGGGTAACTTACATAAAACACACATCTTTGGAAGCTAATTATTTTTTTTCCCACCTTAATCCTGCTCGGATACATTCCTCACCTCGGGATACATCGTCTCACCTCGGGATACATCCCCAAACTACTCGAATACATCGAAATCCCATTGAATACATCTCAAAACCACTTGGATACATCGACATTCTTTGGTTTTACCTTTGATACATCGGTGGGATGTATCCGAGGTGAGGCGATGTATCACGAGGTGAGGCGATGTATCACGACCTAAGGCGACGTATCCGAGTGATTTTTTAATTAACATGTGGTATATTAAGTAATTAAAATAAAGTAGTGGGATCGTTAGTAAATATGGTAAGGGGGTATGTCTCTTTAGGTAGTTTAACCTTCTTTTTAAGAGTACTTTTCTCTCAATCACAAAATTTTCCGTAAAGAATAAAGAAATACTTATCACATTATCACAACGCCTCAACAAAGTTATAGCTCAAAAACATTAAATTTAAAGTGATACATTTTTATCAAATCCACTTGCTTAGGCCAAAATTATGTTTCAGATTAATCTATAATCTCACTTTTGGTAAATATTTATTTGCATCGAGTGGTCGAATACCCATACCCAAATCATAATCAACTAATTTAGTATGGTAAAAATATATACTTAATTGCGATAACAATAGCAAATACTAGTATATTTTTATAAGTATAGTTTGGGAAGGTTGGTGTATGCAAACCTTATTTCTATTTTTGTGAGGGTAGAGAGAATAATTTTGAAAAACTCTCGGCTGAAGAAAAATATTTTTTGAAAAATTGTTTGAAATAAATACAAGAGTAAAAAGTTATGATAAAAATATTAAATAAAGAAAAATATTGATCGTATAAATATTGAAGATAATCAAAGTAAAAGAAACAACAATAATAAGAAAATTAAAGCACAAGATAAGCGAACATAGTAGTAAGAATATAGTAAAGGAACAAGCCGTTTTGGATGGAACTTCCAGATTTCAGGAAAAATGAAGTTTGATGATAATTTTTTGAAAAAATCATGTGCTAATACACATCGATCACACATATTCCAAAAAATTTATAGGCTAACACACATTTGAAACAAAAATAATTCTTAGTTTTGTTTCTGGCTCATATATTTTAATAAAAGTTATGACCGCTTTTCAAAAATAATACACATCATTTAATAGGTCATCATGGTCGAATATAGAAGATTCGAGCTCAAACAAAACCGGTCACACATATCCCAAAAAATTCATATGCTAACACATACGAAAAACTAATATAATTCTTAATTCCTATTTCTGGCTCATATGTTTTAATAAAAGCTATGTTCGCTTTTTGAAAATAACACGCATCATTTAATAGGTCGTCACATGTGGACACAAAATATTTGAGCACAAATAGAGTCGATCGCACATATTTAAAAAAAGTTATAGGCTAACACATATGAAAAATCAAAATAATCCTTATTTTTATTTCTTGCTCATATGTTTTAATAAAAGCTACTTCCGCCTTTCAAAAATAACACACATCATTAAATAGGTCATCACAAGCGGACATAGAAGATTCAAGCTCAAGCAGAGTCGGTCGCACATATCCCATAAAATGATTGTCCCTCGGGTTGGTTCGGAGGGGCAAACATTGATTTTTTCGAGTACAAACGAGGCCCGAAAGAGGAAATGAGAATTTTCTGTTTTTTCGTGTGCTAAAGTCCATGGATTTTGTGTGATATGTGTGCTCGATGATTTTTTTGCCAAATTTTTTTATGAGCGTCCGTGATGATCTATTTAATGGCGTGAGTTAGTTCGGAGGGGCAAACATAGATTTTTTCGAGTACAAACGAGGCCGGAAAGAGGAAATGAGGATTTTTCCATTTTTCGTGTGCTACAGTCCATGAATTTTGTGTGATATGTATGTTGGTGTTTTTTTGCCAAAATTTTTGTGGGCGTCCGTGACGACCTATTTAATGGCACAGGTTGATTAGGAGGGGCAAATGTAGATTTTTTCGAGTACAAACGAGGCCCGGAAGAGGAAATTGAGATTTTTTTTCAAAATTTTTTATGGGCGTCTGTGATGACCTATTTAATGGCGTGGGTTGGTTTGGAGGGAAAACATAGGTTTTTTCGAGTATAAATGAGGCCCGAAGGGGCAAACGTAGATTTTTATTTTTTCGATGATGAATTTTGTGTGATATATGTGTCCGGTGAATTTTTGGCCAAAATTTTTTGGGGGCATCCATGATCACCTATTAAATGGTGCGCATTGGTTTGAATGGACAAACGTAAGTTTTTTCGAGTCTAAACGAGGTCCGAAACAAAAAAATAGAGATTTTTCTATTTTTTCATGTGCGCTAGTCTATGAAATTTGTGTGATATGTGCGTCTGGTGATTTTTTGGCCGAAATTTTTTGGGAGCGTTCGTGATGACCAGTTAAATAGTGTGCATTATATCGAAGTGGAAAACATAGATGTTTTCGAGTCAAAATGAGACCCAAAACAGGAAATAGAGATTTTTCTATTTTTTCGTGTGTGTTAGTCCATGAACTTTGTGTGATATGTGCGCCCGATGATTTTTTGGTCAAAGTTTTTTGGTGGCGTCTGTGACGACCTATTAAATGGTGTGCGTTGGTTTGGAGGGGCAAACGTAACTTTTTTTGAGTTGAAACGAGACCCAAAACAGAAAATGAGAATTTTTCTATTTTTTCGTGTGGTAGTTCATGAATTTTGTGTGATATGTGCACCTGGCGATTTTTGGCCGAATTTTTTTGAGGGCGTCAGTGACAACCTATTAAATTGTGCTCCTTGATTTGTAGGGATAAACATAGGTTTTTTCGAGTCAAAACGAGGCCCGAAATAGGAAATGAGGATTTTTTTTATTTTTTCATGTGTGTTAGTCCATGAATTTTGAGTGATATATGCGCCCAACGGTTTTTTGGTCAAATTCTTTTGGGAGCATCCATGATGACCTATTAAATAGTGCGTGTTGGTTCAGAAGAGCAAACTTAGGCTTTTTCGAGTCAAAACGAGGCCCAGAACAGGTAATGAGAATTTTTTTCATTTTTTTGTGTGTATTAGTCCATCAATTTATTGTGATATGTTCGTCCGATGATTTTTTGGCTGAAATTTTTTGGGGGCATCCATGACGACCTATTAAATAATGTGTGTCGGTTTGGAGGGGCAGGGTAGTTTTTTCGAGTCGAATTGAGGCTCGAAACAGGAAATAAATCTTTTTCTATTTTTTTGTGTGTTAGTCCATAAATTTTGTGTGAGATATGCGTCCGGCAGTTTTTTGGACAAAATTTTTTAGGGGCGTCTGTGGCGACCTATTAAATAGTGCGTGTTGGTTCGGAGGGGCAAACGTAATTTTTTTTGAGTCTAAACGAGGTTTGGAACATGAAATGTGGATTTTTTCATTTTTGTGTGTGTTAATCCATAAATTTTGTGTGATATGCGCGTCTGGTGATAGTTTGACCAATTTTTTTTGGAGGCGTCCATGACGACCTATTAAATGGTGCGTGTATAATAGGTCGTCACGGACGGACACAAAATATTTGAGTTCAAATAGAGTCGGTCACATATATCTCAAAAAATTCATAGACTAACACACACGAAAAGCCAAAATAATCTTTAATTCCTATTTCTGGCTCATATGTTTTAATAAAAGATACGTGTGCCTTTTGAAAATGACGCCATCATTTAATAGGTCATCACGAGAGAACACGAATGATCTTAGCTCAAATAGAATCGGTCCACATATACAAAAAATTCATAGGCTAACACACGAAAAATTAAAATAATTCATAATTCCTGATTCTGACTTATACGTTTTAATAAAATTTACGTCTGTCTTTCAAAAATAACACACATCATTAAATAGGTCGTCATAGGCAGACATAGAAGATTTGAGCTGAAACAGAGTCTATCACACTTATCCTAAAAATTCATAGGCTAACACAAATGAAAAAAATAAAATAATCCTTAATTCCTCTTTCTGGCTCATATGTCTTAATAAAAGTTATGTCCGCCTTTCAAAAATAACATGCATCATTACTAGGTCGTTACAGACGGACAAAGAAGATGTGCATTATTTTCGAAAGATGAACATAACTTTTTACTCGATATGAGCCACGAAATAAGAATTGATTTTTTTTTTCATTTTTATGTGTCTTAATCCATAAATATTTTGGGATATGTACGATCATTTTTTTTGTTCAAATTTTATGGGTTTGCATTTTTAATCCTCAAAACTCGAAGAAAATAAAAGTAAAACCAACCATGACGAAACCTCCATGAAAAAACCATGGCCATTTAGGTTGGATCCTTCAGATTTCAGCGCAAAAGACGATCGACAATAATTTTTTGACAAATCAATGTGCTAATACATATGGAAAGCTCTTATAATCATAATTTCACATTTTGGGATCGTGAAACTCAAAAAGTAAAAGCAACGTCAATTATAGCAAAGCCTAAACCGTTTAGGATAGACCCTACGAGTTTCAAGACAAACAAAGTCAAATGATAATTTTTTTAAAAAATTCATGTGCTTTAATACACGAAATCTGCAATAATCTTGAATTCATGTTTAAGGACTTTGAAATACAAAAAAATATGCAACGTCAGTCATTGCAAAGTCCAAGACTTTTGGGGTAGACCCTCCAGTTTTTTGGATAAACATAGTTTGACGATAATTTTTTCAAAAAGTTCATGTGCTAATACACATTGAAAGTTTTCATTGTCATGATTTCGCATTTTAGGAATCCGAAATGCACAAAAATAAAAATAATATCAGACATTGCGAAGTCAAGACATTTGGGATAGATCCTTCGAATTTCAGGTGAAACGAAGTTCGACGACAGGTTTTCAAAAAATTCATTTATTAATACACACTGAAAATTTCGATAATGATGATTTTGCGTTTTAGAACCCCAAACTCAAAAAAAAATAAAAGCAATATCAGTCATGGCGAAACCTAGACCATTTGGGATAGACATCCAGATCTCAGGGCAAACGAAGTCGGGCTACAATTTTTTGAAAAATTCATGTGCTAACACATTAAAATTTGTGATAATCATGAAAACACTCTATTATCAACTAACTATCTATTCTAATTCTCGATATCCATGTTCTTTTATCTAGGATCATGTCTTCGATAAATTGAAGATAAGTCATATATGTTATCACTTCTCCTCATTTTTTTCTCGATTTATCTTTACCTCTCCTCAAATCTATCGCCAACAGCCTGTCACACTTCCTCACAAAAACATCTATGCTCCTTTTCACATACCTAAATCTCTTCATCTTCAATTATAAATCTCTATACATATTATCTATTTATATTTTGATTTGAATAAATACCTGTTATAAAATTTTGCTCTCATTATATTCCTTCTTAATTGATGACATGATCCCAATACAAAAAAAAAAAAAAAGGTTCCAATAGAGTATTAATGATATGGGATACCATGGCACCACATTAATAACAATATTACTTATGTCAGTGATTGAAATCTGTGCTAATTAATGGCTTTAATGTTAGTGAAATCTGTGCTAATTAACAATATTTAGAAGTACTCCTCTCCGATTTATATTACTTGATCTTTGTTGACTTGGCACATTCCTCAAGAAAATTTTAATTAAACATATATTTTATCAAACTAATCTTATTAATAATATTACTTTGAAACTCTTAATTTGACGATTATTACTTTGTGTAATTATTTAATACTAAAAATAGTATTAAAAAATTCTCTTCATTTATTAAAATAGATAAGTAAAATAAAACATCTATTTTTGTACCAGAGCCAAAAAATTAACACGTAAATATATAAATTACTCCATTCATTTTCACTTTTACTTATCATGTGTAATTTTGAGAGTTTATATTTTATACACCGTTAATATAAATATTTTATACACCATTAATATAAATATTTAGTTTATTTTATCAAGTAAGCCTCGTTAAAACGTGAGATCTAAAATCTTAAAAATAAGATATATTACATGCACAACATGTGAAGATGGTGATAATATTAAAATTATTTTAAGATGATTTATATTTCTTTTGTTTGTAATAGAAAAATTACTTAACTATGCCTATAACACTCAGAAAGTTACTCCATCAATCAAATATCTATTTTGCCCTTTAAATTATCAATTTTTACTTATTTAATGTTATGTCTTTTTTTTAATTTATTTTGAGGCTAAAACGTGTTCTTGTAACTTACATTAGGACAATTAAGAATATGTATGATGGAGTTAATATGCGAATAAGGACTGTGGAAGGAGACTCAAATCTCTTTCTAGTCATGATGGGTTGCATCAACGATCAACTCTTAGCCTATTTATATTTGTCTTTGTGAATTGACATGGTATATCCAAGAAGAGATACCATGATGTATGCTTTTGGTGGATTACATAGTTTTGATTGACAAGACATGCAATGATGTTAACAATAAGTTAAAGGTTCGAAGACAGACCCTGGAGTATAAATGGTTCAGATTGAACAGGACTAGGATAGAAAACTTGGAGTATAAGCATGACATATCCAAGAAGAGATGCCATGATGTATGCTTTTGGTGGATTACATAGTTTTGATTGACAAGACATGCAATGAAGTTAACAATAAGTTAAAGGTTCGAAGACAGACCCTGGAGTATAAATGGTTCAGATTGAGCAGGACTAGGATAGAAAACTTGGAGTATAAGCTTAGTGATGTAACTCACATAGAATATGTGGAAGTAAGGATTGACACATAAATCATCCCCAAGAAAGAAAGCTTCAAGTATCTAGGTTCAACAATTCAAGGAAATGAGGCGATTGACGATGATGTTAGATATCGTATTGGAGCAGGATGGATGAAATAAAAGCTTGAATCCTGTGTCTTGTGTGATAAGAATATGTCACCATGCTTTAAAGGTAAGCTTTATAAAGTGGTGGTCAGACTAACTATGTTGTGTGGGGCAGAGTGTTGATCGATCAAGAACTCACATGTTCAGAAGATGTAAGTAATGAAAATGAGGATATTGAGATGGATGTATGTGCATACTAGGAGAGATAGAATCAGAAACGAAGATATCTGGGACAAGGTAGGAGTGACCTCAGTGGTTGGCGAGATGAAATGGTTCATACATATGAGGGAAAAAATGCATAAATGTCACATTACTAAAGAAGCGTGAGAGGTTGACTATAGTAAATATATAAAAAGAGAGTTAGAGGCAAATCGAAGAAGTCCCGGAGAGAGATGATTAAACAAGACATGATAGTCCTACAACTTATCGAAGACATGCCTCTAAATAAAAATATATGAAAATCGAGAATTAGAGTAAAAAGTTAGTAAGAAGATCTTATTCTTCGATTCTAGTATTACCATTTATTTTTCTTTGCTCCAATGATTGTACTATTGTTTATTGTTACTATTGTTAGCTTCTTCATTACTTTTACTTTATATAGTTATTGTTTGATATGTTTTACTTAAGCTAAGAGTCTATCACAGACAATCTCTCTATCTTCACAAGATACACCACCTTTCTTATAACTCAATTGTAAAATTACATTAAATATGTTATTATCCTACTGCTATAAAATAAATCAATCTTATTTTATACTTATTTCACTAAAGGGTTGTTTGATTGAGAATAAGTTATCCCGGGATAATTAATTTCGTTACTATGGTATAAATGATAAAATAAATAATTTTGAGATTAACTAATACCTCCAACCATTTATCCCGAAACTATTATACCTTATACCTTACCCCAAAACGGTCCCTAAGTTAAAATTATTAAAAGTCAAAGATTTCTTTCAGTTATGCCACGTGGCAACTGCTATTAGACATTATTGCGGCCAGTTAACACTTGAATAAAAAAGCGCTGCCACATCGGGAATACCAAATTTCAACATGACTTCCTGGGCCCCACTAAATACACGTGTCATCGTAAAAGTCCGTGCAGCTCGTTGAGCTAGTACAAAGCTTTTACTACTACTCGGCTAGTGCTCGATGCATTGCCATTTTCTTCTGATCGGCGACGGAATCTTCATCCTTTTTCCGGCAGCTTCTCCGGTGATTGCACGTGACATTTCCGTCAGCTGAGTTCTCGTAGTTGTTTCCAATTGTACACGTGGCAGGCATTTCCGGCAGCTTCTCCGGTGAATGCACGTGACAATTTCCGTCAGCTGAGTTCTAGTAGTTTATTCCAATTGTACACGTGGCAGGTATTTCCGGCTGTTTTCTCCGATTGAGAAATATGAAGAAATAAACAAACGAACAACACTGTTTCGTGATCACTACTACTATTACCTTTGCAGGTCGTTGAGCTAAAAG
Organism: Jaltomata sinuosa; assembly: GCA_003996215.1. Taxonomy (NCBI): domain Eukaryota; kingdom Viridiplantae; phylum Streptophyta; class Magnoliopsida; order Solanales; family Solanaceae; genus Jaltomata; species Jaltomata sinuosa. The sequence continues at coordinate 687,402 of QJPP01007239.1, forward strand.
ATTTTACTACTACTCAGTGCTCGGTGCATTGCCATTTTCTTCTGATCAGCGTCGGAATATTCATCGTTTTTTCCCGGCAGCTTCTCCGGTGAATGCACGTGACAATTTCCGTCAGCTGAGTTCTAGTAGTTTATTCCAATTGTACACGTGGTAGGTATTTCCGGCTGTTTTCTCCGATTGAGAAATATGAAGAAATAAACAAACGAACAACACTGCTTCAATTTCCACTACTACTACTAGCATAATTTCAGGAGATTCAATAGAAATCTGTGCAGCTCATTGAGATACAAGCGTTTACTAGTACTCGGTGCTCATCGGTGAATTGCCATTTTCTTCTGTTCGGCGTCGGAATCTTCATCCTTTTTCCGGCAGCTTCTCCGATTCCCATTGGCGATGAATGCACGTGACATTTCCATCAGCTGAGTTCTCGGAGTTTATTCCAATTGTACACGTGGCAGGCATTTCCGGCTGTTTTCTCCGATTCCTATCGACAACGGAGAAATATGAAGAAATAAACAAACGAAAATTTCACTAGAGTTCAAATCAAAGTTGCCGTCGCCGGAGGATTTCATAGGTATGCCGACGAACTTGAATTTTTTCTAGTAATTGAACAGTGTCGGCAAACGAAAAAAAAAACGAAAAATAATAATGACGATTTTTTGTATATTTGTTGCATTGTTATTGGTGGTTAGATTTAAACATGGATATGTTTAAATTAATGATATAAATTCGCTTTCAATGAGTGTTTGAAAATAAAGTATTTATTCATCATTGTGGAAGACCTATCGAAAAAGACACAAATTACTCAAATTAAATGCTAATTTGTCACATTACATGAACTTGGATGATTGAGATTCCTCCGTCAGGGTTAGAACACCTGCATTGCAGTGTGGATTCGAATTTAGTCGCTTCACTGCAGTACCAAACACTATGTGAGAAACAAAAACAAAAAAATAATCAAAGGAAAAATCATTACTTGCTTTGTCTCAATTTGTGTGACACAATTTAAATTATATTTCGAGAGTTAAACAGTTTAATTTTGATCGTGAATTCGATCGTAGAATCTTTGAATTTTTGAAATAAAATTTACATATTTAAATTTTTTATAAAGAGTTCTATAAGTAGACATGTTTGAATCTCAAAATTCGTATCCCGTAAATTGAGACCGTAGAAAATATTCAGCTCCTCATTACTGATGGAGCCAATATTCACGTTTATAGTTGAAGAACAGTAAATATGCTCAATTTCTTCTTAATTTTATTTGATTGAGTTCGGAGCAAACTTTATTGCGAGTGTCACAACTTTCGCAAAGTGAATATCTTCAATTCTTTTTAAATTATTTTTTTTATAGATTTTTAAGCTAAATTTTTTGTAATTTTTTCCCTCTTCTAAGAATCAAAATATTGGTAAATTAGACAAGAAAGGCATCATAGTAGATTTAATGTCACTTTTTTGCTAATTTCTATATCTCTTTACTCGACAACCGACACTAATTTTGTGGGTCTCCTCTAAATAAAAAAATACTTGTTATATGCACGTCTTTTTTTCAGAAACATCACTCTCAAGAAAGTCCACAAATGGAGTAGTAAGTAATACAAAAAAAATCTCTGCTACTTCTAGTTGATGCTGCAGGCCAGGCCAGGTCAGGCCATAACAGCTCTTTAGTATCTATCAACACCCCACAAAATGTCTTCGAAGCAAAGTCTTTTCTAACCGTTGGCATACACGTACAACACCAAGACTTTTCCAAACAAAATTGGTAGACTTTACTGTTTCTAGCCTACCATATTGGTTACACTTGCGGAAAAGTAGATGTTGAACTCCTTTTGACTTCTTGGTGTATTTACTTTTTCATATTTTGAACTCCTTTAGTGAAAATCTTGGTTGCGGCTACTGAGTCCCAATGATTAGTTTGTTGCTGTATTTTTAACAATGTATTTGTTACTGGTTAGTTTATACTGCTTTGATTGTTGTTGACAAGTCTCTTTCTGTTTTGAAAATTGGGTTGCTTTCATGGAGTTTGGTTTTAGCTCTGTACTTTAATTTTTTTCTATCTAACGGACCTTTATCTTTAAAAGTGAGTAATATTTTTTTCTCTAAAGATGTGTCTTTTTTTGGATGGATGGTGTTAGAAAACCAAATGTCCTTGTCTTAGGCATCTGCTGTCAGATTCTTTTTGGCCTTTCTTAATCTTTGAAGGGTCTATTTTATATGGTGAATAAGCATATATAGTTGTGATACTCTCGAATGTGTAAGTTGGGTGAGGATAAGATTTTCTTGCTCATTCAGTTTAGCAAATTTTGGCTTTTGATCACGAAATTGACTGATCTGAAACAAGAGGAGCACGTGCCGGGTGTACAATTCAAGAAATGTGGTAGGACATACATGTTGCTGATTGCTACCTTAGGGGGATGGTTAATTGATTTTGGTTCTTAACTGAGATTGTATATGCTTATGCTTCTGGCTTGAGCATACGGAATTGTTTTTCTTTTTTCCTGCCAAATGTTAGGAACTGTGTGTCGTCTTAATTGTCTAATGTTAACTGCAGCGTCAAAATGTTAGATGGTTTGCACGTGCAAGTTCTTCGAACAGTGCATTTACAACTGTTAGTTGAGCATCACTTTCTCTCGGGAGAGTTACTTCTACCCGGGTGTCATTCATGATAATTTACTTGTCCCAATATAGATTCCATGTTCCTTAAAGAAGAAATTCTCAAACGAAAGCTGATATCCATCTATTTGTGATATTTGTGTTGCAGAAATTGTTTAGATGTACATTCAGAGAAGTTCAAACCTACTTACATTTGTTGGCCTACCGTCTATTAAGTCCTAACTATCTTATAGTACAAGTAATCCATGACACTCTTCCTGCCAGATTTACGATTATTATAATTCCAGCTTTTGATCTTCCTACTCTATTTGAGTTTAATCGTCATGTTAGACCAATAAAATAACCCTTCCCTGACCCTTGTATGAAAACTTAGAGAGCAAAAATCTAAAAATTGTTTCCAGGCTGTTCTCTTTGTCTTTTCTCTTGCATTGAAAGACAATTTGTGGATAATATGAAATCTTCTCATTCCTTTGTCTTTTCTATTTGTACCAGAATAATGATTTATGGATGACATTAGCTATTGTTATTAGGTGCTCTTATAGGAATTTTAGTTGGATTTACGTTGTGTAATTGTTATACAATGTAATAATTTGGCATTGCCTTCCTGCAGAATGGTCCTTGAGATGAAGATTTCGTGAATGAACTACTCTTCGGTAAGATTTCTCTTTATTCATCTTTTTGAAATATTTTTATTGTTGCCAAAAATGTTTTCGAGGATTTATACTAAATTAGTTCAAGTTACTTAGTAGAATATGCTTTCGAACATCTGAAGACTTGATGGTTTGAACCTTAAAGATCATGCACAACTAACACGGAGGACTTGGATTTTTTAAAAAATTTCTGATGTATATCCTTTGCTTAGTTAGTAGCATCTCACTAGGACTTGATTGTTTGAAGGATCAGTAAAAAGATATATAATTTGCTGACATTTAAGTTGTGCACGTTCTAAATTAATCTTTGTTTTAAATTTTAACGGGTGTCTGGGAAGGGACAAGTTAATCTTTTTATTCAACTATATGTTAGTTAAATATTGTGACGGAACAGTTTATATTTGCAAATTTTGTTCTTTAACTTATGCTGTTGTCAGTCTTACAGTTGGTTGTAATACTTCTTAATTATAATATGTTTATGGCTTCTTATCACTTTTTCCCCCTTTTTCTCTTTCATTTTTGGCATTTTAATTCAGTGATTTGACAACAAGAAATGAGGGGTGGAAAGGAAGCTGCAATTGCTTTCATCATTAGTTTGGTCTGGATACAACAAATTGCTGGCGGTGAGTATTATTGTTGGGAGCATTACGGTCGCCTCCTTCCATTTCCTTCTTTGAGAGTCTACAGACTGCATATTAGAGCGGCCTTTTCTATTTACTTCACTTCTTGCTGAATCCAACTGGTTTATCAGTAAAGAGTTCTCTAGCTCTGGTTAACAAGTGATTATGACACTCTAAATTTCAATTAGAGTTCTGTTTCACGCAATGAAACAACGTAAATTCCCTTTTAAATGTACATGCAGTAAATTGTAACATCGTCTATCTCTTTATCAGATGAAGAAGGGCGTAATGCATCAGTAACAAGTAATTGGACCTGCAGCTGTCTCGCCGACCCAAGTTTTGCTGTTCCAGAAAACTGTTCATCATCCTGCGATTGCACTATTGGTATGATTTTCTTTTTCCTGTTTTAGAAAGCTTTTTGCTGCAGTACTGTGTCACAGTTGCTTTAGTGGTTGGACTGCTAATACTTGTTTGTCTTATGTTTTTTTGCAGACAAATCAAGCAAGAACAAATGGATATGTATATGTGCAGCTGATGGTTTTCCTAGAGTGGCTGCTGATCGAAATCACAGCAGCTGTTTTACAGCCTGTGATTGCCGTTATGGTATTTTTCTTCATGTCTGATCTCTGAAACACTTCAATCCAATACGTGATTCATTGCATCAACTATATGTTGCTATAAAAACTGCAACTAATTTTCTGCTTTTCTTCCTTGTTCTCGACACACTATTTTTTGCTGAGCGTCATTGGATTAAGCATAGCTAACAGGTTCAAACAGTTGATTAATTATGTGTTTGCTTCTGATAGGAACTCAACTTGAAATGCAGTCTGCAAAGAAGAAGATATCCAGCAAAGTTATTTTGGTCATTCTCTTACTATGTGCGACGGTCATAACTCTTGGTTTTGTTGCTTCGATGTTGTGCTATGCCTATAGAAAGGATAGATATTCTATTCAACGACCTCTATTTTCGTCCGACAAAGATACAAGTTGCAACAGTGCTACCAACTTAATACTAAGCCCAGGAACTTCAATTGGAGAACGTGGAGGATACACAGATTCCTCCAACTGTGCCGGTAACTGGATTTCCTTAAATGATTTGAGTAGGATCCTGAATTGAAACTACAGATGTTATATTGTATCACTTTGTGCTCAGCTCTTCCGATCCTTAAGAGTGATTTCGCTATGTTGTATGATCTTCCTGATGTCAAGATGTGTGTTAATTTCTCTTTGAACTTTTATCCTGTAGGTTGTGTTCCCAAAGCATCTATTCTTTTCAAAAGAAAACCAGAAGTGTTTTACGGAACACTTATTCAATTTTCATATGCTGACTTAGAGAGTGCAACCAATAAGTTCTCTGATTCCAATTTGATTGGGGTGGGAGGAAGCAGCCATGTATACCGTGGTTATTTCAAAGACGGAAAAACTCTGGCAATTAAGCGAATAAAAACTCAGGCAGGGAGGGACGCTGACTCTGCTTTCTTGACGGAGGTAATGCCTACGAGGATCATTCACTTTATGTGTTAAACATGCTTGGGAGCCTTAGAAGGTTATTTAAATTTGCTTATTTATTTGCCAGATAGAACTCATATCAAGACTTCATCATCGTCATGTGGTTCCGTTGCTTGGCTACTGCTCTGAGCACCACGGGAAACATGCGGAGAGGCTGCTTGTTTTTGAATTCATGGAAAATGGCAATCTGAGAGATTGTCTGGATGGGGCTTCAGGGAGACATCTGGATTGGAGCACACGGGTCGCAGTTGCTTTTGGAGCTGCACGTGGCTTGGAGTATCTCCATGAAGCAGCTGCACCAAGAATTTTACACCGAGATGTTAAATCCACTAACGTCCTATTGGATGATAACTATAGAGCAAAGGTAAATTTGAAAGCCTGAAACGTAAAAAAAATGAGGTGCATCCCCAAAAATATACTAATAAAAAGGAAATTTTGTTCGTTGAACAATAAGTGGGTAACATGCTCTGATCCAGTTTCCACTTAAGGAAATGTCAGCTTCAATTTTTTTCGAATGCAGCATTTGAGTTTAATTGATTGTGCTTTTGCTTAGCTATTATAAGTGATTGCCTTCAAATGCTCATTGTTAAGTGTTCCACACTGGTGGAAGAAATGAGTTGTTATGATCTTAGGCAATCCTCACCTCTTGATCTTAGGGTTGAATTACGCCCAAGATCCATTTCTCATTTTGGCATCAGATCATGCAGAGGTCTTGGGTTCAAGTTTCACCGTCACCATTATATGAGACGGTCACACACTTTTAACACCGATTTTAAAGTATTATCTTTTTATGATTGCCGGAGTTAATAACTACAAATTGCAAATCGTCTCATTTACCACTATTACTTTCCTCGTTTAATATCCCACTTTGTCTTTGACTACCTGAATGTTATACATGTTCAGATTACTGATCTTGGCATGGCAAAGCACCTCCAAAATGATGGTATTCCTAGCTGTCCCAGTTCTCCTGCTCGGATGCAGGGGACATTTGGCTATTTTGCACCTGAATATGCAATTGTTGGAAGAGCTTCTCTGAAGTCGGATGTTTTTAGTTTTGGAGTTGTGCTCCTTGAACTGATTACTGGACGACAACCAATCCATAAGTCGGCCAACAAAGCAGAAGAGAGCCTCGTGATATGGGTATGGAAAGTTAATAAAATGTTTTTCCCCCTTTCTCCATTTTGCATAACCCCATGTACTAAGAAAAAGATAACCGTGATTACTAATTTTTATCTAACCACAGGCCACCCCTCGTCTGCTAGATAGTAGACGTGTGGTCACAGAATTGCCAGATCCAAATCTGAAAGGGGAATTTGAAGAAGAGGAATTGCAGGTAATGGCTTACTTGGCTAAGGAGTGTCTTCTATTGGACCCAGATTCCCGGCCAACTATGAGCGAGGTTGTTCAGATTTTGTCAACTATTGCACCTGAAACATCTAAAAGGAAACACTTTTCGAGAGATGACTTCAAGGTATCTATGCAAAAACTAACATGCTTTTTAATTGCCATTTTATGTTTGAGTAGTTGTTTAATTGATCCATTGATTTCACAAACAGATAAACATTACGAACTATTTGTATGCCTATATCGATGATTTCTAAAAGGGATCAAAAATACTAGGTGCTTATATGCCCATGTACATATACGTTCCGATTTAGAAGAAACTTCATCTAGCTGAAAATTATCCTTTCTGGGCACATGAAAATTAAAGCTTCAGATGATTTTAAAATGCTATGATATCGTCATCCATGATGAAATGTTAGGAATGCGCCAGGTTTTTGAACCCTTCAAGTCTGGTACTTAAGTGGAGAAGGGTAAAGGGGCGGACTCATTATCCCCCGAGTTTCAAACCTTGCACCACTGTGTCCTTCAAAATTCTTCGGTTATCAAAAAATGTTAAGAACGTGAACACTTTTGTCCCTAGGAAGATCACTTATGTGACACTCGACTCCAGTCTAGATTTCCTTTTCTGGTGCAGTTGATTTCCTTTGTCATTGTAGTTGTGTTAGCTAACACCTCGAGCATTGTCCTCTTCTTGTTTTACGTAACTCTTTGAACATGCCTTATTCTCGTCTTTGTTGTCTTGTCACATGGTCGTTTATTTGCAAGTCCAGTTTTTATTGTAGTCTGATACAAACGTACAAACAACTGTATGTAGAAGTAGAAAATAGATCCCATTCAGTAGATATTTCGATACAATTACATCACACTGAGAGACTTGTACATTATCTATAGGGCTCATTCAGTTATGACAACAAGAGTAATGGAGAAAGTTCCGGCTTTGTTGAAGACGATGAGATCAAGCAAATCACATCTGCGAATCGCTCAGCTCACTGCTTGTTGCCAAACTGTGAGTTCATTCATTGTAGCGAAACTAGTCATCCAAAAGAACATGTTATTCCAGCTGCATATGTCGAGAAACTACTCCTCGAGAGCTCAAATTCCAAACACTGGAGCGCAAATGATGATGAATCAGTGGATTTAACTGAACCGCGTTTTGAGAAATTTCATATGCCAACTGCTAGATCGTCACCAGGTAAAAACATAATAGGTGCTGTAGGAAAATAGAAGATTTCATTTCTTTTACCTTTGGAAGGGTAGAGGGAGTCTTGGTTTCCTTACCTTTTCGCGTCTTAGTGTTAGAGTATCACAGATTTGGTCAATTGATTACGCGCAAAAGGCAGTTGATTTCATTTTTTTCAATCGATATAAACAAGTTTACGAGGAATTTTCTGGTCGTTTTTCGTTGTAAATGATCCTAGTTAGATATGCAATTCTAGAAAGAAAAAAGATACAAATTTTACACATGATTGATTGCCACAAACTGGAACTTGTAAAACTTTTGAACTCCTTTTCCAATTGCAGTTGATATGCATCAATGTTGAAATGTCATGTAGAGTTATTTAGTGTGTAATAGGGCAGCCTGGTGCACTAAGTTTTCACTATGCGTGGGGTTCGGGGAAGGGCCGGATTACAAGAGCTTAGTGTACGCGCTTTACTCTATATTTATGCAACATGTTGTTTCCACAGCTTGAACCCGTGACCTCATGGTCACATGACAACAACTTTTACACATTGAGAGGAGAGGGTGTACTAGTTAGTTGTGCACAAAAATCATGTCATTAGACGTTTGCTAGCTATATATATTATATCTAAAGTCTAAACTCAAAAACCACAAAAGAACAACAACAACATATCCAATGGAGTCTGGGGATGATAGTGTGTACGCAAATTTTACTTTTCTGACAGACCCTTGACTCAAGTAAAAGCAGTTCAGAAAAAGAAAACAACAAGATACAATATTAAAGAAAGCATATCAAAGCATACTTTAAAAAAAAAACAATCACTACAATAACAAGAAAAATCTCAATTTTTCCTCTTTCCCACTTGAGGAAAAAAAACAAGGTCTAAATTCAAAATTCCTTATTTTTTAGTCTTCCCCATTTGAGAAAAAACAAGGTTATAATTCTCTTTTTATAAAATTGTTTTATTATTTATTAGAAAGTTTTTCTTCTTTTAAAACTAACATCAAATGGGCCCACACCAACATTTGCATTTTCATGTGGGCCATATATAATAGATGGGCTTTGGGTCGCGATATCTCGCTGTCAATGTCGGGCCCAACCCAACACCTTACATTAATTTTCTCTGCCGGCAGTTCTAACTTCTACTATGTGAATTTACAAACATACCCCCACCGTCATGCTACTCCCTCCGTCCATCTTTACTTGTCCAGTATATTAAAAATAGACGTCCTCAACGGGTGATATAGTAAAATTACTCCTATTATTTATTGTTTCTTAAGGTGTGTGCGATGTGCCAAGTCAATAGTGGACAAACAAAGATGAACGGCGGGAGTATTATATACTCAACTTTCGTTCCAATTTATAATACATAGTTTGAATTCACACGGAATTTAAGAAAAAAATGAAATGGTGGGAGTATCAAATTCACTATATGCGCTTAGAGGGGGTGACAAATAGACAATTTCAACTGAATTTGAGTGAGTCAAAATGAATGAATCGATAAATAAGTTATAAATCTGCTCAACTTTGAATGGCTGGGTTGAATTTCAACGAATCAAAATGGACTGATCAGTCAATAAATAAGTGAATTAAGTCATCGCAATGAGATTAAATTGCTCTTAATATATTCATTTGTTTGTTTTGAGTTGAATCTATATTATCTTTTGCAAAAAAGTACTTATAAAAATTATTTTAAAAAGTATCCAAGTGCTATCACTTTTTGTATGGAGTAATTTTTTAAAATCAACTTTCTTTATATATTTAAGAGTCGTTTGATATGAGATGGGATAGACAAAATTATTTTATGCGATTAGTTATCCCATTATTACATGGATAACTGATCCCAATATTTTAATATGAATAGCGAAATAAATAATTTTACAACTAATTAATACTTTTAACCAAACACATAATTAAAAAAGTCTTGCAGTTCATCCTGAGATTATTATCGTTAATTCCCATACCAAACGACCCCTTAACACCTTCATGGATATAAAATGTACAATGAGAGTACATACATCGTACAGTACCATTGGTCCATTGAAAGAGAAACCTTACTACTCTAATTTAAATAGTGATCGTTTTAAATTTATAGGATCGAATTTTTACCATCATCTAAAAAGTTACACTAACTGATAGCAAGATCGTAACTTTATTTCTTAACTAAGTTCACCAAACAAACACCATTTTCGATCATGCAGACGGGCCGAGCCACCCCAACCCCGACCCTCGTGGGCCTTGCTATAGGCAGTATATTGGCATTACCTAACAATCTCAGCCCCTTTCAAAGCTTGCCTCATGCAACATGTTGCTCTTCGAAATCGAACACGTGATTTTGGTTTTGATATCACTTGTTAGGATCAAGCACTTACTATCATGCCAAAAGTTATAGCTTATAGCAAGGACAAACTTTATTTCTTAACTAAACCCATCAAACAAGCGTCATGTTCGATCATGAATTCGACCCGAGCCACCCCAGCCCTCTCGTGGGACAACCATGGGTAGGATTTTGGCGTTGCCCAATAATCCCCTTTCTAATATGACCTTCCTCATGCAACATGTTACTCTTGGGAATCGAACCAATGAGCTATGCTCTTGATTTTTATATCACTTGTTAGGATCAAACGCTTGCAACTATCGTGTCAAAAATTATAATTGATAGTAAAAGCATAACTTTATGTCTTAACTAAGCCCATTAAGCAAGTGTCATATTTAATCATGACTCTGACTCAAACCACCTCAACCCCCTCATGAACTTTGCTATAGGTAAGATGTTAACGTTACCCAATAATTACAAATAAATTAAATAAAAAGTTACAAAATCAATTGACCACCCAATGTGGACCTTGGTTTAGCTAAGATGCATAGTCATGGTCTCCTAGGAATTGATTGTTGGCCATCCCTCTTATTCAAGGCTAACACATTCTTGTTTCTTCAAGAAAATTATACAAGCACTTCATTGAATCTACCTTTTATATATATATATATATATATATAAATGCATTAATCATAGTGCTTTAAATAAGCCTTATATTACATTAAGTAGTGTTTGTGCATTGAATTGCAAGCTAAGATAACCCCTACATAACTAATAGGTAGTTAATTTCGTACGTAACAAGAAAATAATAGAGACATATTATAAATATCCATTTTTTAATTTAAACTTGAGCCTCAAATTGCATGGTCAAACGTCTACAGATCTCTTTGGGAACGTCACGAGGGAGGAAGATAGAAAGGTAACCTATGACACCGGGGAATTACGCTTTTTCTCCCGCCTCAGCTTCGCGGATGGAAGGAGGGCGAGAGCGTAGCACGCACGCTCTATGCTTTTCGCCAGCTTAATAAGGTAAGTCTCAGCTATATCTGGCTTGTAGCTTCGTACTACAACAACAACATATCTAATGTATCCTACAAGCGGGGTTTGAGAGAGGATGACGTGTATGCAGCCTTATCCCTACCTTGTAAAGATGGAGAGAGATTGTTTTTTTATAGATTCTCGACTCAAGTAAAGCATCTCAAAGCAATTTGAGAAAGAGAGTACAAAAATGAATTAACACGAATAACAACGAAATAAAGCGCTATAAAAAGCAGCATATACAATTAAAAAAAAAAGAACAATAACAACAATGAACTAACACGATAACTGGAGCTTCGTATTACAACTTACAAGTGTGCAATAATATTTGTAAGTAAATCAAAAATATAATTATTATTAAGGCATCAAACAAAGATAATTTTTAATATTAGGGAACTAGTTGATTAAGCTACTCATTTATTTAATTTAATAGATATGTGCCGTCCATGCTGATTAATCTGTCTCCACATATTATATCCTCTTCTAATTATGAAGATTATATGTATACACACACATAAATATGTGTGTGAACTGTGATAAATCGGATACAAGTTATTTTGTTACGAAACACTTTATTTTTAATGTCAAATTTTTCGACGAGAATTTCAATTTAATCGAGTTTTAATGTGCCATATATGAAATAAAAAAGAGAGTCACATGTGAATTTTCCAAAAGTCATGGTTCATAATTCAATTCTACTCATTCTTAGCTAGCTCTACTAACAAACTTCAATCTTACCTAAACACCCTTTTGACAATTGTGACCCAAGCCAAAAAATAAAATTAGGACAATGATGAAGTACTCCTTTAGCCCTATTGTCAAAATATCCAGTTGGATATATGCTTTTCCTTTTATAAAAAATAAATAAATTATATTCATCTTTTAGTTTGTGCTTAAAATTAAAAAAAAAAAACAATTTTAAAAGTTTTGAGTGGGGTGTAAAGCGCATCGATTCGTAATTTAAACTTTATGAGTTCATTTGAGTTATGCATTAAAGTGTCTGCTATGTATGCGTGTGATCCAGAAAATGACCGAATTCACAAGGGTTTATTGTACGCAGCATTATCCCATATTTCTGCAAGAGGCTATTTTTACGGCTTGAATCCATGACCTTCTGATCACATGAAAGATAACTTTATTAGTTACTACAAGACTCCCCTTTCGGTTCTAAATTTATAATCTATACATATTAAATGAATAATCAAAACTATTGAATTCCGCCAAATTCGTACCGTAAATGGTATATCCTCCCCTAATGAGATGTGGAGTTCTCATTCTTCTAGAAGTTTTACTATTCATGCAACATAGACAAATGAGAATAATGCAATTAATCAATTATTGTTGTTAGCACTAATTAGTCAAATTTTCAAGCATAAAGGTGATTAATGTAAACACTAATTTATATATTAATGGTATTGGTACTCATTTAAAGTTGAAAATTTCAATTTGTGGGGAACATATTCTCCCTATGGTTGTACAAAATTTTCAAACAAAAATACTCCCCACCCCCACCCCCACCCCCTTTTTTTTTCTTTCTAATAACAGAATGTGGTTAAATGAATCATGATAAAGTAGAAAAAATAGTGAAGAATATTATCTTCTTTTATAGTGAATCAGTTCCTTCTTTCTTGTTTTCTTTAACATTTTTCAATAAATAACAATTTGGAGAATTATGTGGATATATTTTAAAACATAACCTATTATAAACGTGATGGTCATAATAGAGGTCAGCTCAAAAAAAAAAAAGGACTAGCAAAATTTTGAAGAAGGGATGCACGTGATATCTTGAGTGAATTATATATCAAAATGCGAGAGAAAAGTAAAAAGTTTTATATGGCGTAGCTAGCACTATTTCACATAATACATGCATTTTAAGGTTCAATGAAAGCGCAATCCAAAGAACAAATTTGTGAGACATGTTGGGCCAAAATTAAATGAACAATATGTGCTATGAATGTAAATCGTGATAAATATGGTATCAAAACCGTGCACTCCCTCAGTACCTACGGTGGTGGGGAAAACTCAAAGAGGATGTTGAGTCCCTAAAGAGGACAATTTATGTGACGCTCATTGCAGAGAACGAGCCGACGAGGACAACTCGAAATACTGACAAGCTTCTGAAAGATGGTGTAAATCATGATACATTAGGCGAATCCACATTGAAATGAGAGAAAAGTGAAAGGCGTAACAAAAGTTCACATGGTACGCACGCTTTAAAGCTTGATGTTGGCATAGCAAAATAGACAAATTTGTGAGACCTACTGGACAAAGCGGAGTACAATACATGTCCTAGACTTGGATCATGACAACAAACATTATTTTAAACACATAAAAAATCAAAGATATATACGTACTTAAATATTTGAAAGCGCGCCGTTAAATTACATGTCCAAACAAAATTTCAACTTTTAAATTAACTTGATATCAAATCATAATTATCCACTAATCTAACTTCACTCTTAGGTAAACAATTTCAAATCCTTTTTTCATAATCCAATTTGGGCTTAAAAAAGATTAAAATTTATTGACTTAGCCAAAAATAGTGGGGGCTTAGATTCCATTTGTTGCTAATTAAGCAACATAATGTTTCCTCTAGGAGATTAGAGTTCTACAAAGTACAAACCCCAATAGTCCGTACAATTGCATGAAAGGTCAAAACAAATGAGGAAAATATTTTTGTTAAAAGAAACTAAAAGAAAAAGAAAACAATTACTTAAGAAATTAGTCCATTCGAAATAGTTTTAAAGTTTTTGAGAGCGTTGGATAAGAAGGGGATCGTTGGAGTAACTGATAAAGTTGCTGATATGTGATCAGGAGGTCACGTGTTCAAGCCGTGAAAACTATCCCTTGCAGAATACCCAGTGGCGGAGCCAGGAATTTCACGAAGGGTGTTCAATATTGGATAAGTAATTTATTCTTTTTTGAAATATGGGTGCACTAAAAATTTTAAAACCAAACTACGCAATATTAGTAATTGATTTTTTCTTAATGAACGAATGCACCAAAAAAATTAAAATCAAATTACACAAAATTAATAATTGACTTTGTCTTAATGAACGGATGCACCAAATTTTTTAAATTAGAATGAATAATATTTAGTTCTAATGAGAACATATTTAATTTAATATGAAGTGAATGGACGAAGCAAAAAAAAGAAAAGAGAAGAGTGTTCAGTCTAGAAATAAATTATTTTTAAGCTTTCGCCGGCCGGCCTCTGACGACGACAACGATAGTAGTGAGATACGAAGAATGGACTAATGGAGAGTAAAACCAACCGAAATATTTTTAAAATTTCTTTGTGGAGCATTTCGATTTTGATAGATTGTAGAGTTACATTTAAGTTCTATTTAATAAATTTAATGAAAAGTAAAAGATTTTCAACGACACATTTGATTGAGAATTCAATTGACTATTGATTCTTTTATTCTTTTTAGAGATTTTTACGTTGTAGGTCAATCATTGAAGATTATTTGATAAATAACAATTCAAAAAAACAATAAACTTATTACTAACTGTTATAACAAAAAATTATTTTTTTTAATTAACAATTTCGGGAAAAAAATAGCTGTAGGAAAGCATAAAAGAGGACTAATTTTGTTTCAAGTGAGGTTGACGGTGTGTGTTGCTCTTTTAAAAAATTAAATCAGGAAAACAAACGTAGCTAGCGGGACTTGAACCCGCGTACAGAGCCTCACTGCCGTGTTAAATGAACAACCTTTACCACTGGACTACTTTATCCAATTGTGTCAAGGGTGTTCAAAACGTGATATATAACCTATCGAGTAGCATTTTTCCCTATATACTCCGTATAATTTTCCGACGAAGGGTGTTCATCTGACCACCCTTAACACAATATAGCTCCGCCCCTGAGAATACCCCTACAAATCAGTTACTATAATCGAATATCAAATACCTTATCGTATACTTATATTGGTGAAGAATATCCCTATAAATCAGTTACTATAATCGAAAGACACCATCAAGAATTATGATTTGATGAATAAGTTCACTTCATCCTTAATTAGAGAATTCGAATTCAATCTTCAAATATTAAAAGATCCTATAGCATATGTTTCGTATTTCGTTATTGTTATTGTTTCATATTCTCTTTTTTCGAAATGTTTTACTTGAGCCGATGGTCTATCAGAAACAACCTCTCTATATTTCTACGAGGTAACCGTAAGTCTGCATATACTCTATTCTCTTTTCAAATCCCATTTGTGAAATTACACGAGATACATGTTTAGAACATCCTAATAGATCCAAAACCAAATTTTTTTAAAAAAATTTAGCAAATGTTTACAGTGCCACGTGACACTAACCAGTTAGTCAACTTCTTGGATTTTTTAGGAAAATCCAAACAAAATAAATAAAAAAAATAAATCCACACTTCATGCCAGTTGTGAACTTTTTTCTAGCCTGAATAGCTGGATTATATATATATATATATTCATTTCACACAATTATAGTCTTGTCTTTTTCTTGCTGATACTGTACTACACTACAGTTTCACTAAAAAATCAAAATAAAATAAAAAAATATAGAATTTTCTTTTATTATATAAATTCCCATTTTTTGTAACTGAAAATCCTTCTCTGCCCAAATTTCTGCAACTGGGGTTGCTGCAAATAGCAAAGTGGAGAGGGAGAAATATTGTCTATTTATAAAAAAGTTTGTGTCTTTCCTTTCTTGGGTTTTACTTAGTGTGTTGGGTTTTCTGATTTTTCTCAAATCAGCAAAGCAAAAAAAAAAAAAAAAAAAAAAAAAGATTCTTGAAAATAAAATAAAAAGATTTGATATTTTTTTGAGCTTTGTATTGATGATGCTGCATTTTGTTCCTCCTCAAAGATGATGGTTAGTTGCTTTCTCTCTCTCTGAGTTATCAAAAGGGTACTAGTAGTTTTTTGAAATTTCTTTTTTATCCCTCCCTACGAGCTCCAACCCTTTCTGCTCCATTAGTGACTCGAGCCTACAACCTCATGTTGGAGGTGGAGGGTGGTGGCGGAGCCATCTTATGCTAAGGGGTGTCACGTCAGAAAATTACACTGTTTAGCTAAGTTAATTGTTCTTTTTTACGTGTGTTACTTTTTTATATTTTGACATGCCTTGGTAAAATTCCTGGTTCCGCCACCTGTGGGGTGCTTAGCATATGAGCAACCCCCTCCTGTCAAAAGGGTTACTAGTAGAATTTGTTTTCCATCAATATTTCTCATTGTTTATAGATTTTAATATATTGCTCTTTGTTTTTTCTTTCTTGATGTGTTCTACATGAATTTGTCTTGTATTCATTGTAGGTATGACTAATTTTCTTTGTTTTGTTATAATATATACTCTAAAGGGTTGATGCATTCTTTGGTTATTGTTAGTTATAATAGAAATTTAATGTATTTAAGGCTAGTTCTAGGTATTGACTGATTCTTCCACCAATGGACTGAGAAATCAAAGTTTTTTTTTTCCTGAAGGATGTGGAATTTTTGATAGACTAAATAACTAGATAATGAGATTTGAAGACTTGGTCACATGTTTGACTTGAATTTTTAGTCTATATTTTAGACTTAATAAAAGTTAGGAGTATTAATTGTTGAGTCTTAGCTACTTTATGTGTAATTTGTGTTATGCATTCAACTTTTTCAGTTCTTCACATGATTTCTACTGAAAGGAAAAAAAGAACAGCTAGTTCTCTGTCTTTGCTTGGCTTATAATTGATCCTGAGTCATTTTCGTGTTAATCGTCCGTGATAGTCACAAGCCTTCTCTTTTTGTTATGTTCCACAGATCAAGAACCTATAATTGAAGCTCTTACGAGTTGTATTGCGTTGCTTGTGTGAGATTGATTGACTGAAAGTCCTGTTATTGGGACGGTTTGCTTAGTCAGTGGTGATGGCTTATGGTAATTCAAGATCCGTAAGGTTAGTCCATTATGTCATTTAGTATGAGTTCTTGTTCTGTTTGCTCTTTCATTAGGTATGATGTTGTCATCGATTATGTTGTAAGGTTATTTTGTTAATTTCAGATTCCAAGATGATCTTGAATCAACAAAGTATGCAACGATGAACGGAGATAATGTGATTAAAGTGAAGTATAAGATTGATGGATCGCGATTACCTGAGCCAGCTAGTAGAATGAGTGAAAAGGAGCCTGACAGGACTGGAAAATCCTTGAAGGCTAAAGTATTATCGCGGGTTTTCTCAGAAGATTATGAAAGAGTGAAGAAAAAGATACTTGATCCTCGTGGACCTACAGTTCGTAGATGGAACAAGATTCTCTTAGTAGCTTGTTTAATTGCTTTATTCGTGGACCCTCTATTCTTTTACTTGCCGGTGGTCCAAGATGAAGTCTGCATAGATATAGGAACTAATCTTGAAATTGCCCTTACAGTTATTAGATCAATAGCTGATGTCTTTTATATGATTCAGATATATATTCGGTTTAGAACTGCTTATGTTGCTCCATCTTCTCGAGTATTTGGGAGAGGAGAGCTTGTTATAGATTCTTCAAAGATAGCTCAACGATACTACAAAAAAGGTTTCTGGATCGATGTCATTGCTGCCCTGCCTTTACCGCAGGTTTGTCAACTGGAAATCCGGGTAACTATAATCCTAGGTATAATAAGGTTGAAATTGTTAACGAACATTGCTGTCCATGTGTTTCAGGTATTAATTTGGGGCATTATCCCTAATTTAAGTGGCTCAACAATGGCAAATACGAAGAATGTCCTTAGATTCATCATCATTTTTCAATACCTCCCCAGACTTTATCTCATATTTCCGCTCTCATCACAAATAGTAAAGACTACTGGTGTTGTTACGGAAACAGCATGGGCTGGAGCTGCTTACAACTTGATGCTTTACATGTTAGCCAGCCATGTAAGTGGATTCCGAGCTAGCTTCTCTCTGAAGCCACTTCCAATTACAAGTAGTAATAGTAGTTTTTCGTATATAGGTAGGAGGAGCTTGCTGGTACCTACTATCAATTGAGAGGCAAGAAGCTTGCTGGAGACACGCCTGCAGTTTTGAGGAGCGATCTTGTGATTTTGGATATTTTGACTGCCGGAGGGTTAAGGAACCACTAAGAAGTGCCTGGTTCCAGACCAGCAATATTACAAAGCAATGTGATCCTAACACTAGTGATTACCCTTTTGGCATTTACAGTGATGCCGTGACAGCTAACGTCACAACTGCTTCGTTTTTCAACAAATACTTCTACTGCCTGTGGTGGGGCTTGAAGAACCTAAGGTGAGACACTTCAAACACCATGTCTTTGATAGTAAAATGTTTTGCAAAGTGAAACAGAATTTGGAATTCTTCTATTAAAGTATGTGATTGTGGATTTGGAACTTGCTTTCCGTCGAAATGGCTTTGTGTTTAGGAAAAACATATTTTTGTTGCCCTTAGATAGGAGGTTGTGGAGGACACGGATTAGGGTCGGAGGTTCGTCGGTAGTAGAGTGTTGTCTCACTTATCTTTGCATACTAGTAGTCGTAGTATTACTCAGAGAGTTTCTTGTCCTTCGATGTCTTATTTTGGCTCCAGTTTTATCATTAGAACTTTTTTTTTAATAAATGAATCTTGACTTCAGTTTTATGTTGTCCAATACGCAGTTCTCTAGGGCAAAATCTCGCGACAAGCACTTACATTGGAGAGATAGCTTTTGCCATCATAATTGCAACTCTCGGCCTAGTTCTGTTTGCATTGCTGATTGGAAATATGCAAGTAAGTCCGCTCATGTACCCTTACTGCATTTTAGTCTTGTCGTCCACAACCCTACATGAAAATATTGCCACATTTGAGATACTCTTCAAAGCCTTTATGTTGTAACGCGACTATGTTTGTTTGTTGATAATACATAATATACTCACGCACTTTATTGGCAGACGTATCTCCAATCAACAACTGTAAGATTAGAGGAATGGCGAATCAGGAGAACTGATACAGAACAATGGATGCATCATAGGCAGTTACCTCAAGAACTAAGGCAGTCTGTACGGAAGTATGATCAATACAAATGGGTGGCTACAAGAGGAGTTGACGAGGAAGCTCTTTTGAAAGGACTTCCTTTAGATCTCCGTAGAGATATCAAGCGTCATTTGTGCTATGATTTAGTTCGAAGGGTGAGTTCAAAAGTTGTTTCGTCTTAGTATAATGTTGGTATGTATGAAAATTAGAAGAACTTGTTCTTGGAGTACTCGAACCAATGCTAGAGTATAGTCGAGAAAAGTAAACATAATTCATGCTGATACACTAGAAAGTAGTGTGAGAAAGAAAAGAACAACATGTAAATGTTAGTACTATACCTGTCTGACTTAACCATTATTGAAATTTGATAGGTTCCTCTGTTTGATCAAATGGATGAAAGGATGCTGGATGCCATATGTGAGAGGCTCAAACCCGCATTATGCACACAAGGCACTTGTCTTGTGCGCGAGGGTGATCCTGTCAATGAAATGCTCTTCATAATTCGAGGGAATCTTGATTCTTACACCACGAATGGTGGTCGTACTGGTTTCTTCAATTCTTGTCGTATTGGTCCAGGTGACTTCTGTGGTGAGGAACTGTTAACATGGGCACTCGACCCACGTCCAGGTGTGATTCTACCATCATCCACAAGGACAGTAAAAGCAGTATCTGAAGTAGAGTCATTCGCGCTAGTAGCAGAAGACTTAAAGTTTGTTGCAGCACAATTCCGGAGGCTACATAGCAAACAACTAAGGCACAAATTCAGGTTCTACTCACACCAGTGGCGTACTTGGGCTGCATGTTTCATTCAAGCAGCATGGCGTAGACATAAAAAACGAAAGGGTGCAGCCGAGCTTAGAGCTCTGGAGAATCTAACGGATGAAACTGAGCCGTTAGACGGACAACTGGATACAAATGCACCAGCACCTGGAACAGGCTTTGCAGCCTATGCAGCAAGATTGACAACAAGTAGAAGGGGTCTTCACAAACATTCTGGTTCGGATTCGAGTGCAGTTAGCTCACTGCAGAAGCCTGCTGAGCCTGATTTCTCAGTTGATGAAGAGTAACTTAAAAAAGAGCAAATATATCATATGAATATACAAAGTCAAACAAGTATACATACAAATGTAAGAAGTGCTTTATATGTACATTGGAATTCTCATCATATTTGTTTAAACTTCAATTAAAGTAGAAAAACTCTTATTGCTACTGTGTAAATTATAACAGGCCAAGGCAAAGCCATACGCCCGTTTGGCTCCTCGTGGAGTATAGCTCACATCCAAACATCTGATTGGGAAACGGGGCAACGCCCCATGAAGCTCTGGCGGGAAGGGAAGGGGGTTGTAAAAAAAAAGAGAAGAAACAAGAAATCTGGCCTCAAAATGAGTGTAGATATTTATATTGGACTTAATATCCATATAAAATAGTCAAGGTCCAAATTCATCAATGCAAATCCATTTAGACGAAGTAGCCAATAGAATCATGCCACATGTTGAGCGATGCGACATGTCAAGTCTAAGTCAAGTCAATTTGTTCGCACAAGCATGCCAAGTGTAGATAAACGAGATTGGTTACTAACTCAAACAAACCAATCAAATTAAAGCATATGAATTCGTCTTTTAAAACATCTCCTCTTCATGTTAATATTGTAATTTGTAACCATTTCTTGTGTTGAATATTTTAGATACAAAATTTGTGTTCATAGTGAGAACCCTCTATTAGATCAAAACCTTTTTCTCACTAGTGGGTCATATTCAATACATACAAAATGTATTAATACAAGAAGTTGGAAATATAGTGTTTTCATGATCAATATAAATTATATGTAATCTTGTGGTACAATCATACCGATGTTTGTCAATTTTAGATTGTGAATATAAACTTTATTATTATAAGAACTAATTTAATCTTCTGTATATAAGCTAAAACTCTATACACTAATTAAGAGCCTGTTTGGATGAGCTTATAAGCCAAAAGTCATCTTTTGACTTTATTATTGTCTTTTTGACTTAAAATCAATTGTTTAAAAACACTTTTTTATTTTACCCAAACACTACAAAAGTGCTTAAAAACTATTTTGGCTTAAAAACACTTAGAACAAGTCAATCCAAACAAACATTATATCATCTATTATATAAGTAAACAGACACGTAGACGAATATATGATATATTTAAATTTAAATTAAAATTGAATAAACACAAGATTAATACTATATATTCCATAATTAATAGTATATATCCCTATAAATATAAATTCCAAAAATTACATAAGTGAATTATCATATTACCTAATTAGGCCTTATATTTACATTTTAATAAATGTGATCGATTCGAACATATCCTCTCCATATCTCGCAAATCCAGATTCTTTTCAAACATGGTCATTCGAGCATATCCTCTTCATATCTCGCAACTCCAGATTCTTTTCAAACATGGTCATTCGAGCCTATCCTCTCTATATCTCGCAAATCCAGATTCTTTTCAAACATGGTCATTCGAGCATATCCTCTCAATATCTCGCAAATTCAATTTTTTTTCAAACATGGTCATTCGAGCATATCCTCTCCATATCTCGCAAATCCAAATTCTTTTCAAACATGGTCATTCGAGCATATCCTCTCCATATCTCGCAAATTCAGATTCTTTTCAAACATGGTCATTCAAACATATCCTCTCCATATGTCGCAAATTCAAATTCTTTTCAAACATGATCATTCAAACATATCCTCTCCATATTTCGCAAATTCAAATTCTTTTCAAACATGGTCATTCGAGCATATCCTCTCCATATCTCGCAAATCCAAATTCTTTTCAAACATGGTCATTTGAGCATATCCTCTTCATATCTCGCAAATTTAGATTCTTTTCAAACATGGTCATCTAATAAAAACAAATGAAATCATATTCCATAAAACAATGAATAATTAATCTTTTTTTTTTTGCATCCCTTTTATTTTCTTATACCAAATCATTAATTGACTTCAAAGATTTCTACTTATCTACATTCAACTCTTTGCCACTATAAATATTCTTGATAATTACATTTAAAAGATATTATTAAATTGCAGCGTCACAATTAAAATTATCAAGAAAAAAATGGAGAGACAATTTTCAAAAATGATAATTTTTTTATTTGCTTTAGTT
This sequence comes from Jaltomata sinuosa, assembly GCA_003996215.1. Lineage (NCBI taxonomy): Eukaryota > Viridiplantae > Streptophyta > Magnoliopsida > Solanales > Solanaceae > Jaltomata > Jaltomata sinuosa. The sequence goes on from QJPP01007239.1 coordinate 709,769, forward strand.
CTTGTTTCAACTGGTATGAATTCTTACTCTAATTCATGTTTATTCATTTTCTTCTCTTTTTCAAATACGTTGCACATCGAATTAATTTCACGTATGATCACTAAATTTTATCCATTATAACAATAAATTCACAAGATTATTTTTTTCATCATATTATTTAAGTAATTGAACTATGTGATTTGCTCAAAAAATACACTTGTGGTCGAGGTTTGGTGTCTGTTTGTGTTTCACACCAATGTATTTGTGTGCACATGCAAAACAAATTTGCAAAACACATGATGAAAGGATAATACTCATGAATTTAAGTATTTATCATATTGTTGTATTAATAATATGACATGTTGTCAAAAAAAAATATATTAATAATATGACATGCAACATAGTTTGTTACTTTGTTTGGGTCATTATTAATACAAGTGCTTTCTTGATAAGCATTTTTTATTATTTAACTTTCTTTATAACAACCTTGATCGTTTCAAAATTACTTAGCTGAAACTCATAAAGAACAAACGCATTCTTAGAAATCGTAGTTAGCTGAAAGAAACATAAAATTGAGAGGAGTAACTGTACGAGAAAGCTATTCTCTTCTAGACTGAACTTCTAATTTTTATAGCGATTAATTATTATATACATATAATAATATTTGACATTTAAATCTTATTTAGTTGCTATAGATAAAAAAAATGCAATAAAAAATATCAAAATTATTGAAATTTAAATCTTAAAAGTATTCATATTTCAGTAATTCAAAATTAAAGAAATCTAATATATTTGTTGAGTATATAATTAAGTAAATAAACTGTTTTCTCTCTCTTTCTAGTAGCTTAAACGTTTAGATGAGACATGCAATGGTCACACATTTCAATAACATCGTTTGTTAAGCATAATTCAGTAAATAAAGTGTTCTCTCACTATAATAACTTAATTTTTTAGATGAGATGATCAGTAATCACACACTTCAATAACATCATTAATAAATTTCGACCTTTACAAGATGGAAAATTTTTATCTAATAGAATACAAATTAATATGCACTAAGTTAACTTAGAGTTTCTATTTCTATATGGGGCTTTACAACATTAAAACATTTAGGGGTCATTTGGTGTGAGGGATAAAAATAAATAGTCATAGGATAAAAATATAGTCTAGGGATAATTTTTTGATATCTTGTTTGGTTGCCATGTTCGGGATAACTTATCCCACCATTTATATCATAATGATGGGATAAGTTATCTCATATATATGGTGGGATAACTTATCCCAGGATAGTTAATCCCGGGATAACTAATCCTGGGATAACTTGTTCCCAACCAAACGACCCTTTAGTATTGCGACATTGACATGGTGTCATGTTCGTCAGTTTAAATCGACATTGTACGCCATTCCCTAAAATAAGGTCACATTATTCCAATGTTGTCATGTTCATCGTTTTTATCTCGATTTTATGTGATAACCAAAGGAGCTCCATCGATTTTGGCCCTTGATTATCGACCTATTTTTAGTAATATGTATCAGAATTACCCTTTAAGATAGCCATCACTTTAGAAAATTAAGACATAAATGATTACTTTTTTTTTCCCATTTTATCCTTGAATTTCAATAGTAGCTAGCATTTTCCAATAAGAAATAAATAAGGGTAATTCGATAAATTACACTTTAAACTTAATGCTTTCTTCATAAATATGTTAAAACCTTGAAAAAACCCACTTAAAATGGGGTGAAGGGGGTACTATGGAAATCTTTTTAAGTTTTAATCTCCTTTTCTACAAAGAAATTTCATGAAAAAAATTTAGTTTGGAGTATAATTATCATTTATAGCTATAATTTATCTAATTATAATTCATAATTGTTGTTTTGGAGATGTATATGTCAGCTCAACCTAGTTGTATCAACACAATACAATTTTATTGGATACATTCTATTCTCGCGCAAGCAAAATACATTGTACCCACACTCTGTAAAGTTGTATTAGCACATACAACGCACTTCAATATACGTTACAATCATCAGCTTCAAACGTCATACATACAACTGAAATGCATACAACATATACTTTACATACGTGCAACGTACACTTGTATGTCACTGTATTCAAGTGTATTACACTTGTATTTTATGTAATACACTTGTATCATCCCGAAAACGACTGAAACCTAGTTGTATCAACACGAATGATAAATACAGTATATAAATTAATTACACCGTGTAATTTTTCTTTTATTTATCACAAATTTACGCCTTTTTTTATTATTAGAATTGGGTTATGGGCCAGAGAACACCACTATCATTCTTGGATCTTTAGTGTTGGGCTACACTTTTCAGCTCAACATTATTGGGCCCAGTTCTTCGATCATCGGTATATACTTAGTATAAAAATATAAAATAAAAGTATATATATTGATTATATACAGATTATACAAGTTTCTTGAGGTGAAAAGGAATCAATCAGTAATTTACCCGTATGCATCAACAGAAGAAAATCTAGCTTATAAGTTATGAGTTCACGTGAACTTAAGAAACGGAAGATACAAAATTCTTTTTCAAATTGACTGATAATTTATTTTAAATTATTAATGAATTAAGAATATATATATATATGTATATCAACATTGACAAAACATTTTTTTGTGAAAATAACATAATTCTTTCGGTCTATTTTACTTGTCATATTTTTTTTTCACGGCCCTTAAGAAAATATAAATGAAAAGAGTAATTTGACTAACTTATCCCTATTTATTCCATATTAATCTCTTCACATTTATTGAGTAAAAGTAAAGGTGAAAAAATTAATTAATTACATCTTGATTTTTCAAAATAAAAACTATCCGTCCATCTCAAATTATTTGTCATGTTTATCTTTTACACATTTATTAAGAAAAAAAAAATTATAATAAATATTATATCTAAAAACATAATTAATAGTATATATCCAAACAAATATAAATTCCAAAAAGCTTACACAAGTAAATAATCATATTACCTAATTAGGACCTAGATACATTTTAAATCAAACATGGTCATTTAATTAAAACAAATGCTATCATATTCCATAAAACAATTAAAAATTAATTATTTTTCCTTTTATATCCATTTTAAATCAAACATGGTCATTTAATAAAAACAAATGAAACCATATTCCATAAAAAATTGAAAAATTAATATTTTTCCTTTTACATCCATTTTATACATTTTAAATCAAACATGGTCATTTAATAAAAACAAATGAAATCATATTCCATAAAACATTGAAAAATTAATATTTTTTCCTTTTACATCCATTTTATACATTTTATATCAAACATGGTCATTTAATAAAAACAAATGAAACCATATCCATAAAACATTGAAAAATTAATATTTTTCCTTTTACATACATTTTATACATTTTAAATCAAACATGGTCATTTAATAAAAACAAATGAAATCACATTTCATCAAATATTGAAAAATTAATATTTTTCCTTTTACATCCATTTTCTTACCAAATCAATAATTCAATTCATAGATCCTACCAATCTACATCCAATTTTATGCCTATATATATTCTTGATAATAAGAAGAAAAATTATCAAAAAGAAAAATGGATAAACAATTCTCGAAGATGGTTTTTGTGTTAGCTTTATTTCTTATTTCATCTGGTATGAGTTCTTACTCTAATTCTTTTTTTTTTTTTTCATTTTCTTCACTTTTTAAAAATATTAACACATATCGGATTAATTTTATATATAATCGCTAAATTTTATCACTTGTAACAGTAAAGTCATAAAATTATTTTTTTTCCGTCGCATTAAAGGAACTGAGCTTTATGTGAATTGCTTAAGAGACATAAATGATCAAAAAATTAAATTTATGATGCTTAACTTATGACATATCACTCACCACGTTAGTGATTTGGGGTTGAATTTTAGGTATTTTTCGAAATTGAATGAGTTATTGTGTTATTTCAATTTTGGAACTTGTGATATTTGACTAAGCATTTTTGACTTTTATTTTAATAATACGTGCTATTTTGATCCGATGACTAACATATCTAATCAAATTAAACGAAATGATAACGGTTAGTAAAGGTACTTTGGACATTTAAAAAACTATGCCTTTCGCAATATATAATTATCAGAAAAAACTATTTCTGCATACCATAATTCTACACATACTTAGACGCCCACAAAAGTCTTCGATAATCCTTGTTCAATTACAACGATGAACATTGCGTTCTAAGAATAGATTAGGCTATCACCATATTATGGAATTGCATTCTAATAGTGGATTACGCTTCACCCCATTGCTTTTAAAGTTATCATTCCGTTTAATTTGATCACATCTGTTAGTCATCATCGGATCAAAATAACACGCATTGTTAAACTGAAAGTCAAAAGTGTTTAGTCAAATATCACAAGGACCAAAACTGAAATAACGTTACTAACCGTGACTATTGTTATAATTTTTTTTTTTTTTTTTATAATATTGCAGGTTCAATGTTGCAAGCAGAAGGCAAAACATGTAACGATGGTACAGATTGTCTTAAATTTTGTGGTCCAAAGTTGTTGCCTGCTTGTCTTAACCATGTATGTGTTTGTGTGCATGTGGAGAACAAGTTTGCAAGACGTATGATGAATGAAAATACACATGATCTTCATCAAGCTTCATGAATTTAATTATTTCATAATTGTATTAGTGAGAGTAATAATAATATAGTGATCTTTTTTTTTATGCAACTATAGTGGTCATTTTGATTCATTATTATTGCATCAATAATATCGACATGAGTGCTTTCTTGATAAGTGTTTTCTATTATTTGAATTTTTATATATTGTTCTGACTCTTTAAAAAGATGTTGATAGATGTGTGTGCGCGTGTGTGTGGGGGAAGGATAAAATTAGTCAGTGAAAATATGATCCACTTAATTCGCTCAAGTTTGAACGAGTTAATGAGTCATCCATTTGTTAACTCAAAGACTCAATTTAATTCATCTGAAAGAGGATTGTACTGATATGTAATATAAATTAACCCATGAAATTTATAGAAGTATTTTTAAAAAAGATCTTCTTCTGTTTGATATGCTACGTACAGTCATAATAAAAGAGAAAAAGTTTAATTACGTTAGATTCATAATGAGACAGAAGAAAGCCATTCATTTCGCTCGAATTGAGGATTGATTGATCTAAACCAAAAATTTGATATATTGCTCAAACTATTTCATTGCTTCATTAGAAAACAAAAGTAGTTTTCAAAATTTACCTAACAAAAATAGTTTTACTTACAAGATTCCTTTTCAAAATTGATTGATAATTTAATTTAAAGTATTAATGAATTAAAGAAGAAATATATACATCAAACATTGTCAAATCATTTTTTGGCTATTCTTTCCTTTTCTATCTTTTTTTTTTTACTTTAATTTGTTCACTTTTTGCCCACACTAAGTCTCTTTTATGTTAATTTTGAACCTAAATTGACCACTTTAGACTTATCAAGAAAACAACATAACACAAGTCATCCTCAATCTATGGACAAAAATAAAGTTGGTTTGTTTACTTTAATCATAAGTAATAAATAGGTCCTTATGTGTATTGCATTTAATATTGGATGGAATTCATGACATAATTTTCAAAAAGTTGACCTGTCTTTATTTTTTATTTCTTCCGTTCCATATTAGTTATCATGAACAACGATAATAATAATAACATATTCAGTGAAATTCAATATGTGGGGTATAGGAAAGATAGAGCGTACACAACATTACGCATATTTAGAATGATAGAAAAGTTGTTTCTGATAGACCCTCGATCGGCTTAAGTGAAGCATACCAAACAAGTAGGAAAATAATGTACAATAAAGAATACTAGTAGCAACAACAATCATTATGAAAATCGAAGGAAAGAAATCAACCTGTAATTAATAATAAAATTGAAATCCGAGAAAGTAGGAGACTAGAGAAATAATAGTCCCACTAATAAGGGAAACCAGACATCGCGTGACTACTTACTAAGTAACTTTTTACTCTAATCCTCGACCTCCATGTCCTCATATCTATCCTAATATTAGTTTTCATGTTTCGTTTTTTCAAAAATCACTTTCATGATTTTCGAAGTTGAAATTGGATTTGATCAACTCAATAGTTTACAATTAAAATTTAGATATTCAGAAATTATACGCAAAGTACTACAATTTTCAACTTTTCTCATGTTAATTTGATGAAAATATTATATTTTAAGATGTCGATTAAAGTTTACATAATTTGACTCTCGAGAAGCAAAATATGACAACTAATTTGGAATGGAAAGAGTTTTTTTTTTATTCTGAATTTTGAAGTATTTTTCTATGCTTTTTGGTTCCTATCGCTTTTGTAATTAATTTGGATTATGACTTTTGCAGATTATGTCATTTTCGTTTTAACTAATTAAGTTTAATCATCACGTATCTATTATATTAATCATCATTTGGAATATCTATTTTAATTAGTTAAGTTAATTGCTTTGATATATACATGGTGCATGTACCACGGAATAAAGTCTAGAGTACGAATTATTGGTGCATGATTAGTGACGGAGCCGAGATTTTCATTAAAGGTCGTTCAAAATACGTAGAATCCAACACACAAAGAAGTTACATGGGGTTCAACATCTATCATATATACATGAAAAATAATTTTAACCATGCAAAAACAGTATAATTTTAAGCCCTTCCTATCAATATCATAATCTATTAATCTTGCAGCCCACTATGGAAAAATACTCAAATTGTCTTAAATTGAACATTGACTTTTTTTAAATATATTGTTGATTTTTCTAAAGAGGTTCCCTCTGAAATTCTCTTACTTGTTGAGTTGTTGTAATGTTGACATATGGCATACGTGCATTTTTCTTTCGATTTTTCACTCGGCGTTCAGTATTGGATTTTTCGTGCTCCAGCTAATACAGATTCACATTGCATAAGCAGGGATAGATCTACAACATATAGCGTATGAGTTCACATGAATTCTGTATTTCTATTTAGAAATTCATTAAATATTTATAAATATATGATCGTAATATAACCAATTGTTATTGTATATTAAAATTTCAAATTCTGAATTTGCCTTCGCGCATAAGGCTCGTAGAAAAGGGAAGTGCTCCCTACTTTTCTTTCATTTCCGAGGCTCGTATATATGCGAGGCTTATGATTATGAATGAAAGGATCTTATTTATTCTACCGCAACCTTTGATGGTACGTCATTTTTTCCTTTCTGGATTTGTACCAGAACCAATTAATTTAAACTTTTTTTAAGGAGAAAACCAGAAGTAATGAAAGTGATATTTTCCTTTCCCCATCAGACAACACAAGTGAAAATCAAAGTTCCCATTTTGAGAAGGCAACAATGACAAAGAGAGAAGCTAAAATAAAATTCCTTGTTAAGAAATTTCCAAAGTGGTCCTAGCTAGGCCTTAAAAAAGAAATGGTTGAATATGCACATTATTTCTTTATTTAATTAGATAATTAGTGTCGGAAAATATTATCAGGTTGAGTCCATCCATAAAGGGTGCTAAATGATCCACGAGCTAGGGTTTGAAGGAGTTCTCTGCATCGATTTTTTTTTAGGTGTTTGTGAAAACGAGAGAGTTCATCTGTGTTGTGAGAATTCCCATCGACCAGTAATTCGAGTCAGATTGATGCATTCGTTCCACTTCGCCAAGGAGAAATATCGTAATTCTCCAAACTGGTTCTTACTTCAAAGTGGTCCTAGGCCTTAAAAAAGGAATGGTTGAATATGCACACTATTTTCTTAATTAGATGAGTGTCAGAAAATATTACCGGGTTGGTCCACTCATAAAGGGTGCTAAATGATTCACGAGCCGGTTATAATAGAACGACTAGGGTTTGGAGGAGTTAATAATGAACTTTTAGGCCGTGAAAACAAGAGAGTTCATCTCTGTTGTGAGATTCCTATCGACCAGTAATTCGAGTTGAATTATTGCGGACGTTCCGCTTCCGCTAAGAAGAACTATTGTAAGTCTCCAAACTAATTTTTACTTAAATAAGTGAAAAGGATATTGATGTTATCTCCAAAAATGCAAAGTCTAGCTATAACAACAACCACAGAAAAAGACTTTTGGAACATATTGGCTTTTCCAATATCACACTTTATATCATATTTCTCTATCAACTAAGGTACAATTTTATCTTATTTCATAATCAACTAAGACTAAAAGAAAAAAAAGAAATTTCAAAAAAAAAAAAAAAGTAACCATAGACAAGTCGAATATTCTAATTTCATCTTGTGAAGCAACCTCTATTGATTCCTTATTTCTTCCAAACTTTTAGTTGTCAATAAAGCATATGTATTGTGTAATCTTAAAGTTAGTCCATCATATGTTATATAAAAAATTAACAATTTAAACTTTAAAATGAATTTATTGTTCTCAAAAACACAAGTGTACGCGATTGTACACGTAATAAAGTGATAAGATTAGGGTATCGAACCTACAAAGACTTGTGATTACCTGTTAACTATATTCAACTATCTTAATTATTTAAACAAGAAATAAAACGTGTAACCCAATGAATTCTGGCCTCCATGAAGGCTCCTAGCTAGCTCTTTCAAGGTCAAAAGTTATCTAAAAGAATCGTGTCTAGAATGTATTTATAGAGTACAAAACTACTTGCGCTTAAAATCCAAATCTTTCAAGAATCGGGAAAATTGACTATTTGGACGCGGCACCCTTGGTGGCGCGATACCTTTGGTGGCGCGCCCAACGTGCTAAACTTCCATAGGGTGTTTTCAACGCTCTCCTAGCGCGATTGTGACCTACGACACTACCCGAAACTTCTCCAAAATACAACTAATTTTCATATGCGATCCCACGGTGATGCGTGGTCACGACGTCGACTCATTTTTGGTGATTTTCCTTCTCGTTTAACTCCGATTTAGCTCCAAATAATTCGAAACTCACCTAATTATCAAAATACACCAACATAAGCACACAATCACTACAATTAATACTCCAAAAAACAATAAAAGTACTTTAAAAAAAGTGGGGTTAATATTGGCCAAGAAAAGATAATAGAATGTTTTGATATTCCCCCACTAAATTAAAGGAGTGATTTGCTTGAATGGCCAATCAAGTATACACTTACTTATAAATTAATATAAAATGCTAATCGATATAAAGCATTTTTTGATAATGACATTTTCCATATCATATTAGTTTTTAAAAAAATATTACTTTCTTTATTCCAAAAGGACACTTGTCGGAGTACAACATGCAACAAATTTTAATCCTTTGTGTAAATTCCCAAATCGATGTCTTTAATTTCTTGAAATTCTTTTACATATGTAAAATATTATACTATAAGTATTAGTAGACTATAAATAGGAGTAAATGTGGAAACTATTATAACACAATTGTACATCGATAAGGGATGCTAGATAATTAGACGGTTCATTAGTTACTTTAACTATAAATTCTAACGTTATATATCTATAGAAATATCATTATGGGGGTTAAAAGACATTCTCTAAAATTTTAGAAAGCGACTAGGATGAGGGTTATTGTGAATTGTGGTTATTGTGAATTCACTTCCGCTAATTAAAGAGAAACTTATAAATCTCTTAAACTAGTATTTACGATTAAATTCAAGTATTGTAACACTTTCAAGAATTCAAACACCTTATTTTAGAAAGTTTGGTCTGACCATAAATAATGCTTTGGATATAGTAATCATTATATTAATACATTTTTTTAAAAGCATATAAAACGTGTTTTTGAAAACTTGGTATTCACTATTCTCTATCCACCTCTTCTTCATGGTGTGGCCATCTTTATCTCTTATCCACTCTTGCCATATGTACACTTATAATACACATTTGTACACATTTTTGTAAAAATTTCATTACACATTAGCAACTTAACGAGAGGTCTCGTGTTTGAGTCTTTAGAATAAAAGAATCTCTGATACAAAATATCTATACGAGCATATAAATGAATCTTTTAATTAATATACAGTCAGACCTCTCTATAACGACTCGTTGTTATAACGGTATTTCACTATAACTGCTTGATTTTCTCCAGAATCGATTTTGCATGTTATATTTTACTTCTCTATGACAGCATTCTATTCGATTACAGTAATGACATTCATTATAGCAGTACACTCTTTGTAAAATTACCCTTCTATAACAGCCATACTCAAATAATATGTGATAATACTTTGTCCATTAGTTATGGTCATAACTTCACGAGGAAAAAAAGCTATTAATATTTGTCTTTTGTATATTCATATTTTTTCTAATTTTGCACATTTTTACGTATAACGGCTAAATGAGATTTAAACGTCAAGTGTCACTATACATATATAACAGCACATCACTATAACAATCATAAAACATTCAAACAAACGCTGCCACTATAGAGATGTCTGACTATGATACTTCTTTTTGTTGTCTGATTAGTCATTATTTAAATTTTTATAATTATTACCTTCCGCATAACGTCATGTTATTTCGATTGGACACCAACTCCACTGGTAAGTGAAAGAAGCCAAATTGGTGGCGGTCTTAATTTGTACTAGTTTTTTTTATAGTGGAATTGGTTACGATTGCCACTTTCATATATAGTCATCAATTAATCCACTTTCAATTATTACAAAATTGTTGATAAAATTTAAAGCATGGGATAGAGCAGTGATGATGCCATTAATTAGTGTGCTTCTCTTGCTTGATAAGGAGAAGACAATGCACCACTCACTATATCAAATCATGTTTCTCACACAGAGTAGCTAGGTCCACATTAATAGTCAAATGAACACAACATATATAACAAAGATATAATAATAGGAATGGGGCTAAAAATGCCCTCATCTATAGGAAATATAAAAAATATTAAGGGGTTGTTTGGTACGCCGGATAAAGTGGGATATTTCAATATTGAGTTTGGTATTAAATTTAGATCATGTATTTGATTGACGGTACAAATTTACTCCTGAATTAATTTATACCGTCAACCAAACACAGTCTGAATCTAATACCAGTCTTGAGATATTCACCTTTGGATTATTTTATCCACCTCCCGTATGGGATAAATAAGTCTAGAAATTATAATTCTGAATAATTTAGTCTGTGTATCAAACGACCCCTAAGTTCTCTAAAACATTCATACTTGATACATACTTTATTTTGGTTTTCTCATTTGGTGTCTGGTCCCGACTAATTCAGATTCGCGTCGCGTAGTGCTCATTCGGGGTAAGCGCTCACTATCAAGGATTTTTTCATATCAAGGACTTAAAATCAAGACCTTTAATTAAGGAAGTAGCTATCCATTCTCTGCATCATATCCTTTGGTGATTACTTGCTGCATAATTTGCAAGATAATTTGTTACACCATTTGCTTCTATGAGCACATGATTCAATGGAGGTTGACTCATTTATGCATTTGTTTTAATTGTTAGTGGGGTTAAATTTATTTTGTAGGGCCATTTTTAATACAGGAAATAGTTGATTATATCTTAATAATATTCAGTTTCCCATGTGATATCTTATTTTCATACAATGTTTCATCAATCATTCTTTTTGGTTATTTATGGGATGGGTAAGTAAACATTTGGCCACTTGGTACTTGAAACTTCTCTGTTCTTTCCTCACTTTTCTTCTTCATCCCCACACACACAAAAAAGAAAAATTTCGTGCACAGAATATTTCACGTTCATACAGAATTCGAGAAAAAGCCATACTTTAAGGGTGTGTTGTGTAGGCAGCCGGCCAACAGCCTATCCTGATGCAAGAATCAGTGACTGATTTCATGATTCGAATTCGTGACCTATAGATCGTGACACAAAGACAACTTTTTTTTATTGTTGCAAGACTTCCTTTTCAATGTAATAATGTAGAGACAGCCTACCCAAACACAAATATCAATGTCATATTATACGATTTGAACTCATAACCTATACACTTATACGACTTTACTAATACTCCAAGATTCTCATTCAACAAAACAAGAAGAAAAAAGAAAAAGAAAAGAAAAGATAGAAACAATAAGGCTACACAAAATGGCAAATTTGTCAAGTACATACTAACTAGGAGAGACAAGATTAGGAACGGGGATAGACCGGATAATGTGAAAATGACCTCTGTGGTAAACAAGATGTGTAAAGCGAGACTAAGATAGTTCAGACATGGGAAGAGAAGGAATATAAATGCCCTGATGAGGAAGAGATTGGCGGTGAAAGGTCTAAGGAGAGGTAGAAGTAAACCGATGAAGAATTGAAGTGAGGTGATTAGACAAGATATGACACATTTTCAACTCACCGAAAACATAATCGGGAATTAGGATAGAAAGTTAATAGGTAGTCGATGATTTCTCTCTTTTGTGTGTGGGAGAGGATTCTAGTTTTTTTTTTTTTTGTTCATACTTCTATAATAGCTTGTTTTACTCCTATATTTTTCAAATCTGTTTTGGACAACGTTTTTCTTGAGTCTATCAGAAAAAAATATATTTATCTTTTTGAGGTAAGAGTTAGGTTTGCATACACCCCACGCTTCTCGAACCTCACTTATGGAATCACACTGGATATGTTATCGTTGACCTGGAGTCTCAAGAACCCCACATGGAGTGTTCCTTACTCCCATTCCGTACGGATGCTCCTCTCCATAGCCCTCATTATTGGAAGATCGCGATTCCCGAGGAGTACGAAAAACACCAGTTAAGTTGAAATGTTAAGTTCAATTATAGTGCAGTTAAGGAGTTTGTTTATTTGCACCAAAGAGAGAGTCAACAACAACAACAACAACATATCAACGTTTCCGTAAGTATGGATGGTTTGGTACGTGGGATAAGGATAATAATTTCGGGATAAAATTTGAGATTAACTTTATTCCATGTTTGATTTGAGGTATTAGTTAATTCTGGAATTATTTTGTCTCACCATTTTTACTAAAATGATGGAATTATTATCCCGTACAGAATGCCCCAATGGTGTAACCTAGCTAGTAGTCAATGAAATGGATTGAATACCTTGAGGAGTTGAGGTCTCAGGTTCAAATCTCAGTATAGACAAAACCGTAGATGGTTTCTTCACATTTGTTCTACCCTTGCTGGATAGAGTTCTCTAGTATCTATTGTTGGTGGGAGATGACAGGTATCCCGTGGAATTAATCGAGGTGCACGCAAGCTGACTCGGACACCACCGTTACAAAAAAAAAATAAAAAAATTACTATACCATACATAAGGTCAGATAAAATAATCTCATGCAATATCCCAGCCAATGAAATATCCTTGCTTATCCCATCCGGCAAACGAAACAACCCCGCAGTGTCTCGAAAAGGTGAGGTGTATGCAGATCTTACCAATGAGGTAGAGAGATTGATTTTGAAAGACCCTCAACTCAAGAAACCACAAAATAGGGAGTGGAAGATCAGAAAAAAGATAACAAAAAAAAGATCCAATTTTTGCAAGTAAAATTATAGGGGCAAATTGAGTAATGCACTTAGGAAGGGTAGAGGAGGAATAAGATACTTGATAGCAATGTGAGTGGATGTGGATATAAGCGTGTCAAACTTGGTTTTGCCAACACTCAATATGGAAGGCAAATTGTAGGCACACGTGAGGAAAAAAAATTCAAGAATCCTTTACTAAAATAGTTGTTGAAAGAAGGGACGGGTGGTCTCTTTATATGACGTGAACAATCTTCATCTCTTGAGCTAGTATTGAAGTTGATTTTATCCATCCCGATTCTTGATTTTTCAATGTTAACCTTCATATTATATTGTTCACGCTTCAGATGTCCAGTCCTGAGTGCGTGGAAAATTTTCAAGAATCGTTTACTAGTATTTTGTCAAAGGTGAGTGAGTAGGGTATGGAATGTATTTGTCTTAATGGATATTTGCATATTACCACATTGGGCCCTACCCTCCACCCCCACCCCTCCAATTGTGTGGGGTGTAGTGTTGGGAGGTTTACTACAAAAAGGCCACTATCAGTAACACCAATATATACACAAGCAAGCAAAGCAAGAAGTTAAGCAACTCAACACACACATATATACAGAGAAAAATGGAGATGGAGAAGTTGGAGATGGAAATGAAGCAATCAAAGTTCAAGAAAATTTGTGTGTTTTGTGGGAGTAGTCCTGGCAAGAAGAGCAGCTATAAAGAAGCTGCAGTTGAGCTTGGCAAAGAACTGGTGAGAAAAAATTACTCTGTTTTCATTTTATAACCCCCCCCCCCCCCCCCCCTCTTCAAGGTTCAAATATCAGTAGAAGCATAAACATTAGATGGTTTCTTTTCATTTGTCTAAGTTTTGGTGGATAGAGTTATGTGGTACCTATGCTGGTATGAGACAATCAGTACCCCGTGAAATTATACATGAATTGGCTCGAACACCACATTTATAAGAAAAAGAGTGTCTTGAGTCTTGATTCAGTGCCCTACCGCGTGAAATTATGTGCAAATTGGCTCGAACACTACAGTTATAAAAAAGGAGAAAAGTGTATTGAGTCTTGATTCACCTTGTTAAAAATTCATGTTTGAAGGCTCTATACTTGAGAAGAGCATTCTTGAAACTTTTCTAATTGATGTTTTGTAACAAATGTGTCATTTAAGTTATTTTTCAAACATAAGGGGCCAATTTTATAATATTCTTTCCACTCCACCCCACCCCCACCCCCACCCCTAGTTTCTTGGTTAAGTTTCTAAAGAACTATGATTGTCCACTAAGCCGAGGGTATATCGGAAATAACCTCTCTATCTTTATGAGGTAGGATAAAGTCTGTTTACACTCTATCCTTCCTACACCCCATTTGTGATATTACACTTGGTATGTTATTATTGTCATTTTGTTGTATGATTGTCTACTTCAACTTTATGACATTACTCTTTTTTGCTTGTATACAAGGTATCAAGAAATATAGACTTAGTTTATGGAGGAGGAAGTATTGGTTTGATGGGATTGGTCTCTCAAGCTGTCTACAGTGGTGGTCGTCATGTCCTTGGGTGAGTTTCCGCGTTTACATTATCAGATTGCCTAAAAGATTAGTTCATATAGTAATATTTTATACAAACTCGAACTTGTAACATGAAAAATAAGATACTTTATTCGCTATAACAGATTAAAATACACTAATAATTTTAGTTTTGACATTGATTTGACTGATCACCTATTTAACCATAGTTGGTTATGATAACACACACACACCCCTGACTAAAATTTTATCATGTTCTTGTATTCAGAGTGATTCCAAGGACACTCATGCCTAGAGAGGTATGCTTTTTTTACACATTACTAGCATTTTGAAGCTTCTTTTTTCTTCCTTCCTGAAATTGCTTGCATAAGAGAGGTGCTATGTTGCTCAGACTCTTCAAAATGTTTTTGTATTCATGTCGATTCCTCAAAAACGTACTCGTGCTGTTTCAATTTGTTTGTCTTAATTTCCTTTTTAGTCTCTTTCAAAAAGAAAGTCTCTTTCTCTCGTTTTTTGACAACTCATTAATTTCAACTTTCGACGTGGTATATCTGAAACCACAAGATTAAAGCACATTCTGGTACATTCGACATATCTTTAACTTAAGACCACAGGATTCAAAAGTCCTTTTTGCTTTCTTAAACTCTGTGTCAAGTCAAAAACCAGACAAACAAGTCAAAACAAAGAGAGTGATATTTTAGAGGATCCAATAAATACCTGACGATATTTTTGAAGATTTCGAGCAACGTAGGTCAGAGGAGAGGAAGGAGAAACATGAGATATTTAGCATATTTTTTGGTTCTTATTCTTTGTTGATCTTCTTAGTCTACCAAAGGCATGTCTGAAACCACAAGATTAAATGATATTTTGATACATTTTACTATCTTTAACTTAAGACCACAAGATTCAAAAGTCTTCTTTGCTTTTTTATACTCCGTGCCAAGTCAACTGAAATGGAGGGAGTGGTATCTTTAGAGGAACCAACATGTATATGACGATATTTTTGAAGATTCCGAGTAACGCAAGAGAGGAGAGAGGAAGGAGAGAAACATGAGATATTTAGCATATATTTTTTTGGTTCTTATTCTTTGGTTGATCTTGTGGTAGGCTATTAGTTGGAATTTCAACCTCATCTTTATTATCTTTGGACATGGTTCTTGCACTTGTCGGCATGGGACATACCTTAAAGTGCAAAAACAGAATTTTTGTTAGTATTTAGTTTGGTTGTTTGTGTTTAATTTGCTTCCCATCTTTTCTTTCTTTTAAAATCCATCACTTTCTTTGTCCCCCTTCCTTTCTCCTGGTCCCCCTTGTTGTAAGTAGATGGGTCCTCTTTTCTACTTTAGACATCTAAAAAGAAAAATCTAAAATAATAGTACTTGGGTTGTTTCGACTCTTCAAAAATGTCATCGGGTGTGTGTCGGATCTTTCAAAAGTAGTGCAGTTTTAGAGGATCCACACGGGTGCGGCATCATTTTTGGAGAGTCCGAGCAACGTAGACTAGTATTGTGTTCTTGTACATGAAGGGGAATCTAGTTGTTTTGCGTTTGACCTATAGGTTACGGGTTCGAGCCGCGGAATTAATCACTCATGCTTGCGTCAGGGTAGACTGTCTATGTCACACCTTTTTACGTGAGGCCCTTCTCCTAACACTGTGTGAACGCGAAATGCGTTGTGCATAAAGTTGCCCTTTACTATGTTCTTGTACATGAAGGGGAGTTTTGTTGTAATCTACGGTCACAGGTTAGAGTTGTGAACTCAGCCATTGATACTTGCATCAGGGTAGACTGTCTACAATGTCTATATGAATGCGAAATGCTTTGTACACCGAGCTGTCATTTAGTAAGATCTTGTGCATGTATTTCTACATCCTAATAGAAGTACCAAAATATGCTCATAAATGCAAATTGTACTTGACCACTCTGAAGACACTGTCTTAGGCTTTGAACCTTTCAAAACACCAAAAAAAGCACATGTAATGTTGAGTCCTCCACCCACCCCCACTCCCACCTAATTGATTGTTTTAGCCAGTCATGGTCCATTTATTAAGTCTCCCAATCAAATGGATATTCAAATTAAACACTGTAATGATAGAAAGCTTCACTTATTGCCTTTGATCTCACATCAGTTTCCTCAAAGATGAGACCTAAGTGAGAAGGCTACTCTAGAATCTAGAACCCTCATCATCTCCTTTTTGTTCTCCTTCCCTTTGTCATGTACTTCCTTTCATATTCTTCAAAATTTGTCCTTTTCTTGTCACATATGTACAATTTTGCTATGACTATGAACACCTAAAGATTTTAGCCTGTGCCCAATAAGTAATCACGAGTTTCATACCTCAACTATACATCCATTTGTATTAAAACAAACTTCTATACTGAGTTGGCCTACACGCGTCTGTTGTCGATTGAGAACAAATATTTGACCAACTCAGCATCGAGGTGTGTTTTAATACAAAGCGAGTGACAGTTTAGGTAGGTTATAGAACAATGGATAGTTGATGTTGAAACTCATGAAAAAGTGACAATTTAGGTATGTTTTTTACCATCAATTCTAGAATTAAAAAGAAGTACAAATTTGGTATGGCTATGCCTTGCCCTAGCGGTAGATAGCAGGTACTCCGTGAAATTAATTATGAATATGCACAAGTTGATTCAGACACCACGATTATATAAAAGAGAAGTATAAATTTGCTATGACTATGTCCTTGCCTTTGCCCCATCCTATCCTCCATGCCAAAGAAAAGACCCTCACCATTCATTTAGGGGGTGATATTCACCTTATGAGTAAGAGTAGCTAAGTTTTTAGTGTTTTGGATTGACATGGTATGTGGTTATATTATTTTTGTATTGACTTGATTCTTTCTGTTATGTAAAATACCAATAATAGTGGTGTGTACTGACATTTTGCAGATAACTGGTGAAACTGTGGGTGAGGTAAAAGCAGTTGCAGATATGCACCAGAGGAAAGCAGAGATGGCCAAACATTCTGATGCTTTTATAGCTTTACCTGGTTTGTTCTCATTATCCTTTCCAAGATTCTTGGCCATTTCTCACCACATAATACTTCCTCCGTTTTAATTTGTTTGTCTGGTTTTGACTTGACACGGAGCTTAAGAAAGTCTTGTGGTGTTAAACTAAAGATATATAGAATGTACCAAAAGGTTTTTTAATCTTGCGGTCTTAAACATGTCACATGAAAAGTTAGAATTAGAGAGTTGTCAAAAAGAGAAAAAGACATTCTTTTTTAAACGGACTAAAAAGGAAAGTAAGACGAACAAATTGAAACGCAGGGAGTATATGTTTTGTACTAGGGGAGCCAAGGGTGTATCAGAAACGGCATATCTACCTCCATAAGGTAGGGGTAAGGCTGCATACACACCACCCTCTCCAGACCCCACTTGGGGGGTTACACTGGATATGTTGTTATTGCATGCTCTATACTGGAGTGTCAAAAAGAAATCTAGTATGCATATGTTTAGGAGAGACCTGAGAGGATTCACGATTCTGGATAAATTATTTATACATATTAAACTATTTTTCGAATACAAATACAGAGTTTGAGTCAAGACTACTGAATTCTGCCGAATTTCAATGCTTGTATCCTAATACTGAAGTAGAATGGAAAAGATATATCCTAAATGGTGGAACATTAACCTAAAGCAAACTGTATCCTCTGAAGTGCACTTTCAACTAAATGCTGTTTCCAAAGACAAACTTGTTAGTTTCTTAACTGCAAACTGTACCATTCTCTGTCGTTGAAAATATAATTAAGTAAATATAACTACGCTCTTTCTAATATCTTAAAACTGTTAGATTAGATGATCGCACAGTTAAATATGACGTGCTAATGTTTATAGGTGGCTATGGAACTCTAGAAGAACTTCTTGAAGTTATTGCTTGGGCACAACTCGGAATTCATGACAAACCGGTAGGACTATTGAATGTGGATGATTACTACAATTCCCTCTTGACATTCATTGACAAAGCAGTGGAAGAAGGTTTCATCTGTCCTAACGCGCGCCAAATCTTTGTATCCGCTCCTACTGCCAAAGAGCTTATGAATAAACTCGAGGTAAATTAGCTTATAAGCACTTTTTAATGTATCTTATATGTTTGTAAGTGCTCGAAATGCTTATAAGCTTAGTGTTCATAAGTCATTTCAGCTAAAAAATCATAAGTTGGTCATCCCTAACTTACAGATCTTTCTGCTTATACGCACTTTAGGTTTAACCAATGCTTTTTACGATTTTACCCCTAATATCTTTTGTAATTTCTGAAATACTTTTCCTAAAGCATAGTTTCTATTTCCATCATTCGTCCTTTTCTATTTGAAAAGACTTCCAAATTTATATTTTTTCGTAAATAACTTGAAGGACATTTTAGTCATTTCAACAAAAAAGTGGTTATCAGCACATTCTCACCCCTAACTTACTGATCTTTCAGCTTATAAGCACTTTCGGTTTAACCAAAAAAATTTACAATTATATCGCTAATATCTTTTGTAATCTTCAAAATACTCTTCTTAAGACATAACTTTTAATTATCTCTCTATTCTATTTCCATCATTCGTCCCTTTTTACATGAAAATACTTTCAAATTTATATTTTTTCGTAAATAACTTTAAGGACATTTTAGTCATTTCAACAGAAAAGTGGTTATCAACACATTTTCACCAAACATACTGACTACTCATCATCAGTTTAAGCACTTTTATTCAAACACGTAACTTCTTACATATAAAATTAGCTTCAACACCTAGAAGTATGCTTATCGATAACTTTTAATCAGCTAATCCAAACGAGCTCGTATTATTTTGCAGGAGTACTCTCCCAGCCTTGAAAATGTTGCATCAAAACTTAATTGGGAAAAAGAGGAGCTAGAAGAGTTTATTCCAGCCCCAAATGACAGATACCAACAAGCTAGTTTAACTAGTTATAGTCCTCCAACATAAATGTCAAGAAGACCAAATTTTAGGGGGGGTGGGGTGGGGGGTTGGGGGGGGGGGGGGCAGTTTATATAGTTATTTAGACTGCAGAAACAAGTGCTCAAACAATATTATTTCTCTGTTTGAGGATATTGTCAATTGACATTGTATCATGGATAGGGATAGTGTCAATTTTCTCTTTTATTTATGCAAATTGTGTTGGTACTTTTTCCATTTCTCTTGATTCACCCACGAGTTCGACAGAATTCAATAGTTTTGAATCAAACTTCGTATTTATGTTTTAAAATACGTACAAATAATTTATCAAGAACTCAGTAAGTTGCGTTTTCTTGAATCCAGAACCTATAAACTCAAAATCTTAGCTCCACGCTGATAGCCTGATATACCAATTCAATCTAAGTTAGTATTTACCATTTCTCTGATTCACCTACGAGTTCGGCAGAATCTAATAGTTTTGACTCAAACGTTATATTTGTGTTTTAAAATACGCGCAAGTAATTTATCAAGAACTCAGTACGTTGCGTTTTCTTGAATCCATAATCTATAAACTCAAAATCTTAGCTCCGCCGTTGATATACCAATTCAATCTTTCATAGGAGTCTACTTATTCTAGTTAAAAATTGTAGTGTTACAGTTAGAACTATCAAGAAGCTATGCAGAAACAACTGTCAAACATTGATGATTTTTTGATGGAAAAATTCACGGAAAATATAATATGAAAAATTGGTTCTGGAGAAAATCAGATTGTTATATATAGTGAAATGTTACTACAAACGAATGATTCTTATAACGAGATTTGACTGTAGTAGTTTTACAGTAAATAAGACAAAAGAGCCAAGAATATGCAAGTAAGATGAGTGACTAGAAAGGCAAGCACGTATGTTTCAGATTGTCAAGACAAGAAAATAAAGTATTAAGATTACAACAAACATACCCGGTATAATGGGATCTGGAGAGGATAGAGTGTAGGTAGATCTTATTACCCTTACATCAGAGGTAAAAAGTTATTTCCGGTAGACCCTCGGCTCAAGACAAGAAAATCAAAACAGTTCAAAGCAGTGCAGAAAGTGAATAAACAGAAGCGAAAGCATCACAAAACATACTTAACAGTAATTATAACAAAATATAACATCATGAGCGGAGCCAGCTTGTTGCCAAGGGGTTCATCCGAATCTCCTTTGGCAGAAAATTATACTATTAATACACGGTCAAAATTATCTTTTATGTATACATCGCAGATATTGAACCCCCTTCAGCTAGTTCGTGTGTTTACTTCTTCAAATTTTGAACCCAATTAGTGAAAATCATGGCTCCGCCACTATATACGATAGTCTGAGTACAAGAAATATCAGACAGTAATAAAATAGAAGGACAAGAAACTATAGGAGCAATACTACCAGTATGGACGGGGATAGCAAGACAACACACTACTATCTACTACTTAAATATTAAAATTGAACTCATTAAATTTAAATTCTAAATCCGACTTTAGTGACAAGTAAATATATGTATGATGCATTGAAATCATGATAGATTTTGCACAAACCTCAAAAAGGATAGAAAATAGATTTTCATTTCTTCCTTTTTGGCCTTATGGAACTCTGACTAGAGCCAATAATACAACATAATAATCTTGATCCATTTGTTTGTATATCATATAGTCCACTATTTGGTATATGCTTGTTGACTATGTTTCTATAGATACAACATAATCTAGATATTGTTTGATTGTGTGGATTGAGATTTAGATTTGCTTCGATTAGAGGCGAATTCAAGATTTTATGAGTTCATATTTATTATTATTTTCTTTATTTTTAAATATTTATCACATTTTTTGTTTATACGTCCCTTAAAAAAAATATTAACTAGAGGGGTAATTTGACTAATTACCCTTATTTATTACTCTTCTCTATTTAATACTCTCTCTTTTGCACTATATTAATATCTCTCCATATTTAGGACTAAGGGTAAAAGTGGAATCAAATAAGTAACTATGTCTTGATTTTCGAAAATGACAAGTATCATGAAATATTTATTCGTAGTAAGGATGACAAGTATTTAGAAACGAGGAGAGTATTTATTACACTTTTCATGAATTATAACATATAAATTTATATTCTGCATAGAAAGTTTTGAGTTCAGATGAATCTGATGACAGTATTCTACATCCACCTCTGACTTCAAAGAGGACAAGCACTAGGCTAGACTTAGACGCTCTGCCCAATTTATCCCAGTTTATGTAACAATTTTCATTTTTTGAGATTCAAATTTTTAAATTTTAATCATACATTTGGACGTAGAATTTTTTAATTTTTCAAATCTTTTATTATGAAGTGATTAATATATATGAGGAGATTGTTTATACATAAATTGCTAACTTTAAAGGGGTATTTTTATCTTTAAATAATTTAATCTCTGCAATAATAATACACATATTAGTATTCCACGTTTTATCACAATACACTAACCAAACTCTGTTAAATTATGTGGCTACTCATATTTATTTATTTTCGGTTAACCAAGCAATATACATCTTATATGGGTCCTTATGTTAAAATTAGTTATTCCATATCACTAATCAAATGATGCTAATTAACGATATTAAATTTAGCTCATAAAAATATAACTCGTCCGACTTTTATGTATGATGAAAAATTGACTAAATGGTCATGGGGTCAAACATATACTTGAAAATTCTGCAGAAGTTAAAAGGAACACTAATAATTGGACACTAGGCATGATTTATGATGATTGGACTTTGCAAAACTTAAAAAAAATTACTTGTGAAAATGAAAATGGGAGATGGGGTGGGGGGATTTGGGGGGTGGGGTGTAAAAAGTGAAGAATATTCAACTAAAAACAAAACATGATCAATATTGTTGTTGCTAGCTGACTTTGCAACTCTAAATTAAAGTACAATATTTTGTCCAACATTTTCAATCACAAGTATTATCTTAATGATGATGAGAGTGCTAATTAATTACAATTATGATGTGGGATGGTTAGTCAAGGATTTATGATTTATGATTTATGATTACCTAATCCTTAACTTATGCTCAATTAAAAGCCACAAACATCATAAGGTGAAAAATGAAACATGGAAGAAATAAATATGGTGTTGAGTGACATGTGTTCAAGATGATGTGGCAACGCCTAGTCAGAACAAAAACCAATGAAAAGTCGGCAAGTGTTCAAATGATATGTCTGAGTCAATTACAAGTAACCTTATCACATGGCATTTGTTCATAAGCAGATCGATCCAATATCAACTAACACAACAGAAAGAAGTCTGCATCATCCTAAGTTCAAGAAATACGTTTTCTCAGCTCTCGAATCACAGAGAATTTATGAGAGGAGAATCAAGATAACGACATCATTACATACACTTCAAATTTCAACATTTTTTGTTTAAACTTCAGTCATATGAAATTTTAGACTCCAAATATTCAAAGTTATTCTGAAATAGGTAAACTCGCAAACATTTAAAAAATCATGAATTTCTTACGTTTAACATGTAAAATGAAAAGAAAAGAATAAGTGTAAGGGTCATAAGGCCCAATGGGCCAAGAAAAATAAGCCTATAGTGGGGTTAAGATATATTTGATTGAAATCTTTAGCCCAACAAATAAATTCTTGTGCTTTTTCCTTGAATAAAGTGGAAAATATTTAAAATTTATCGTCAGACGCCTACTTAGATTTGTTTTATTCCTCGTACTCTAAATATGACTGTCATTCTTAGAAGCATTACGTGGAATTTGAATTACAACAACAATAACATACTCAATGTAATTCTATAAATGGGGTCTTAGGAGGTGGTGTGTACACAACATTGTTCCTATCTCGTGAAGGTGTAGAGGTTGTTTTCGTTTTCAATAGACCCGTTGAATTTAAATTGTTATTAATAATTACAGTAACATATAAATTACAAAGAAGTATTTGAACTATATGAAAATGTCTTTGAAATGTTTGAAATAAATCAAAGAATATTATACAACAACAACAACAACAACAACATACCCAGTGTATTCCCACAGCGTGGGGTCTGGGGAGGGTAGAGTGTACGCAGTCCATACCAC
The DNA here is from genome assembly GCA_003996215.1 of Jaltomata sinuosa. Lineage (NCBI taxonomy): Eukaryota > Viridiplantae > Streptophyta > Magnoliopsida > Solanales > Solanaceae > Jaltomata > Jaltomata sinuosa. The sequence continues at coordinate 733,724 of QJPP01007239.1, forward strand.
TACCTCAGAGGTGAGGTAGATAGGCTGTTTCCGATAGACCTCCGGCTCAAGGCAAAACAAAATCAAAGAATATTATATATAGTTAATTCACCTACCACCCCACTACTGGTGAGACAGTGGTATTTTGAGTCACTTTTGTCAAATGTGGAGTCAATAATTTGAATTCCCATTTATACAAATAATAATAATAATTATTATTATTATAATTTTTCTTAGTGATCTTGAAAATAATAAATAAAAATAATAAGACAAATATGAAATCTTCAATTTGCTTTAATTAATATGTAGATAGCGTGATAATGTAATGTAATGTTCCTAGTCCAATCAATACCCCAAACTTTATTTAATATTTTATATATCTTTTTTATATAATAATTACTAATTTTATTTTTTTTCAAAATAACAACTATTTTTTCCCAAGTCCCAATGTAATTAATTTATATAGTACCATGTATAAGTGGCACCTAGCTAGCTACCAAAACACTATATAGGGTAGAACCACAAATAATTGGAGTACAATACAATTTTGTTGTATAAAAATAATTAATATGCCTCAATTTCAAATAAGTTGAAATTTGATTATATTACTTTTCATGTCATGTTGCTCCATTTAAACACATCTCACTCCAATAGGAGTGTACAAAATCGAACCGTAAATCGAATCAAACCGCAAAAAAAACTCTACTAGTGCTTTGGTTTGACTTGGTTTGGTTTGGTATTGGAAAAAAATCGACTATAATTGGTTTGGTTTGGTTTTAACTAAAAAAAGTCAAACTAACCCGAACCAACCCGATATTACATGTATACTATTTTTAAAAATATTTTATACATAAAAATATTTATCGTGATGTAATTTATAAATATTTTTTTAACTTTTTCATAGTTTTTATCTTTCAACATATTATTTCAAGTTTAAACTTAGAATTTTAAATGATCAAATAAGTCTTTTTTACAACCCATAGATATTAGTAATTCAAATAAAGCTCAAATCCATACGAATGTTAACAAAAGATTATTCAATCTAACACTAGGAATGACAATCATGTTAGATATTTATTCTTTAATTTTACATAAATACATAAACTAATTTATTTTTCTGTTTAATATTTAATCATGTAGTTAATACTCATTAGACTTATTTTAGCATGACTTAATACTTTTAAATTATGATTATTTTTATTATGACTTATTAATATGTTCTATGCGATGTTATTATTTTATTGGTTGAATATTTTATTGTCATTACTCACTTCATAAATTTCAAATAAAGTGAATATATTTTGTGTTATTTTTTTAAGAAATGTCTTAGATAATTGTATTTTGCTCGGACAAAAGAAATATTTAAATCACAAGTTAATTATATGTTTGTATGAAGACTTTATCAAAAAAATCCGAAAAAATCCAAAAAACCTGAGGAAACCGAAAAAACCCGAAAAAACCCGAGGTTAGAAAACTCTACTTTTATTGATTTGGTTTGGTTTATAAATTTAAAAATCCGACACTAATGGTTTAGTTTGGTATTTAAAAAATTCGAACCAACCCGGTCCATGTACACCCCTACACTCCAAAGGGGGCTCTTCGACCAAGAATGTTTTCTTGTAGGAAGATTGACTAATATAAGTCGTCATCCGTCTAGGAAACAAAGCAAACTATCTTTCTTTGATTCCTCTTGCCGGTAGATAAGAGAACGAAAATGGACCGTAGATAGTACTCATGATTGATTCGAGGATTTTACATGGCAGAGTAAACTCTTCTGGCGCATTGCATTTTCTCTAATGTCCCCCCCTCCCCTCCTCCCAGTTCATCGTACTAGAGTGATTCGAGAAGGAAGTAGTTCAATAGATAATACACTACTAAATAAAGAAATGTTTTCTCCACTATGAATCAATGAGAAATTTGTGCTATAGAACATGATTTTCCCACTCATTTCTCATCGAATCAACTCACTTTAAAAATGCATGGTGGAAAACAGATTCTCACTGAAAGTCTCTATTTTTTAGTGGTGATAGTAAATTCGAATCCTACTATAAGTCTCTATTTTTCCCATCTCCATTCTTCATAAGTTTAACACTAGAGAAAATATTTAAATCAAATAAGTAAAAAAGACAAAAGAAGAAAGAAAGTCCACATATTCCATATTTGGATGAAGTAAATATGATTTTTACACTAATTAGACCCAATCAAAGACAAGTGTTTTTGACCTAAATATAGGCAACATTAGGCTCAAATCAAGACCTTAAACAAATCACCCTATATATTATTTAGGACTTATAATATATAGTATAAAAATTATTCCCTTTGAAAATTAGAAGGACATAGAAGTTTCCTTATAGCATGTGAAAATGCCTCGAGATGATATATATATATATAGATATTTTAGGAGTAACTCCACTTACTATCAAATCTAACGACCACTACCAATCGAGGTCATGGTGCAATGATGAGACTGTTCTACTCTTAATTAGAGGTTTTAAGTTCGAACTTCAAACTCATGATATGAAAAAAAATCTTATTGGGAGAGCCAATCCTAAAATGGGCCATATAAGCCTTGCAATGTGCGATCTGTATTAGTAGGGGTTCCAATACAGACACCAAACACTGTGCGGAAACAAAAAAAAGTGTAACACCCACTTGAGGACAAGATTCTTCATCTTGACTAAGAGATATTGTATATACTTATGTCTATCTAAAATAGAAAAAGATGAAGCTTGGACTTTGATTTCTCAAACACATTAATTGTTAGGCCATATGCATTATGCAACTTGCTAGCTAGACAACCCCTACCATAAAGTTCATGTTTAACCATGTGATTTTTTCAACTTTCAATTTTCTTGAATTCCACTACAAGAAGTCAACAACCATAACATATGTAGTGTAACATCACGAGTAGAATTTGTGGAGAGTAAGATATACGTATGGATCGGACCTTATCTCTAAATTTGTAGGGTAAATTCTTTTTATAATAAAGAGAAAATGATAGAAATAATCTATTATGTTTATGGGACACAGGTTCAATGAGGTCTGGTAAGCATATTCTTGAGCAATTTTAATCCTTTTAAGTTTGTCAAAAGCGATTTTTTTTGGATTTTCATCAAATATTTAACAAATTCGGGTTGTTAAATATATGAGAACCGTGAAAAAAAAGAAGTTAAACCCAAACAACAGGAAAGTTTCATGAGATTTGAAAATCACAACTTTAAAAACTGCATCAGACATAAAAAATAGATTTTCTTTTTTAAAAAAATAAAAAGAAAAAGTAGAAAATGCACCTCAAAAATGTGTAATATACTCCAAAAATAGACCAAAAATAGCAGAAACTATAAAAATTGCACCTCCAAATATGAATTCATGTTAAATTCCTTTTTTCACCGTTCTCGTAAAATTTAGCAACCAAAGTTTATCAAATGTGCTCACTTTTGATAAATTTAAAGAATTAAAACTATTAGGAAGTATATTTAAAGAGTCACTTTCAACGTACTTCCAAATATATATAAGAGATAATTATATTACTTGATCGGTCTATAATAAACGAAACTAGTAATTCAAAAATAAATCAAATTACATGTTATAACATGTTAAGTTATATATACTAATAGCGTAAACATTTTACACTATTAATCAATCAGGTATATAAGTTAAATCCATTTTATAATTAATTAGAGTTTCACATTGATGATCATGAAGTTGTACGTAGAGAATGGATCTCTTCACGTGTACCTACGCCCCACTAATTAGTAATTATGATTAGGGAATTATGACATCCTTTTTATAATAATTAAGATAATAAAGCTAAATCTCTACACTAAAAATAAATAATAGTAGTAATATTTTTTCTTCTATATATTCCATGAAAGGTCAAACCCCTAAACCTTTCTCAAGAGTCAATCATGTACTTCTACAATGAAAACAAAAAATACCAAATAAAGCACTAGAAGATAGGTGTACATTGAACACCAAGCAAATCACTTTGGAAGTCAATATAATTAATTAAATGTAATTTTATAAGTGAAATCTGAACCTGTTAAGAGGTTGTTTTTGATACACCTTCGACTCGAGGAAAAAAAAAACATTTTTCAGAGCAGAGATTTGAAACAAGTACAAGAGTAAAAAAAAACTATGATGAAAATATTAGCAATAAACTAGTAATAAAATTGATGAATAAAATAATGCTATTATAATAATAATAATATTGATATTGAAATAGATAGATGTTCCAGACTAGAACCCAACTTTATCACTGAGAAAGAAGAAAATGTTTGACTATCCACTAACCGTCTAATCTAATCCTATATCCATCAAGGAGATGATTCAACATAACTTTTTATAATTTTAAAAAAAATAAAAGAAAAATCAATTCAAGGATAATCTTATGTTTAACCATGATTATTTTTTTCAACTTTTAACCATGAATTTAACTTATATTCGAAAGGAACGAGTGCTTCCACTCCTTTCACCGATGAGTCATTCTTGCGAGAAACACCAATAGCGTAAATTAATCAATATATTTTAACACGTTATAGCATGTAATTAATCCATGTCTTATTTTTTTTTAGATTACTATTCATAATTTATTTTTATGAATAGTTATATGCGATAATTATCTTTTAGGTGTCTGATAAAAAAAATTACACTCTCAATATTTAATTATATATTAATTTAAACCCTTTTCCAATTATTGGAGTTACAGACTGACCATGAATTGAAGTTCTACATAACCTTTTTTCTTTTCTTTTCTTAGTGTAAGAAAATTATTTATAGATCTAATTGTTGACCAAAACACTATAAATTGTAATTAGTTTTATATTTATATAACCGTGTATTCACGTTGACTTTCAACTATGTTGTTATTAATGTCACAAACTCATAGGCAAATTTTCAATGTTTTATTTCCTTTTTGTTTATTACTCACTCCGTCTATCTTTACTTGTCGATTATTGACTTTGCACACTTCTTAAGAAACTAGGAATAGAAGGATAATTTTACCATATCACCCTTTAAATATAATAAATACAATGTCTTTAAAAATATAATAGAAAAATGATTATAATTAATGATAAGGGTAAATTAGCTAGGAACTAAGTGTAAAATTATCTCTTGATTTCATAAACTGGACAAGTATTGTTGGACATCTATTTTTAGTATAGTGGACAAGTAAAGATGAACGGAAGGAGTATTACTCCTTCTGTTCACTTTTACTTATCCATTATTCCAAAATAGATTTTCACTTATAGAGTACTTGTCACTTCTGACGTATCAAAAAAAGACAATTATTATATTTTTTTTATGCTTTTCAAAGCATTGAATTTATTATATTCAAAGGGTGATATAGTAAAATTACATTTTTATTCTTTGCTTCTTAAGAAGTGTGCCAAGTCAAACATGGACAAATAAAAATGGACGGAAAAATATTATTGAACATATATTTTTAATATACTGGACAAGTAAAAATGGACGGCTGGAGTAATAAGTTTCATTTTAGGGTTTGCTTACGTTAATCATCTCAAAAAAAAGACAAAAGACAGAAACCTTAATTTCACGTAAATGTTCACCTAACTTTTAAATGAAATAATGACAAAGCAAAACCTTAATTTTCTTCATCTAATTTAAAGTTTCACTTAATTTGCGTGTGGCTTCTTGTCATGCAGCGTTCCATGCGTAAAATTATCGTCACTTACAAGTTATCAATAACAATTACTACTAAGAAAACGCTAATTTTTGACGTCAGAATTTAACTCGTCGTTAAGGGATAACCCGTCCCTTAGATAGACAAAGGCACTAAGTCGCGTCCCATGCTATCACTCTGTCATCTTCAAACATGTCTTGTCGAATCATTATTAGTTGTGATACGTATAATGGAGTAATATTAATTATCTGCTTTGGGCCGAGCCTGAATAATTTTTTTTAGAAAAATCTCACACCATTAAAAGTATTCATACACCTTAATTATGCATAAAGTATAGACCTTCACTTCTAACTCCTTCAAGGTTGACTGATTTTTCTCTTGTCTCAATCGCGAACTTGAAACTTTTTCTTTCAAAAGTTATTCTCACCGTCATGGATTCTTTAATTTGGTATTTTAACAGTTAATTGAATCTTTAACTTTCTCTCCTCAGATCGAAAACATGTAAAGTCTTTTTTTATATATATATATTTACCGTTTTCACCAGCTTTTCAATATAGGACTTTATTCGTACCCGGCCGGTAACAAATTTTGAGAACCATTATATGGGCGGCATATATGCAATTTCCTAGAAGAAAACTTTATAGGAATTTGTCCCAAAATGAAAGCAAATTAATCTAGCATTTCAACTTGTCCAAAAAGTTTGGCAAGAAGGCAATAACATGAAGTATTGCTGCAATGTTCATCCACTCAAAAATTAAAATGTACTATATATATATATATTATATTATACATATATGTATGTTCATACTAATTAAAAAGTCAACTTAGGCCAACTTATAAATTTATTTCACTATAAATATCTTCATACTCAATCTATTTTGCCCAATCACAATTTGTTTTGCCATTTTTTGGTGTAAGGCTTAATTTGCTCAAGAAGAAAAGGCTCTCAAATAATATTCTGTTTTTCTTGATTCCCAAGGTAATGTACAGATATTTTCTACCTTGTATTAATTATTAGTTCTTTAGAATATTTATACTTCTTTCGTTTCAAAGTAAGTGTCACTTTAACGAGAAAAAAAATTGTCTCAAAAGAAATGTCACCTTAAGAGTTCAAGCCAAAAAATAATATGTTTTTTCAATTATATCCTTGTATTAAAGAACTAGTACTTATTAAATAGTGCTCAATTTCCAAGAAATATCTAATATATAGGAGTAACTTAGTAAATTATGTCTTCTATTTTTTTATTTTTATAATGGACGTGAAATGAGCTAAGGTGACACTTATTTAGGGACGAAAAAATATATCTTAGTATTTATTACTGCCTTTTATTCCTTCCGTCTCATTTTATGTGTCTTTTCAGGGGATCGTTTGGTTGGAAAACAAGTTGTTTCAAAATTAGAATGGCAAGAATATTATAATATATACCGGGATTGAATAAAATGACGTGTTTATATAAGATCACGAGTTCTAAACGTCTATCTTTTTTGCAGTCACTAATGTTTGCATTAGAATAGGTTGTCTACATCACGCCTCTTGAGGTATACCTCTTTCTCATAGGCCGTATCCTGCATGAACATGGAATGTTTCGTGCACCGAGCTGTGTTTTTTAAAAATAAAAAAGAATCTTGGAAGTTGGGTTTGACAATTTGAGATTCTGAGTGGTTTTAACATTTTGAAAATTGTGTGATCTTTGAGTTTTTTGCAAGTGAAATATATTATGTGTCTGATCATAGAGTCTTTTACTCTTTAAAAGATTCATGTGATCGAGAACTTTGAGTAATATATTAGTAATTTCAACGTTTTTTGTCTTTCTATTTTTGGTAATTTATATCATAAGTAATTGATAAATAGAAATTACTGACAGTTAACTGATTATATATAACAAGTTACTATTTCTTCATGTTCATTTTCAATGAACTTTACTTTAATGTTTTTTTGCTTCCATTAGTCGAAAAGGGTATATATGGATCATTTGTATAACACTAGGGGTATATGAGCCACTTTTTAACAAATGGTATATCAACTCTAAAACTCAAAGTTGAGAGGTATATCAAGCTCTTTTCTCGATAAAAAATAGTATCAGCATACTAATCTCAGCATTACTAATACATCATACTAAACAACCCTTTGGTGTAATGGTAGGGTAAATGTATGAGCCATTTTTTTTAACAAGGGGTACATCAGCTCTATATCAGGCCCTGTTCCCAATAGAAAATAACATCAGCCTAACTAATCTCAACATTATTAATACGTCCTACGTACTAAACAACACTTTAATTAGTACAAAGATTAGATTTGGAGTATATCAGACCTTTTTCCCGATAAAAGGTAGTGTCGGCATAACTAATTCCAGTGTTACTAATACACCGAACTAAACAACCCTTTAACGAAGGGTGTATCAGCTCTAAATCACAAAGTTGAAGAGTATATATCAAGCCCTTTTCCCCATAAAAAAATAACGTCAGCATATAAGGTCTAAACCGCAAAGTTAAGAGGTATATATCAGACCCTTTTCTCGATAAAAGATAGTGTCGACATAACTAATCCCAACATTACTGATATACCGAACTAAACTACCCCTTTAATTAGTACAAAGATTAGATTTGGAGTGTTATAAACGCAGGGTGGTGGCCTTCTTTTAGGGCAAAAAAACCGGATTTTTTTAATTAATGATGAAATGAGTGATTGTATGTGTAAGAAAAGCATATAGTATAATTATAATATTAGCTTTAAACCGTTAACCCCATGTGATCATCCCTCATTTCTCATGGCTTTCTTCAATTCCAACTTTATTACTTTTCACACATACTTTTAATTAAGTGTCCTATATATATATATTTTTCTTGCACAAGATCCATTGTTCTACAAACTCCAATACCAAAAAAAAAAAAAAAAAGTCATTACACTTTTTATTAGTTGTGTTAATTAACAAGCTCATTTTCAATCATAGAACAACCTTGTTTGATCAACTATTGACATATATTGTGTGGTAAGTGTACAAGTTTTGGTTAAGTATTATCAATAGAGGTAGTTTCAGAATTTTAACTTAACGAGTTCAAGATTCTGAGTTTTCGTGTGGAGCTTGTATTCATACTACTTTCATAGTTTTTTCTCTTGTATATATTTATGGTATATATGCTGAAAATAATGTGTTTTTTCCAATCACAGAACCTTGTTTCAAGTGTGTGTTTTGGTTAAGTATCAACAAAGACAGTTCTAGAATTTTAACTTAACGAGTTTCAAGATTCTGAGTTTTTCAAAATATTGGTATAGAACTTATATTTATACTACTTTTTTATAGTTTTTTCACGTATATATTTACGGTATATATGCTGAAAATAACATATATATTTCAATGATACAACCTTGTTTCAAGTGTAGTGTTTTGGTTTAAGTATTAAGAGAGGCAGTTCCAGAATTTTAACTTAAGGAGTTTCAAGATTCGGAGTTCTTTGAAAATCATTGGTGTAGCGCTTATATTTATACTACTTTTCGTAGTTTTTTCACGTATATATTTACGATATATAATGCGTTCTTTCGAGATTTGATCATTACTTGATTGTTACTAACAGTATTCCAGGTGGATAGTTCATTTGGCTCCATTTAGTTCATTAGGTGTATAGTTTTGGTTAAGCATGAGTTCAAGATTCCGAGTTCTTTGAAAAGATTGATACAAAACTTATATTTATGCTATTTTTCGGAGTTTTTCACGTATATATTTAGTCTTTGAGTTCAAATGTTCGGTTTTTTTCTTCAAGATTTGGTCTTTACCTTGTCTTTTTAACATTTTTGCAGGTAAGTGTATAAGTTTTGGTTAAGTATCAACGGAGGCAGTTCCAGAATTTTAACTTGACGAGTTCAAGATTCTGAGTTCTTTGAAAATATTGGTATAGAACTTATACATTTATACTACTTTTCATAGTTTTTCAACTTAGTTTTTGAGTTTAAATGTTTTCAAGATTTGGTTTTTACTTTGTGTTTTTTGACATTTTTGTAGGATTTGGCTCCATATATGAGAGATGGGGTTAGCTAGAAATCCTAATATAAGAAGTGGTGATTCCTTAGAAGGGATGTTGAGTGATTACATGGGAGGTAAAACAGCAAAGAATATGAGATCACCAAAAAGTTCAGCAAAAGTTGTGACAATATTAACTTGTTTGCAGTTTGCTTTTGCTGTTTATGCAACATTTCTTCTGTATTACATGAGTCCATCAATAGATTTGAGTACTAAACCAGATTTTACATGGGCTACGAGAATTGCTCAGTCGTGGAAACACTTCATTATACCTCCACATGTTGTTAGTCGTGTTGTCGAGCCAAAGCCTTTTACTCCTGATGATGTTTGTGAACATGAGAAGATTGATTTCGAACAGAAGAAGTCTAATGATGCACTTATGATCAAGTTGAAGACGGAGTTGTATCAAGAAGTGAGGGATTTTCAGAACGCGAATCTTGGTGGTACTGAGACTCTATCTGAGCTAATGTCGATGAAGTCTAAATGGGATTTACGCGGTCCAAACAAGGCGAAAATCACAGTGATATTGAACCATTTCAAGAGGAAAACTCTGTGTTCTCAGATTGATTCTTTGCTTAGCCAAACTCTCCCATTTCATCATGCTTGGGTAGTTGCATTTGGAAGTCCTAATGAGGAATCTCTTAAGAGGATCGTTGATAGTTACAATGACTCGCGTATAAGTTTTATCAGTTCATCTTATGATTTCAAGTACTATGGAAGGTTTCAAATGGCTTTGCAAACAGAAGCTGACCTTGTGTATATCATAGACGATGACATGATCCCCGGGAAGAAGATGTTGCAGATTTTAGCACATGTTGCAGGGACAGACAAGTACATGAATTCTGTTTTGGGAAGTATTGGTAGGATTTTGCCTTTTAGACAGAAAGATTTCATTTTTCCGAGCTATAGGAAGTTCCGATCCAAGGAAGCCGGGCTTTATTTGCCTGATCCTGCTTATAATATCACTGTGGATAGAATTGTTCAAGCGGATTTCCTCTCGAGTTCTTGGTTTCTTTCTGCTGAACTTGTCAAGACACTTTTTATTGAGACGCCCTTCACTTTCATGACAGGAGAAGACTTGCACTTAAGGTAAGATTTCTACTTCAGTTATGTTGGAAATGGTCTGTGTTAGTTCCTTCAAAAGTTCAACTTGATGATAGAAAAGTACAATACAATTTGCTTGTAGATAGATATAGTATGATCAGAGTGACATAATCTAATGCACTCCAACTCGTCCTCATTGTGTCTCGTGGACACCTGATCTTGACGTGACACATAAATTTTGGAGGTGTGTAGATGATCATTTTGTAAGTTGGAGTGTTCAACTGACACAGTGAAGACGAGTTGAGGTGTCTAGATGTGTATATACTCAAAGTTGGAGTGCTTACTTGTCAGTTGACGCCAAGTTTGAGTGTCTGTTTACGTATTATGTCTTATAAATAAGCAGTTACGTGTTTGACGTTTCTAAGAATTTTACTTTCCTGGAAAACAAAATGCAGCTATCAGCTTCAGAAGTACAGAAATGCTGGTTCATTTGTGCTACCAGTTGATCCAAATGACAAAGAAACATGGGGTGACAGTGAGCACAGACTTGCTTATGTATCCGAAACCACTGTAATATTCAAAGACACGGTTCAAGTCCGAGATGATCAGTGGTGGAAAGCACTCTCCACTGGTTACATAACGCAATGGGCAGCGATGAATCCTCAGAAAATCGATGTACTCTTCTATGCCCATTCTGTCGATGAAGTTAAAGCTCTCGCGCCTCTTCTTGAAAAGTTCAGATCAACAGTTGGAAAAAAGGCCTACATTGTTGTCTCAGGAGGCAATTTCTGTCCTTGTGAAGATGCTGCTGCAGCTTTGAAATGGCCTAAGGTGGTATGCAAAGAAAGGAGATTCAAGATTATGGATTTAGGAGTTGGTGCTGTATCCGGGATATCAAATTCAGAAGTCCCCGTTGTTCAGACAGTCTACGCAAGCATGAAAGGACTAATCAAGATTCACAACCCCAGCCTCGTCATCACGGTAGCTGATGCAGATTCTAATGTGATGAAAGCACTCAAGATGGCTACAGAAGCTAACACAAACAGTTCAAACTTGGTTCTTCTACCTAGATCATCAGTCACTAAGGTTCTCTGGATGGCTGATCTTCGTTCCACAGCATTGCCAAGTAAGATATCGATGAACGTTATACCTTACATTTCCCTTGTTTTTCTCTACATTTGATCTGTATAGTCTGAACAATGCAATTTGTACTTGCAGATTGGAACCGTATGACGCTTTCTATAAACATCATCACACAGAACAGAGCTAATTCACTAGCAAGGCTTCTCAAGGCACTCAGTGACGCGTACTATATAGGTGATCAAGTTCCTATTACTTTCAACATGGATAGCAAGGTGGATGAGGCAACTATAAAGCTTGTTAACTCATTCAATTGGCCTCACGGACCCAAAACTCTTCGAAGAAGGATCATCCAAGGAGGCCTAATTCGAGCTGTTAGTGAGAGTTGGTACCCCTCATCGGATGATGACTTTGGACTCTTACTCGAAGATGACATCGAAGTCTCCCCTTACTATTACCTCTGGATCAAATATGCTCTCTTGGCCTACCACTACGACCCTCAAATATCACTCCCCGAGCTCTCCTCTATCTCTCTTTACACACCACGGTTGGTGGAAGTTGTAAAAGAAAGGCCTAAATGGAATGCAACAGAGTTCTTCAAGCACATTCATCCAAACACACCTTACCTCCACCAGTTACCTTGCAGTTGGGGCGCGGTATTCTTTCCCAAGCAATGGAAGGAATTCTACGTCTACATGAACATGAGATTCACAGAAGATGCAAAGCAAAATCCAGTACAGATACCAAAATCAAGAACAAATGGATGGCAAGCTTCTTGGAAGAAGTTCTTGATAGACATGATGTACTTAAGAGGGTACGTTAGCCTTTATCCGAACTTTCCAAATCAAATGAGCTTTTCGACAAACCATATGGAACCAGGAGCTCACATAGCAGCCAAGAACAATGTGGTTAAGCATAACAAGGCGGATTTTGAAGTGCCATTGCTTAAAGAAGATTTCAAGAACCTCTTGCCAAATGGGAAAATGCCTCAAGCTTCGAAGTTACCTTCGTTGAACCTCTTCAATCAACCTGTTTCATTAAAGGGATTAAAGACAGCAGGAGCAAAACTCGGGTCAGACGTACTTAAATGCAGTCCAACTGAGATAGTATCCGTTCACCACGATACAGGTTTACCATCACATTGTGCAAGATTCTGAGAACTCCATACTCGTTTCGACTACAGATTACAATTCTTTTGTTTTATCTCCCAAGAATTTGTTTTGAAATTTTTTTCCATGTTACATTATTTTGTGGGAGAGAAAGATGAGGCTTTAATGTTGCAGCCAAAAGTGGCTTTCTGTATCCTCTTTGTTCTGTCTAATTCTTGTTATCAATGATAGAAATGAAACACAAAGTTTAGCATCAAAATCCAAATCATGTCATTGCAACAAGTCTCAAGTTTCAATCAGTATGTCCTTGTAACTGGAACAATATCCACCATATAAAATACAATTGAACACGGGACGACGTATAGATTGAACACGAGAGTCCAACCCAAAACACTAGTAGTCTATTAGGTGGGAGAGCACACTCGGTCCGTAAATCCATTGGTATTTCTCTTTTTAATCAAATGAAGGACAACTGACACAGAATAATCTCCCCGCACTTGAGAATCAATGACCTCGTTGGTCACTACTGACACCACTTCTTTAATTACAGCTTTCACTCTTGGCACCCATATGGCCCCAGTTGGTCATGACTGACACCCCTCTTGGATTCAAGCCACCACTTTTAGCACACTTTCACTTGGTCACGACTGACACCCCTCCTAGATCCAAGTCACCACTCAAGGCACTCCACTAGCCCAGCATTTCGAATCGCGGCCAAGTATTGATCGACCTGCTCTAATATCAATCGTTATAAACTTAACATGCTTAAGAGTCCAAAACCAAACGACTAGTCTATTAGGTGGGAGAGCTCACTCAAGTCATAAACTCATCAGTACTTCTCTTTTTAATCTACGAGGAACAATTCACACACAACATATTTTGTCGATACAACGACCATAACAGCATACTCAGTGTAATCCCACAAGTGGTGAGCGGAAGAGTCGTACCAACTGAAACCAACATGGAAACCTGGCTGTTCAAGTCTCAACAACTCATGAAAATCAAGAAAAAAGTACAATATTAAGCAGAGTGTGGGACAGAACTCATGACATGCAACACACAATTTTCTTTAATTTTCTGTTTCAAAATAATCAAGAAACTGTGCTTTTGCTTTCAAGAAATGTAGATGGTTTACCTAACAGGGGGGACTGTCATCTAAGTATTCCTTCCGTACATTTTTACTTGTCACATTTCGCTTTACGAAAGTCAATTTAACTAAACTTCAAAGCTAAATTGAAGTAGATTAATTTAATATTTTAAATTTTAAATTTAGAAAGTCGAAAACTATACGAAAAATATTACAAGTTACAATTTTTCTTATATTAATATGATGAAAAAATACATCTTAAAATGTTGGTCAAAATTCGTACAGTTTGACCTCGAAAAGCGAAACAATGACAAGTAAAAGTGGACGGAGGGAGTAGTTGGTTAAATTTTTCACCGACAATAGAAAAGTTCACCACAAAGGACCTGGTTCTTCTCGTGCCTTTACTGCAGTTTCATTTTTACCATAAAAGCAAGTTATGGAAGGTAAAACATGAAAGAAGCATGTTGGCAAATGTCTTTCTTGTTCACTATTTACAACAACGATAACATACTCAGTGTAATTCCATAAAGTAGGGTCTAGGGAGAGTAGGTGTACATGGATCTTACCCCTACTTTGAAGGTAGAGAGAGTTGTTTTCGATAGACGAGAACTCGATGAAAAACAGATCAAAATAGTTCGGAAAAGGAAATGACAGAAATGAAGACGCCATGGCAAATACTATAGAAAGCATGACAAAGCATTATAAACAGTAACTACAAAAAAAAATACGATAATCGAAGTACAAGAAGCGACAAATAATAACAGAAATCGAGTAACAAGAAGCAACATGAGTAATATTACGAATATTAGTATGGAATAACAAGCGAGGTCACGCTCTACTACCATAATATGTGTCCTCCACAACGGGAAAGGGTCAAAAATATTAGAAATAGCTCAAAAATGCTCTTCTTCCACATATTGGATAAAAAATGCTATAAATAGAAGGAGGGCATTTTTTAGTCAAATTCTATTATGTTGAGGGCTTTTTTTATCCAATAAATGGAAGACGGGTCATTTTTGATCCAATAAGTGAAAGGACATTTTTTGAGTCATTTCTGATGTCGTTCTCATGTTCATAAATAATGGATCATTAGCCCGATGTATTAGGAACTACTGTTGATTGTTACTTAAATTTTATTGTATTGTACCATTAAATCCATCATTAAATAACGGCAAAAAGTCCTATTTTGTGTAACGATCAATTTGGTGTGATCGCGTCATTATTTTCTTTTTTCTCATTTTATCTTTACTTATTGTTTAATATCCTATTTTATCTTTTATCCTACCTTTTCATAGTAGTTCTATAGACCTCGTACCGTATTTTTCTTATATGTTTATCCTTCAAATTATCAATGCGTGATATTATGTAACGACAAAAAAATACAATTTATCCAAATATTATTATAATACAATAAAACAAAATACAATACCAGACACATTATGAAATACTCCCTCCGTCCATCTTTACTTGTCTACTATACTAAAAATAGTTGTCCAACAATGCTTGTCTAGTTTATGAATCAAGAGATAATCTTACATTTAGTTCTTAATTTACCCTTATCATCAATTATAGTCATTTTCCTATTATATTTTTTCAAGATATTGTATTTATTATATTCGAAGGGCAATATGGTAACAAAGTCAATAGTAGACAAACAAAGTTAGACGGAGGGAGTAATACGTAATAACCGTCTAAACATAGCTTAAGTCAACTATACATTCTATTTGCTCGTATTATTTTTTTCTTAATGGATGGGAAATGAGCTAAATCTATATTTATTTTGGAACGGAGGGAGTAATTTACAAAGGGTAATATAGTAAAAGTTTATAAAAAAAGAATAGGAAAAAAAACACATTTTCATTTTCTTTTTTCCAGTGTCAACAATTTCAAAGCAAAACGCATTTTTTTTTCTTCAAAATTTTCAAATCGAAAAACGTTGAACCGATCTCTCTTTCCCCTTCGTGAAAACCCATCGGCGCAAACTTGTAAGTCTCTCAAACCCTAGTTTTTTTTCTTCAATTTACGATTTTTTTAATGCTCATTTTTTTTAGGGATTTAACAGTTAAATTTGAAAAAAAATAGTTTCAAATGGACGATTGTAGAAATGGAATTTAGTGAAAATTAGGGTATTTTTGGTAATGAAAAGGGTTTAATTAAGAACTTTATTTACATTTTTTGAGTTTTTTTTGAGTTTTTTGTATTTCAAGATTGATTTTTTCACATTGAATGTCAGCAGCATTCATCTCATTGTAATGTTTTAGTTTAAATTTGATTCAAATAATTGTAATATTTATAGGAGAGTAAAGGGTTTTTGTGATTTTTAAATATTTGTTTTAGTTTTGATGGTGGAGGTTTATGTGCCCAGATCAGTAAAGCAAGATTTGTTAGCCCCACTTTTAAGGAAATTGTAAAGATTGTAACTTTAAGTTACATATTAAACTTGGTTCATAAAGGTTTTTGTTTTCACGTCTATCGGAAACAATCTCTCTACCTTGTAGGAGTAAGGTATGCATATACACTACCCTCCCCAGACCCCACTTGTTGTTGTTGTTGAAGTTTCAGCAGAAATTTAACTTGCTTATGGAAGGAAGAATGTCTTTATTGCGCACCCCAAGGGTGTGCCTTAGTTGTCAATAAAGTGGGTTGAGAACCATGAGGTTTCACGATGAGACAAAACACTTGGTGATTTCTTCCCAAATGTCCTAGCCTTGGTGGGGAATTAGTCGAGCTGTGCGCAAGCTGGCCCGGACACCACGGCTATCAAAGAACAAAAAAGTCTTAATTGCAAAACATACCAGAGTATAAGAATTGTTAGTTGGTTTCATTTAGAAGCTTATTGAGTTTTTGGGAGAATGGTTGTCCAAATTCTTTTTTCCCGGTTTTCTGTATAGTTATGGTTCCTATGTGCTATCGGATTCCGCATTTTTGGAATAGAACTTTTTGCCGAGAAAGTTCTAGCAATTGATCACAATGTCAGGTTAAAAGATTAGGTGACATCTTTTAGGTGTTGGGTGTGACTTTTTTCTTTTGAGTGATTGTGATGTGTGACTTATTGCCCCATGACTAATAGGATTTAAACTTTCAGGCATGTGAAGCGTGCTTTCTGAAATTGGAGGATGCTCAAGGAATTGGTTTCTGCCTAGTGCGTGACCTTTGAGTTGGCAACTTTTGTGAAAATGGGAACCCCTCACCGCAGGTTCGTAGACAATATTTGCATGTCTCTCTAATGAATTTCAAAGTTGAGCTTATGGTTAACACATATAGCTTAAATCACCTTCTTTCTGTTATTCCTATTGATACAGTGGGGCTTTCAAAAGATCGAATGATGGTGCTAGACTTATTATAACCACTATCATGGGAATGGTGTTTGGATACTTTGTTGGGATTTCTTTTCCATCTGTTTCTTTAACAAAGGTATGTTAGCTCAATGCCTGCATGGTTCTTTTTGTATAAACCAATTCAATTTTCTCATATATTACAATCTTCGGGTCATTGCAGATTAATTTACCTTCAAGCCTAATATCAACTCTCGATTATGCCTTCAATGATGATCATAGACGTGCTATAGAGCGTAGTTTCCCGGAGAATCTTGGTTCTGGTAGTTCTCCTTTAACACCAAAGGTATTTATTTCATTGTTGATTGATGGAACATCATTGCAAGTTATAAAGACTATATTCTGTAAGGTGAAAAAGTTTGAGGGACTCCGTGTGGGAAGAAATAACATTTAACTCCATATTGTGGTTGGTTTGGGGGTGAGGGTTAATTTAGCTATTTCTGAGTTGTGTTGTGGCATATAGCTGTTTTAGCTACCGAAACCAATAAAAGTTAGAAAACCAAATGCCCTGACCAATCTCATTATTCTTTTGAGTGTACTGGTAGCATTATGTTGGAGAAACAGTTACAATGAAACTAAAGGCCCTTGTCCCTGTTGCATTTAATTCCTGCATTTGTATATATCTCTCATCCAAAGACAATTTACTCGAAATAGTTCAAGTTGGGTGCAGTCTCTTGCTTAAGGTGAGCCACAAGTTTTACTTAGAAGTTAAAACGAATGCATTTTTATAACAAATTCACATGGAATTAAATCATTAATGTATCAACATGATTAGTCTATGGCCTGAAAAGGATTGGCATCTTATAAAAAGATCAGGACTTTTATGGTACTAGTTGCTTACTGAAGAATTATCTCTTTTCCTCTATCAGTATTTACTTCATTGGGTGCATTAAAAAAGGCAAACTGTGCCTCTGTGAGCATGCCAAGAGCCTGACATGGAATGATGCCGAACTGAACCATTTAGCAGCCTGATTTTAGGTTGATCGGATGTTTCCGATTTTTGCTTTTTCATGGCTGCTATGGGCATATTATTGCTTATTCATCTCCATTTCAACAGTCTCTTCTCCCAATATACCAGGTTGCTCAGACTCGGGTGTCGGTACTCGATATGGGTGTAGATCTAGAAGTCAGACTCTTCATCACATAACTTTTAGGATTCAGGGGTATGGATCAGAGTGTGGATACGGGTGCTGGGATACGACCAATAAATGTATATAATTGACATATATAAAGTATATATTTTGATTTACTAAAGTATTGAACTCTAAAGCTAATAAAATTTATTTCTTTATAAACACCTAATATAGTATTGATAAGATGTCTCGTGTAAATCAATCTGTACTTCCCGGTCATAGATGTACTCAAAACACCCGAGATGAATTGGCCAAATTCCGGTGTGGATCCCACACCCACACCCATGGCGTGTCGGCGCGGATGCAGCGAGGATTTTGAAGAGTACGCATAACATAGCCAATATATACTACTACTCACTCAGTCCAACATTATTGTTTTTATGCTTTACTATCTAGAAATATCACCAAACATAGTTGATCCCCCTTCCCCCCCCCCCCCCCCCCAACTACAGTCACATCTACCATTATAAGGGAATGGATTAAGGTGGTGTTTCTTTTGTAAAACATTCTCAAAGAAAAATGCTTTCGACTGGGGAACATTCTCAAATGTCAGCCTTGTTTTCAAAAACTGAATTATGTCACGAAAGTTTGGATTGAGGGAGTAGTAGCACGAAATTAGCTAGAAACATTGAGTATTACTGGGTCAATGGTGCATTGTTATGGTAGTATGCATGGTTCATATCTGAAACCGGCAAACTTGTCTGTGTTAGTTTTGTGACAAGCTTTTCTAATTCCCTGGACAACAAAGAGAAATTTGGGGACATAAATGCATAATACATGATTATTTTGCGTTGGGAGAGCGTAGGATATTTATTCTAACTGCCATGGTTGATTTAGGATCTGGAGCACCTAGACATTTGTTCTTAAATATTGATGGGTTGCTTTCCTTTTGCAGATATATGTCCCAACAAATCCTCGTGGCGCAGAGTCATTGCCACCAGGGATTGTGGTCTCAGAATCAGATTTTTATTTGCGAAGGTTGTGGGGTGAACCAAGTGAGGTATGAAGCAAATATCTCTAATGATATTGTTTAACCTGATTTAACGAAATAGAAAAGAGTGTGCGGGTAGTTATATAGATTATGATACCTTTTAAAAGTGTCTCTTAACAGAAAGACTCTGCATCTGTCTTACCTTTCATAAGCTGTTCTAGTAATCATATCATTGCCCTTCATGGCACGAAATTTATGTTAGATACTTTAATTTTAATAATCGTGCTTCTGAGTCAGTTTTGGTTTCTTATTTATGCAAATGAGCAATTGGATACTGAACATGAGGATTATACTTGCATTTTAGAACTGGCGTTCAACTTTATGCACTATGGGCTGTTCTGACCTGAAGTATCTTAGTGTCAACTTTTTGACATACATTAGTCGAACTTCTGTCAGTTTCTGGCCAATCATTAACGGACTGGACTAGAATGTAGGCTGAGAAAGGGATTGTGTGCACTGTATGCAATATTCAAAATTATCTTTTTTTGTTGGTGCTTCTTCTGGGTATGGTTGTGTTGAAAATTTGTGGTATTTTCAGGATCTGACGAAAAAGGCCAAGTACTTGGTTACATTTACAGTTGGCTTGGATCAAAAGTACAACATTGACGCAGCGGTTAAAAAGGTTATAGCAATGAAGCAATTCTACTGAATAAATATTACTGATATTATAGAGATTAGCGTTTATTTCTTTTTTCTCTATACTGAGTCTTATATTTTATATGCATGGATTAGTTTTCAGAGGATTTCCAAATTTTGCTTTTCCATTATGATGGTCGAACGAGTGAGTGGGATCAATTTGAATGGTCCAAGCGTGCCGTTCACATTAGTGTTAGGAAGCAGACAAAATGGTAAGACTTTGAGTTTAGTTATTACATTTTGTATTCCAACTCCTGTGTTTTTGTTATCCAAGATGTCGAGAATAATGTGTGAGAGTGAACTCTTACCAATTCAGGAAGTCCCTTTTTGGTGGTGTGTTTGGCTCCATGTATAGAATGTAAAATGACGAGAATGTTGTTGTTTGCATACAATAACTAATCCTTTTGATTTTTTATGTACACTGATAGTGTGATACAATTTTCACTATCAGGACACAAAAAATAATGTAATTGTCCATAAAAAGTGGACTTTGTAACCTGCAAAGTAAGACAGGCTAAATGTTAGAACAGGTTAAAATACATTGATAGTGTAAAAGTTTTTTATATTGTCAGTGTATATAAGTTAAATCCAATCCCTTTTCATCCATAATTTGTTATTGCTTTCCTATGACAGGTGGTACGCAAAGAGGTTTCTGCATCCAGATGTTGTAGCTGCCTATGATTACATATTTATATGGGATGAAGATCTTGGAGTTGAGCACTTCAATGCAGAGAAGTATGTGCCTTTCCATTGTTCTGTTACATGATTTCTCATTCCTTTCAAATCAGGAAGAAGAAGTATTTGGTGTCTTTATAATCTTCTTCCATGTGAATATGGCAGATATATGCAACTAGTTAAGAAACATGGTCTAGACATCTCTCAGCCTGGTCTTGAACCCAACAATGGACTCACATGGCAGATGACTAAGAGGAGGGGTGACAGAGAAGTTCACAAGTATGTTCGTCGTGTTTAACCCCCCGCCCCCCTCCACACACACATATGGGTGGAGCTTCTCTCCTGCTTGATAATATTTTTCCTAATTTGGATGGAACCACTCTGAAAGTTAACATGTGTTGGTGGTAAACAGGGATACGGAAGAGAAACCAGGCTGGTGCAGTGATCCACATTTGCCTCCTTGTGCAGCGTACTCCCTCCCTCCCTCTCTCTCTCTCTCTCTCTCTCTAACATATGCAAACCGCTGGGTACAATTTCGCCTATCTACTCCTCAATTGTGTGCTCATAACATTACTAGCTTGGTTATGCTTTTTTCTAAAAACATGCGCATACTAAAATAGATTATTGTTCAGCAATATTGATCTAAACCAGAACTTATTTGTCATGGTTAAACTCAAGTAATATACCTATATTTTCCTTTCTTTTGAGATAGTATGTAACTTAAGACTAAACATGTGTTTTAATAAGTCACTTCCACCATTAATATTACTAAGCACGTATTTCTAAGTTCCTTTCTGGTCCATCTTGCCTTAGCAACGTCATTAAAGGGGAAGTCGTTTAATGCACCTTCGGCTAGAGTGAGCCTACATATTTACTTGCCTGCATCAAAATGAATCATTTGACTTGTTAAGATGAAGCCAAGAGCGAAAAGATGGTCTTGAACCCTCAACCTCAGGTTTGGTAAGGCTATGCTCTTCCATCAAGCTATATATCCTCCAGTTAAGGTAGTAGCGAAGCACTAGTGAGCGTTTCACACTTGGTTAAGATATGTTATCCTGATGGCAATGATATTCCCCTTTGCAACTTTGTGCTTCGTCAAGCAAGACTAGATCTAATAGCACTGACTGACATATCTAGTCTTGTGTTGGTTATTTAATCCGCTAGTATTTTTAGGTTGTGTATCTGGATTGTATGCTCTGATCCTATCATTTTGTCTTTTTTTTCTGTTGTGTGTGTGGGGGGGGGGGGGAGCATGCCATTGCTGTACCTTTTTTTCTGTGTTTCACAAGATGTTAGATTGAAATTTTAGATAAAAAATTTCCAGAGTATGACTAGACAACCTAATTCTACTGTGTTAGCACTCAGATATATGATATGATCTAACTGAGTTGCATGTAGAATTCTTCCTTTGGAAAACTGATTAAACAAGACTCGTCAGCAACAAAATATTCCTATGCCTTTAATCATTAGCGTGCAACTTATAGTTATTATCTTGGTCCATCTTTTCATATACAGTTTTGTGGAAATAATGGCTCCTGTATTCTCTCGAGAAGCTTGGCGATGTGTTTGGCATATGATTCAGGTAGTTCTTACATTTTGTATCACTTCTATCTCCTCACAATGTCCATTTCTATAACGTTACGCTGATGCTTGTACTTTGACTTGATGTTTGGTTATAGAATGATTTGGTGCATGGATGGGGATTGGATTTTGCACTAAGAAGATGTGTAGAGGTTAGTAGTTCTCCTAGATACATCCTTATGCAAAAATGCTGGCAGAGGACTTGCCCCCCATTGTAAAATTGTAATAGAGAGAGAGAGCTGCACCTGGAAAACATTTATAACACCAGAGACATGGAAATTAAGGGGGAGTTGGCCATGATTTTTTTTTACTTTTTACGTTTGGCCACCAAAAAGCTGTTTTCACTTTTTTCACTCCAAATTAGTCACAAATTCAAAAACAACTCCAATTTGTATTCATGGCCAAATGCAACTCCAATTTTCAAATGTTATTTTTCACTTGGAAAACAGAAAGTACTTTTTTCAAATAGTCGCGATTTTCATGGCCAAACGCCCCTAATAATCTTCTTCACTCTTTTAGGAGTTTTTTACTAATCCTATGTATGGTGGATCCTTTGATGTAATCTTATTGTTAATCTCTTGGTTTGCACAGCCTGCTCATGAAAAAATTGGCGTAGTCGATTCACAGTGGATTGTGCATCAAGTTATTCCTTCTCTTGGGAATCAGGTTAGTCAATTGAAATTTCAAGAAACCTACGCGGTTACTAGAATACAGATTGATAGTTTGTCAATTACATTTCCATATTTTAAGCAACCAGTACCGTCCAGTCCAAGTTGATTATGAACTGAACTTTAATAAGACCCTTGAGAATTCACATCTTCTTTGGCTCTTTGAAAGGATGATATCTGTATGACTGCATATATCTTTCTTACCAGTTCCCTTCTCTGATTACCGAGGCTTCAATCACCTGCCTCACCCTCTTATAGGAATAAACATCCAAAGCATTCACCTTTCTGAGTCCTTGAGATATCAATTGAAGTCCAGTGTTTCTTTAGTGATTATAGCAGTTGAATTCGAACAAATAAAGTCTCGTCAACAAAACATTAATGTTTCCAAAAACCTTATATATATAATCCTAAAGTACAACTGTTTTAGCTTCTTCGCACATGGTTCTATATATATAACTAGAGCTCGAAGCTCCCACTAGGTTATTTCTCGAGTTACATAAATATTTGCTACTTTTTTGTTATGATTACACATATCACTCGTTTCTTTGGTAATGTGACTAACTCATAGTTCGTTTTTTGACACTGTTCTCGTCTTCTTGGATCACAGGGTCAGCCCGAGAATGGCAAAGCTCCATGGGAAGGGGTAAGCATATCCATTCCTTCATTCCAATTTTATTCGAAATATGATAGTCATTTGCCTCAACGTTCGAGTGGCTAAAAGTGAATGGCTTTCTCTTTTCTAGGTACGAGAGAGATGTAGAAACGAATGGGCAATGTTCCAAGATCGTTTATCGAATGCAGATAAAGCGTATTTTTCCCAGCATGGAAAAACTCGAGTATAAGAAACGCCTCGAAAATGTCTTGTACATTGCTTCTTTCGCCTTTTTTTTCTGGTTTTTAGGGGCTGTGCCTATTCTTTTTTCTCAGTATCTGTTCTTTTTTATGATCTTTTTATTTGAATATTAGTGTAGTGAAATTTCTATGTAGTTAGTGAATGCTAAAACCATTAGATATTGGAAGGTTTTTAGTGCATATAGATGACACACAAGGTTTATATAGTCAATGTTTTCTGCACTCAATTCTTCTTTTTTTTTTTTTTTTTTTTTTTTTTTTTTTGGATAATCGAGAAATCTCCGAGGGCCTAGCACATGGTTCGAAACTCGATAACAATTGGCATGGTTTTAGGTCTATCTTGTTCCATTTTAACTTCAATTGCTATGGTTTCTTACCTACCTATCTGGGTCCTAGGTTCAACTGAATCTCCTTCGTTGAGAAGTTATATAATGCACAAATAGGGTTTAGAATGGTTTATTTTAAACTGAAATCCCTTAATGTAAGAAAAACTTATAGTAAAATGATAAAAGAAGTTTTAAATTACTCTAGGTTGTAGGTTAATTCCATGTGTATCATTCTTTAATTCCCTTGGTAGAATTTCTGGTTTTGCCACTATTATCAACATATCGTAACGAGGGAGAGATAGAATGGAGTTCTTCAAGAAGTTTGAAATAAAAGAACAAAAAAAAATCTCTATGATTTCCTCGTTTTGAGACATTATGGTTTAGAGGTCGATCCCAATAACAAAGGAGGAACCATAAAAACTTAGGATTGTTTTTCTCGATCAGATCTCCTTAAAACCTGTATGTACGATTCTCCTTGCATGCAATTCACACCTTTCGAGGTGGTTCAACTCAATATTCATTCACAATTCTATAATGAAACTAAGACTGTTTAACCTCGGAAGCTAATTAGCGGATGTCTACCTAACACATGACCAAATCATACACTCATCTTTGCATTATGTTGGACCTCAAACAAAAAATGTTTTAGTTATATTAGTCCAAATTACGAAAAATTAAAGAAATGGTTAAGTAATAAATATTCTCTAGTTAAAGAAATTGACAGCTTAATATACTAACTCTAGAAGTTAGAAGGCATGATTAAAATTATTAAGACAATGATTATGGACGTAAATCAATCACATCAACCTTTAATTAAACACACACATAGTTATACAAGCAGTACTTTTTTCTTTTTTTATTGGGATCTTAACATTTTTAGTTGGACGGAATAAAAATAATAATTCACACGCTTTTCGTAACCATATGTAGTTATCGTCGATACATATTCAATATATAAAAATGTGTATAATAATTAAAAGTGTATGATCAATATATAATGTATAAACGTGTAGGTATAATTTTTCCTATTTCATTATCTTTAAAGTACGTATTATTTTTCAAAAAAATTATAAAAGTGGAGTATAAATTAGAAACATATGAAAACTCTTTTTCTTTTTATTAAAATAAGATGAATATATAACGCGATTTATTGTTTTAAGTTTCGATTTTAGATAGGCGTGATAAACAGGCGGTCGGATCAGATATTGACGAATCAAAAATGGATAAGGAATAAATATTTGATCCGCCCATATTTAACACGAATAAAAAAAAGGGGGTTAATTGATGGTTGATCACATGAGAAGACAAGCTAAAAATCAAAATAAGTTTAAAGTCCCAAAAACGAGAATTCATGAAAAATAACAAATAGGCAAATGGTTAACCATTTTTTAGTCGATAATATCCATTTTTAAATGATCAGTTATTCAACTCATATTTAATAGATCGAATTGAATAATTACTACTTCTTTTTAAACCATTTTATTAGCCCTATTTTTTTTAAAAAAAAATCGTCATTTTATATATGACACATGGTTGTTATATTTGGAGTAAAATTAAAGTGTTATATTCTCACCAAACACATTGCTAGGTACATTGTCACATATTATTGATGAAATGTTCACTTCACCTTTCTGACTTTTGTATTAAGACTTGTTTTATTTATTTATTTCCTAATTAGGTGAGCCAACAAATTTTTAGTTAAAATATTACTACACTCTCTTAGTGTAATTATGAAAGGAAAAATCATTAAGGGTTATTTAATTTTTGACCAATTAAACTCCATATTTGATTCATTGTTAGGTTTAAAAATGTAATAAAAATAAAAACCATGTTGTTGACATGTTAATTATATTTAGAGGTTTAGTAAAGGTTAAGTACATGTATTAGTTTAAAAAATAAAAATTGAGAAAAGGAAAAAAATACTAATACATGCATGTTTTTCATTAAAAATAAAATTAAAAAAATTCTTGCTTTGTTGTGTGAATTATTAGTCCAATATCTTAGGGTTAATTTAAAAAAATATATGTCTAAACTTTGATGGACAGAAATATCTTGTCCACGTGTTAGTGGGATCAGATATCCGGTGAAATAGTTGAAGTATTGACATATTTATATCGGGGTGGTCACTTTTGAACGTTAAGCGCTTTTTCAAAAACTAAACACATGATCTGAATATTAATTTTGTATTTTAAACTTCAGACCAGGTGGCGTTCGATCTAATTTTCAAAAGTGGTCAATTTCTAAATATTGGATCACAAAAGTGGTTATTTGTAAAAATTAATCTCGAAATGTGCGCAAACTGACGTGAAAACCATCAATACAACAACAACGTATCCAGTATAATCTCACAAAGTGGGATGTGAGAAGAGTAGGGTGTATGCAGACTTTACCTTACCTAAGAGGTAATGAGGTTGTTCCGATTGACCATCTGCTCAACTGAAAAATAGTCCAAAGCAGTCCAAAAAAAAGTAGTAAAAGTACAAAAAATAGCAGATAGTAACAAAAACAACAGATAATAACATAACAATAACTACAATAATTAGAGTTTTACACTATGCAGCATCCCCAACAAAGCTCACAACAGAAAATAACTCTTAATCTTTTTTTCTTTCACAAACATTGGCGAATATAATCACTATATAATCAGCGTGTATATACACTGTTTATACATTAATTATATGTCAACGACGATTACAATTATGTCGATAATCGTCTAATTAAAAATGTTAAGATCCCTTAAAACATAGTAAAATATTAATTTGTTAACCTAAAGTAAGTCAAATAATAATTGCTTTGCTTATAAAAACCGTTAGGCCTTTGAAAGCCAACACACAACTAAAATATAACGAAAGTTATAATATATATAGCACCAAACACATTTTCATTCAATCCCACACCCAGCAAAAGAAAAAAAAATATCTCATTCTATCTCTTCAAATTTTCGGCACTGAGCGGCTGGAGATTGATTGGAAAGGCAGGCTCAGCCGACCCTCTCTCCCCCTAATTGCCTATCTACTCGTGTTCATAGCTCGATCACTATCACCATTTGGAGAGGTAATTAATCTCCATTTTCTTTTAATTCCATGTTCTTTTTTTTGGTATTTTTACTGGTGTTTTACATGAATTATGTTTGTTAAGATGGAAAACTGAAAATTTGTAAAGTCAAGATCAACGCGAATATCTATTGTCTAAGGGGGGGAATGGTCATTTTTCGTCAATTTGAGTCTAGTTCCTTAGTACTGTCGAAGTTTATTCACTACTGAAAGAACATGAATGTCTGATGGATGTTCTTGTCAGAATGCAATCAAAGATATTAAACTTCAGTCAGAAAGTTCGTTGAAAATTTTGTAAAGTCATGATCAACGCAAATATTTGACTAGGGGGGGGGGGGGGGGAATGGTCCTTTTTTGCCGTTTGGTTTCTCAGTATTGTCGAAGTATATTCACTATTACAAGACCATGAATGTCTGATGGATGTTCTTGTAGGAATGCTACGAAAATATAGAATTTCGGACGAAAAATCCGTTGAAAACGTTTCCAACAAGCCAATTTTCAACGTACTTCATCAAAATATATTATGTGCTTAGATACAATAGTTATATTTTTTATTTATCTTTTTGCAAACATTAAGTTATTAGCTTATATAAGTTTCACAAGTTCATGTTTCTTGTTATTATTGTGACTCCATTAGATCATTTAGGTTCATTCACCTTTTCCCAAAAAAGAATATCCATGAGTATATAAACCTAATTAAGGCCTAGAAATATCTCTTGACGATCCGATACAGGTGTCAACATTTTTTAGAAAGTTCAATCAACATAATTAAATTTTACTTCTTTTTATAATTAAGGGGTATCTGAAACTTACTGGGATAATTAATTCAGATTCACGTCGTGTATGACTCATTTAAGAGGGAAAATGCTCTTTTTTCATCCTACGACTAGAATCTGAGAGATATCTTATACATCCCATAATACCCCTCGATGGTGATTTGTTAATAAATTATATTATCATATTATATTATGTGATTTTCTTCTTTCTTCTTCATTTTTTTTTTTTTTTTTTGAAGATGGGAGAAATGACAAGTTTCCAATTGGGTGTGGTGGGAGCATTGTTTCTATCAGTGGCATCATCAGTTTCAATTGTTATTTGCAATAAAGCCTTGATGAGTAATCTTGGTTTTCCTTTTGGTAATATTTCATTTTCATTTTTATTTAATTTATTCAATAAAATAATTATGTATAATCTCACCAAACTTTTAATAAGATAACATGCAAATATAAAAACATATATTAGTTAGTTGTTGCATACCTAAAAAGTTAGTTGTCCTATCTAATGATGGGATAATTACACTTTTTGTCCCTCAATTATTGACGAATTCTAATTTTGGTCCTTGTAATATTGGAAATATATGATATTTAGAGTATTTTTAGAATTATAATGACGGTACAAATTTAACATAATACGTCGTTAATTGAATGATTTAGCACTTAATAATTCATTGAATTAGTGAAGATTCACAGTTTGAGGGATCAAAAGTGCACTTGATCTTGTCAACTAATAGAATGTTAAACACTATGTTGCTCAGACTCTTTAAAAATGTCGATGAGTGCATGTCGAATTCTTCAAAAATAGCACATCTTTTGAGCATTTGACACGGTGCCCTAACATTTTTAAAAAGTTCAAACAACAGAGTTTAACCCTTGTTTAGTGGGATTTACAATTTGAGAGATCAAAAGTGCACCTGAATGTTAAATGCTATGTTGCTCGGACTCTTAAAAACGTCGATGAGTGCATGTTGAATCCTACAAAAGTAGTACATCTCTTGAGGACCCAACACGAATGCATGCGTCAACATTTTTGAAAAGTTCAAACAACATAGTTTAATATGCTAAATTCGAAATCAGAAAAGACCAAGAACATAATTTTTCGATATTTGAGGGACTAAAAGTGCTAAACATCCCCTCTAACATATTCAATATCACTTATTTATTTATTCATGAATTACTAATATCTAAAAAAATTTAAATTGTAGCCACAACATTAACAAGTTGGCATTTGATGGTCACTTATTGCACACTTCATGTGGCACTCAAATTCAATTTCTTTGAGAATAAGCCCATTGACATGAAGACTGTTATGCTCTTTGGCATACTAAATGGTGTATCTATTGGCTTTCTCAATCTTAGCCTTGGCTTTAATTCCATTGGCTTCTACCAGGTATTTCCTCCGTTCTTAAATAAGTGAAATTTTTTAATTTTTTTATTTTCTTCCTAAATAGGTGGTGTTTTAGATAATCAAGAAGATATTAATGACGTTCTTCCAATTTTATCCTTCTTTAAATAAAGAGATTTTTACATAACCAAGAAATTATTAAAGAATTGCATCTTTTTCAAGGTATTTACTAAGGATAAGTTAGTACAAACACTCTTTGTTTTCTAGGAATGAGTAAATTTCTTAAGGTGTGGCTATGCTAAAACAACCACTTATTTAGGAACGGGAGAATAATATCAATATCAAACTATATGTGTATATGTGATATACAATTAATTGGTAAATGGGCGGGTTTGATCAAGTTTGAACAGGTCGAAATGATCAAATCGATAAACGAGACACGCCCAACTCGTCCAAGTTTGGTCGGGTCAAATGATCTGTCATAATGGATGATTTATACGAATGTCCCTTTTCTAAGCGATCATTTAGATTTTGACCTTCTTAAAAAAAATTGCAAATATAGCCCTTGAAAAATTACTTTTCTTGACAACGTTAGACTCGAGCCTAATATTTGCTCATATAAAACACTAGACTATCATTCTAACTTTTACAATAACTTAAAAGGTTTTATACCATTGTCTAGCTTTTTTTTAGTTTGCTCAAAAAAAATCTTTAATCAGTGGCCAAGAAGTTCCATAAATTGCAAGAAAAATAAAATCGAACGTGTGATTAGATTGGACCTATTGGGTTACATCTCGACCCGATTTGACCCAATAGTTTATAGGCCATTTCAAATCGAACATGTTAGGTTACGTTAACAAATTAATGAATCGTAATCCAACTCGTTTAAATTTTAGCCAATATACTTATAAATAAAGTCACTAACATTTATTTGAATGTTATTATGTTGTGTTTGCAGATGACAAAACTAGCAATTATACCTTTTACAGTACTAGTAGAAACCCTTTTCTTGAAAAAACAATTCAGGTAAATCAACTATTCTATATTTTAATTTCCACTATATATAGAAAATAAAATAAAAAAGTACTCTTTTTTGGCTCATTAATATTTTTTTAATATTTTTTTTACATATTTGCAGCCAAAATATTAAGTTTGCATTATTGATTCTACTTATTGGAGTTGGCATTGCTTCCATTACTGATCTTCAACTCAATTTTGTTGGAACAATTCTGTCCCTTCTGGCCATTGTTACAACTTGTGTTGGACAAATTGTATCCTTTTTTTGATGGTGATCTCTACTTGTCCAAATATTTAGTTGGATTTGATTTATATACATATTAATAGTCGCCGATTCAGAATTTTTAGTATATAGGTTATGAATCATAGTTCTTTTTGCTTACTAGGTTTTGAATAGCTTATTTATACATATTAGTAGAGTTTTTAGCATATGAGTCTTGGATGTCACTCTTTTTGTTTAGCGGATTCAGAATAGCTTATTTATACATATTAATAGTGTTTTTAGTATATGAATCTTGGATTATAACTCTTTTTGCTTATTGAGTTCTGGATAGGTTATTTATACATATTAAAATGAAGTTATAGTGGGGATGTAGCTCAGTTGGCGAGTTGTCCTCACCCTCACCTTAGTGGAGGGGGTTCGAATCCCACCCCCTTCCCTCCCCTTTTCTTAACACGAGTACAATACAGTTTGAGTCAAAATTATTAATCGAGTTTTGCAAAACTTGTAATTATAAAGGTGGATCTGTCTCAGCTGATGGTTATAGGAGAGCCAAGGGTGCAAGGGGTTCATATGAACCCTCTTCGCCAGAGAGTTACACTATACATAAAATATCAAAATTATTTTGTATGTTTATATAACATATATTGAATCCCCCTAACTTCTTAGTGTATTTCTTTCTTTATATTTTGAGTTTTCTTACTGAAAATTCTGATTCCGCCACTGAGTTTAAAAAGTTTTTACGCTATCAGTGTATTTTAACTTGCTACAACAAATTATCTACCTTATTTTTCATGTTACAAATCTCGCTTACTATAAGCGGTTATCTGATAGTTATCTTTTAAGTGATCTGATATTTTACAAATTTGACCTTAACACTCCAATTTAGCTTACCAACACAATTCAAAAGAGGCTCAACATATCATCCACACAATTGTTGTACCAATCAGCCCCATTCCAAGCAGCTATTCTATTTTTGACTGGGCCTGTGGTGGATCAATTCCTCACCA
The DNA here is from genome assembly GCA_003996215.1 of Jaltomata sinuosa. Taxonomy (NCBI): domain Eukaryota; kingdom Viridiplantae; phylum Streptophyta; class Magnoliopsida; order Solanales; family Solanaceae; genus Jaltomata; species Jaltomata sinuosa. The sequence goes on from QJPP01007239.1 coordinate 765,301, forward strand.
AACAAAATGTTTTTGCCTACAAGTATTCTCCTATTGTTGTGGTAAGAAAACACTACTCACAATTTTCTTTACCTATTTGTCAAAAAATATACTCCCCCGTTTTAATTTATTTGACCTACTTTCCTTTTTAGTCCATTTCAAAAAGAATGACCCTTTTCTCTTTTAGCAACTTTTAAATTTCAACTTTCCATATGACATATTTACAACTACAAGATTAAAGAGCATTTTAGTACATTTGGTATATCTTTAATTTAAGACCACAAGATTCAAAAGTTTTCTTTATTTTCTTAAACTCCGTGTCAAGTCAAAATAAGTCACTCAATATGAAACAAAGGGAGTATATATTAGAATGATATTTTGGTTAGTTGTTGAAGATGAGCTTTTCGAACTTGAAATGCATGTTCAAACACAACTTCAACGTCCAAAATATCTTTTTTTCAACTTTGATTTTAAATACTACTTTTTTCAAGTATCACTCTATTCATGTCCAAATGCCTATTGAAACTATTTATACGAGCCTAGTCGTAACCTTTTGTAGCATACGCAAGTATATACTCAATGTATAACAAGTGTATATACCAAATACATAATAAGCATATATACACATATTATACAATGATTATCTGGCTAAATTTTGTAGAAAATAAATATTGGGGTTATTTTTTAAAAATGGGACACTTTGGATTGTTATATAGTCTAAAAATGTCTATTATCGGACTTACTGATTCTAAATTCTAAATTCACCTCTACTCTTCGACACATCTGAGATTGCCAAATGCTCGTTCCTCTATTCAATCATTTTCCTTCTTCTTGTTGCTGGATATCTCGTTCGTACACTCACTCTTTTTTTTTGCATTTTGTTGTTCTCAAATGCAGGGATTTATAGTGTTGTCATGTTTGATTGCTGTATCAGTGAATTTTAGCACATTTTTAGTGATTGGAAAGACATCACCAGTAACATATCAAGTGTTAGGCCACCTTAAGACATGTTTGGTTCTTGGATTTGGCTATACATTATTGCATGATCCTTTCACTTCAAGAAACATTCTTGGAATTCTTGTAGCCATTGTTGGAATGGGATTATATTCCTATTTTTGTGTCAATGAAACCAAAAGGAAACAAGTTGGAGGTGACCTTTCTTCCATGGGACAAGTAAGTTTTTTCTCATAGAAATAGCGTTCACTGATCACTTTTCAACCTTGTTTTTTGAAAGTAACTTATAATGTCGTGTTGTTCTAAATTTCACATGTGAAACTCCGTGATTATTTCATCCTGGAGTTTTACCTGTGGAATACGAAACTCCATGATAGTGGCTTTTTTTTTTGTTCAATTACATAGGCTGCAAAGTGGCTATTTGTAAAATTTACCCATTTTTTTCTCCATTTTCCTCCTAGTTTTTCTCGTAGAAATATTGTCCATTGATCACTTTTCAGCCTTATTTTTGAAAAATAACTAATGTGATCATGCCGTTCTAAACTTCACATGTGAAATTCCATGATAATGTCCTGGAATATTATAATTACCCGTGGAATAAGAAACTCCTTGACGGTGGTTGAAAAGTGGCTATTTGTGAATTTTACACGATTTTCTCTCTATTTCTCCTCCTCGCGACTGTTTGAAAGATGTTGTACTTTGTGCAATAAGTCATTGTACCTTATTCGCGCTAAAGTTACGTTTTTGTTGTCATTTCAGGTTAAAGAGAAAGATACCACAGCACCACTTCTAGCTGGGAAAAATGGACAAGTTAAAGAAAATAACTCCATTGTTTAAATTTTAGGGTTTGAAATGAAGATGTTTTTGGAGATTAAAGAAATTTTTATTTTCAATTAAGAGAAATTATATTCCAATAGATGGATGTAAATGATTTTTGGTTGATAAAATACCTTTGCTCCTTTTGTTATAAGATTTGGTTATTTGCTAGATTGTATTTTACTTCTTACATGTAGACAAATGTGATTACAAAAAATTCTTTGTTACACCACTTTCTCAAGATATGGCTAATTGTGTTGTTTAATTAATGGTAGCTGGTTTGAAGGTGAGTTATGCCGGTATTAAAATCTGTATAAGTAATATCACGTTTGGTAGCTGGTTAGGAAGTAAATTATTCATGTGTAAAATTACTACGGTATTTGGTTTACAATTTAGTAACTCACATAATTAATACATGTATAAGTTATGATGGAACCTATGTATTATTTTATTTAGGATAGAAGGTGGAATAACTAATACATGTATAATTAATACATGAATAACTAATACATGCATAACTAATATATGCATAAAATAATACGTAGATTCTTTCATAGTTAATCACTACATTACTAACACCTATGTAACTCTAACCAACTACCAAACTATAATAGAACATCCACTAAGATTTTACAAGCGAGGTTTATGAAGGTTGAAATGTGTACCTTGTTCGCGCTAAAGTTACGTTTATTTCTACCTTTATTTCAATATTTGATCATTTTTATTTGAACTTCAATCATATGTTTAATGACCTTCGAACAAAAATGACTAAAATCACTACCACAATTGAAATTTTTCACTGACTTTTTCAGTGGTTATTTTCGCAGATATTTTGATTGAATCGGTGAGAAAAGAAAAAATAGTAATGTAAAAATTAAAAAAATTCTCGCATGTATTATTTCAATAAACTAGCTTGATAAAAAATCACGTTTCATAGCACAGATTTCTCATTTGATTAAAAAAAATGAAATGGTTGACAGTTAGAGTCAACTTTCCAGTTTCCAAAGCATTTGAATCAGTTCAACATTTCAATGGCTGCTGACGTAGTGACGTCTAATAAACAAGCAAATAAAAGTTTCATGGAGCAGTTTATTTTGATATAGTCATTTAATTTGTATTTATATTTTAAAATGGATGAACTTATATATGAGTGAAGTTCATGTATTCTGTCTTAAGGCAGACAAAAATGATTGAAATTCAGTCATTTTTTGTATAAACTTCATCAGTCCGTTAATGCCTATTCTCTACCATTAAAGAAAATAGAGAAAACTGTTAATCCCATCCACGTCGTGAGTGGATGTCCTATTTGATTCATTTCAAATCCAGTCGGAGGTCTTCGACCCTTGTTACGAACTAAAGTCCTCAAAAAAAGCGACCCTAATCCCTCCTCAGCCGATTGGAGTTGAATCATCTTAGTATAACTTCAGCCATTTTTTATTTTAACTTTAACCATATGTGAATAAACTTCTGACAAAAATAATTGAAGTTGTATGACTTCGATCATTTTTACTTGCACTTAAACTGTATGTGAATGAATTCGAACATAAATGATTGAAGTTAAGCAAAAATGAATAAATTTCAGTCAAATATAAAATTTCAGAGGCAAGTTACACTTTGTCAAGACATGATATCTTGAAGTTATATCGACATAAATACACTTACTAAAAAAAACAAATATAAATTAAATGACAACTTTAAAATCAAATATCCAACACAACACTTTGCTCATCTCAAACGTGCAAGATTAGACTTGTTAAATGCCTCCAAGTCAATGATATTATCTCTATGTGTTTGATACAAAGTCAAGTTCCAACCTAACAAGATATTTTTTTAAATTTCTCGATCTATATTAAAGGTTGATTAATTTAGATTTGCATTACGTAGAGCCCATTCGGAAAAAATATTTCCTATCAAAAATTTATTCATATTTAAGACTCAAATCCAAAACGTCTAATTAAGAAAATGAGCAGTCTCATTCACTACGCCACATTAAATCATTGTGTTTTGATACAAAGTCAAGTTCCAAGCTAACAAGATATGAAATAGTCAATGAATAGTAAATTAGTAATACTCTTATTTCAATTTATATTACACATTTGTTCGTTTACAAAGAGTGTTAATTATCTTTTAAATTTAAAAATAATTATTTTTTTATTTTTTTATTTTATCTTTAATAATAAATTTTTATACCATACAAATATTATATCACGTTTAAGGCTAAAATTTTATAAATACACAAATAATATTTTTCAAGTATTCATTTCTTAAACGTATGACTAATTTAAAAATTAGTGTTTATGATTTCATCATGAAAATTTAAATTCAATTTAGATTATTTGAAAAATAGATCACAAATTATTTTTTGACTCATTTTTTAAATTTAAATATAATTAAATATAAACATTATTTTAAATATTGTTTTTTTAATATGAACAGTTGACAGGTTGAGTCAATTTTCCAGTTTCCAAAGCATTCAATGACGTCTAATAAAAAGTACAGCAAATTTGTCAGCACGTATATTCCTGACCAATTTTCTTAATTAAACGTGATAAAATTAATCCATAAAAATATAATTCGTTCAATCAATTTAAATTTGAAATTTCATTTATTATCGTATCTATTTTAATATTATTTTAAATTGTTAAAAATTAAGTTGATATGTACTTTCATATTAACTTGTGCGAAATCTCATCAAAATATATTTTTATTTGATACGTTATATATAATTGTAATAAAAAAATAATTTAATAAGGTATTAAGATATTATAAAAGAACAATAAAGCAATTAAAACTTAGTAATAAATTGAACGGGTTGAGTTATGACCTATAGTATTTTAACATGATTCAATGATTCAATCCAAAAAACTCGTTCGTCTACATTAACTTAACACATTTTAACTCGCTCAAACTTAGTTCAACTCGAATATACTCCTAAACCAATAGTTATAAACATCAACACTTTTAATTGCTTTCATTTTCAACGTCTTATATATGTTAGTTAAACCACTAATTGACAGAATTGATATATATTTATTTAGATAATTTTAGTGTACAAATTGTAGACAAAGCACAAACACTCATTGTTTACGATATGAATTATAAAGTATCTAATAATGTTCGTTCGTTTCTCATGCTTTCGCACCTCAACATCGATAAAGACCTTAACAATTGCTTTCACTTTTTCTTTGCGGCAAGGGCATATATACATCTAGTATTACATATGGATTCGGATAAATTTAATAATTTTTATTTAAATTTTAAGTTCAAAAAATTATTAATTATATATTATAAATCTAATAATAAATAAAATAACCTATAAACTCAACGACAAATTTAAAATTCATAAACTTCTAATTTTAATTTCGCCGCTATTTTATGTTCTCTACTTTTAAGGAGACTTTTATCTTTAGCTAAAGAAGAGACAAAAGACCCTTTGTTGAGTCGTTTACTTTGTGGATTGCCACACATATAGGGACAATACGAGCAATAGACAAAACAAAGTCCAAAATCAATTTTACAAAAAATCAAAATTCAAAAGATAAATTTCAGCATTCATACGTGAAATTAATATTATAAGATCATTAATATAATAATAATGATAAAACTCCACATCAATATCTTAATGGTTGAAACAAAACCTAGGCACACACTATTTAGCTTCTTAAACTCATGCAAGCATATTGTAGCAAAGTAGGGTCATAGTGGTTAATGATCGATGATCGAGATAAAATTGTGAACGGTAAAATGATGAAAGTGTGAGAAAGATTAATGTTTGAATAAGGTGATTTTCGTATGCTTTTTTCTGTGATTGTTGTCAAAATGGAGTGTTGGTGATCTTCAAATAGTGTTTTTGAGAGTGAAGTGAATTAACTGTCACGATGGTGATTGATTTAGATGGATGACATATGGTAATTGAAAAAAATTAAATTTATTGATACTTTGTTGATTGATTTTATTTTTCTCAGCTACCATTTGTCATCCCTCTAAATCAATCATCACCGTAACAATTGATTCACTATAATCTCAAACACACTACTTTGAAGATCATCATCACTCACCCTGACAACAATCAAAGAAAAAGCACATGAAATATTTTTCATTCAGACGATATTTCTCACATCTTCATTTTACTTTTGTAGAAATGAGTAATCTTATATTCAAGCTAAAAATATCATTTATTTTAAAATTGAAAGAGTAATAATTAGTAGCATGATGCTCAGTGAGGAAAAAGCAGCAATCACAGAGGAAAAGGTTTGTTTTTTTTTTTTTTTTTTTGAAAAAGAGGAAAAGTTGGAATGTTTGGAATCTGGAAATGATGTAAAAGAAAGTGCTTTTTTTCTTTTATTTTTTTTTCTTTAAAAAAAGGGTGCTTTGTCGAGCTGGAATTTACGTGGTAATATCAACCCTAGGCCCCACATAAAAGTGACAATTTTTTTTAAAAAACTTATCAGTAAATTTTATTTAAGCATTCGACGTAAAACATGTTTCGATTGAGCATCTGAATATTAAAAATGTATTCTTTCATTAATAATTTAAACTTTTAGATACGATAATCTCATATTTTGACATAATGTCAAAATAGATAAAGATCCTGAATTTAAATTTTACCGTCACTCATTATTAAAAAATAAATAAAAAGATCACTTGAATACTTAAGTAGACAATTAACCAATAGGACCAGAATTTTGTCTCAATTATATTTTGGACATCAGTATGACAATTATGTTAGTATTTTTGGTAGAATGACAATTATGTTATCATTATAATATATTTTATTTAAAATTAAAATAATGGATCAAATTAATAAACAATAGTTTGAAATAATCTCCAAACTTTGTAACTAAAATATATTGCCAATTGGGACCTTTGGTGATTTTTTCTTTATGATGGCACTTTAGTAATTTTAATGTTTTTTAATATATAATTTATGACTTTTTCCACTAAATTCTATAATTGAAGACTTGACCCAGTGAGTTTTACATGACCACCTTTGCACCACTAATAGCTTTAATTAATTTGTTTGTTTTTTAAAATATTTTTACTTGATATTTATATGTTTTCAAATTTTCGATTTATCGTTAACTTCATCGCGTATCTCGTTGATCAATATTATATTGTCTGCAAATAACATACACTACAATACTTCCTCTTGATTCTTACATAGCACAAGATTTTGGCCAAATACGTTATTACTAAATGTGAATATTAGTAAGAATTTATTTACGTTCGATGTTTATATCAAATCATATTAATTCAATATAGTTAAGTTATAAGTATATAAACATCGAATGCAAATAAATTTTATCATATTTTAAGTACTGGGCTAGTGTTATACTCCCGTCGTTCACTTCTACTTGTCACATTTTACTTTATAAAAATTAATTTGACTAATTTTCGAAAGTAAATTAAATTAAATATTTAAAAATTATATTAAAAAAATATTATAAATAGTGATCCTTCTCAACTTAATATGATTAAAAAAATACATCTTTATATTAGTTTTATGTCAACTTTTTATTTTAGTTTTGCAACAATTTGAATAAACAAAGTCTGATAATGCATATCAGTTATTCCCTAATTTTGGGTTGTTCTAAATAATTTGGACTTAGAGTTGACTAATCCAATATATATTCCTTGAATATCACAACAACTTAATTAACAATTGATTTATTTTAATTTTCTTTTCTTTAAAAGTTAATATAGGATTTCAATTCTACATTTAGAGCAATATATGACTCAGATATCTCACTTTTTTTTAATTTTTCATTTGATGTGCATATTCATATTGGGATTCTGATTAATGTAGATTCATGCCTTTCTAATAAGTTTTTTTCATATTCAAAGCTTAAATTCGACATATCTCGCTAGAGGGGAAATAATTTTATTAATTCTACCACAATCCCTGTTGTTTTGCTAAAATATAAGTAAAACTTGCACTTCATATATTTTGTTTCAGTCCTGCTCAATCTGAAGACTTTAGACTCTAAGATTTCTCTTTGGTTTATTGTTAACTTTGTCGCGTGTCTCGTCAATTAATACTGTATCGTATATAAATAACATACATCATGATACTTCTTTTTGATTCTTACATACCACAAATATAAATTAGTCAGGTCAACGAATTTCAATACGATGTGAGTTAAATAAAGAAAAAAGTCAGTGCAATAATAATACAATAACAACAATAACATATCAAGTATAGTTTTACAAGTGAGTTCTGGAGAAGGTAGTACGCAAATCTTACCCCTATTTCAGAGGTAGAGACGTTGTTTTTGATAAACCTTTGATTTAAGAAAAAGATCTATCCAAAACAGTCCTAAAAAAGGAAACAACGAAAATACAAATAACAACAAGACAGTACTACAAAAAAATAAATGGTAGCCGAGCTACAAGAAATAACAAATAGTAACAAAAACCGAAGGGTAAGAAACTACAAAAGTAATACTACGACTACTAGTATGTACGGATAACAAGACAATACACTACAACATACTAACCTTCTACTCTAATTCGTGTCCTCCACAACCTCCTATCTAAAGTCATCTTCTCGGTATACTGACACATCACTTTTCCTCCATACTTTTTCGGTCTACCTTCACCCACCCTTAAAATCATTGATAACTAACCTCTCACACCCTCTGCACTGAACCATCCGTGCATCTCCTCATCACAATACAATAATAACAATATATTTTTAATTTATTATTAGCATACACAATTCTCAATACATGTTCTTGCTTTAATTTGCAACTTTCCAAATTGGTTCAACTACCAAATACTACCATTCAAACCTTTTCTTAAAAACCAAAAGGGGTAAAATAGTCAAAAACAACCTTATACATCATTTGACAGCCAAACTTTTTGTCTCACGTATACACACAAAATTCAGTTTCCATTTTTTTCTTGTCCTCCTTCTCCACAGCAAAAAAAAAAAAGAAAGAAAAATCAGAAAAAAATCTCTCTTTATACTCTGATTCCCCATTGAAGAATTTTCCTTGGGGATCAGAGTTTTTTTTTTTTTTTTTTAAATTTTTTTGTTTTTTTTGTTTTGGTGCTGAAAATTCACAGAATTTTATTGTTTCAGAAACTGGAAAGTGATAGTGGAATTTGGGTTTTTAGGTGAATTGGAGTGGTGGGTCATTGTTATTTTTGAGTAAAAAAAATGGGTGTTTCACAGAATGATTATAGTAGGATGGAAGGTTGGTTATATCTAATTCGTTCAAATCGGTTTGGACTTCAGTATTCAAGAAAGAGATACTTCATTCTACAGGACCAGTTCCTTAAGAGTTACAAATCTGTACCAGTTCTTGAAAATGAGGTAATAATAATAATCATAATTAGGGTGTTTATATATGTTTAAGTGTTTTGTAAAAATGGTGATGTGTTTGGATTAGTGAAATTTGATTGTCAATGGAATTGATTGTTTAGGAAGTGGTAATTTTTGATTTGGGAATTGTGTTTTGTTTTTGTGCTGATGGCAAGAATGAGTTGATTTTGTTTGACAAGAGGGGTTGCTCATTGTAAGCACCCTCCACCTCAAAACGCGCTAAAGTTGTGGTTTTGAGTCGGGAGCAAAAAGGATGGGAGCTCCTGGGCAGGGGTAAAAAAAAGAGTTGATTTTGTTTGACTAGAGGGTTTGTTTGAATGGTAAGCACCCTTCACCTCCAACGTGCTAAAGTTATGGTTTTGAGTCGGGAGCAAAAAGGATGGGAGCTCCTGGGAAGGGGTAAAAAAAGAAGTTGATTTTGTTTGACAAAAGGGGTTGCTCGGATGGTAAGCACCCTCCACCTCTAACGCACTAAAGTTGTGGTTACGAGTCGAGAGCAAAAAGGATGGCAGCTCCTGGGGAGGGGTAAAAAAAAGAGTTGATTTTGTTTGATGAAGAACAGCTTCTAATCCATCTTTGCAATTTAATTGTCCATTCCTAGTTGGTTGTGCTGTTTTTTGAGCTTATACTAACAAATTTTGCAGCTTCTTTGAGTTGCATGTTGTGGAAAAATTGGATTGAAATATAATCTCCAAATTTCCACAACATGCAAGTTGCAACTCAGAGAAGCTGCAAAAATTGATGTTGGAAACAACTTCTTGCAGAAATGCAGAGTAAGGCTGCATATAATAGACCCTTGTGGTTCGACCCTTCTCCATACCCGTACCCCGTGCATAACGGGAGCTTAGTGCACCGGGCTGTCCTTTTCTTTTTGTTTCTTGAACCCATAAGATGTAGTTTATTCGTTTTGATTCCCAAAGGATTTGAATGAAGTTGGATGAGGCTTGTACAGTAAAGGATGTTGCAAATTAACTCAGAACATCCTGATGCTAAGTTCTGCTTAGCACGAAATCCTGTGACTTGCAATTTTGGCTACTATATATACCCTCATTTGATATCTTTGCTTTCGTTCAGATTCTGCATATGATCGTTGTTTGGAATATCTTAGAATTTGGTTTCTTAAGTTTGATACACATTAAATAGGCTAAAATTTTACTTTTTCGTCAAAGAAAGTGGATCTCGGAGAAATTTTTGTAATTTATGTCGATCTATGCTGATATTCATACTATTGCTTTCTCTCTTTCAAATACTTCCTCCTTGATTGGCCAAAAAATTCCTCTTGTTGGATATTATTTCCTTAGTGATCACTTTACATGATTAGTGCGGACTGACAAATTCCCACTGCCTATGAGCTGAAGGTACTCACATGCTAAGTTGCTCGGACTCGCGTGTGGGTGTTTGATATGGATCTAGAGGTCGGATCCTTCATGATCTAAACTTTAAGATTAGGGGGTATGGATCTAGGTACGATAACGGTGTTGAGATTCAGCTAAAAATAATTTAAATATCTAAAAATAGAGTTATATGTCTAAATTATGAGACATATGTGAAAAACTAACAAGGTATTCCAAAAAGAAAAGATCGATCAATAGGAGAATCCTAAAAAGGAGATATAAGGAAAAAGACTAACATAGAAATTTCTATATACATGATATTTCATTTATTTCAATTTCACCTTAGCTTTTGTTTTGATTACAAAAATCATTGTATCTGTCCCAAATTTCTCCGTCAATTTTGGTCAAAGTACCCAAAATCGTTTGACCAGATCCGGTATGGATCCCACACCCACACCCATGTCGTGTCGACATGGGTGCGGCTCTGAAAGTGAAGAGTCCGAGCAACTTAGCTCACATGTTTGGAGCCCAAATGTCTGGTTACTATGGTTGATTCTCTAGAGAATAATCCTGGGTTGCCTAATCCATGTGCTGAAGGTACCTCAGACTCAACTACTTATCCAAAAAAAAATTAGAAGATACCTAGGTCTCAACTGTGCACATAGATTTTGATCAGTAAGTGTATCTTTCCACTAGTCATCAGAGTACTCCTTGGGAGTCGAATGTTTTGCACTTCACACGTTGATCAGCACCTGACTGCTTATTGATTGGGAGATATCTGGTAGTTGGTGTGAATTGGTTGAGTATTAAACTAATATTCAGTAATTTGTTGTGTTTCTTCTACCTAGTTGTATTGTAAGTGATAGGCTCTTATTCATGTGCGTTTTATTCTGATATCAAAGGGTTTCGAGGTCCTTAAGTGGGAGATATGTCTGTTTATGAAGTTCTTCTGCCTTTCACTTATTGGAATCACACATTTGACATATTACCAGGACTCACTGCAATGTGTTGTGTTGACTCTTTTGTTTAGGATCCTATTAGAAGTGCGGTTGTTGATTCCTGCATTCGCGTAACGGACAATGGCCGAGAGAGCATTCAAAGAAAAGTATGATCTTCGTCCCAGTTTCACTTCATGGCAGAGACAATGTTTGCTCTCGCTATATTATTCTGATTAAATGCCCTTGTCTGCTGAAACTTGCTTGTATAATTTTCCAGGTCTTCTTCATTTTCACGCTTTATAACACCTCAAATCATAATGATCAGCTGAAGGTACGGAAATCATCCCCCTCCATTCAGTTTCTGTTTTTTTCCGCGCAACAGGTGAATAAATGAAATCTATCAACGACAGTTAGGAGCAAGCAGTCCTGAGGAAGCTGCAAGGTGGATCCAGGCATTTCAGGAAGCAGCTTTAAAGGTACATACTGGTCAATATGAGCTGTTATATTGTTCCTCGTTGGTAACTCACAATATGAGTAAATTTAGGCAGACACGAACAGAGGAAATGAAGCTGATTTTTCAAGCAGTGGTTCACAGTCTTTGAGGTACATTTAGTTGGTGCATTACCCTTTTTCTTTGCTCAGGATATAACATATAAGTACTACACTCCTTTTCATTTTATATGAAGGTGTTTGACCGAACACGAAGTTCAAGAGAGAAAAAAAGATTTTTGGCACATAACAAAAGTACCTTAAACATGCCATGACATTTTTATGGCTATAAATCATCGGAAAAATTAAAGCTAAATAGTTTTTATAAATAGAAAGGTGTCATTTTTCTTGGAACAAACTAAAAAAGGAAATAGTATCATAAGAAATGGAAAATAGGAGTATAAGTTTCTTTAAGGGACAGTGTCGGTTTCTTTTCTCATAGTGCAAAAATGGTTCCAATTACGTATTACCTTTCTAAAATGTTTCCGGTTAAGCTCCATGATAGGACTGTAATTGTCATTATTACAATTTTTTTCAATTTTTGTTTTGCACACAGGTTAAATTGTTCCAACAAGTCTTATCGTCTGAAGTCGATTGATTGGACTGTCTGTTCATCCGCAGTTACAGATGCTACGACGTCTGATGTTGTTGCACCCTCGCCTTGGACAATCTTTGGTTGTCAGAACGGTAGGTTTTGATTTTATAGTTGTGTTTTGAGATGGCTGAAATTACATTTGGGATTCCTACTTCATAGACCAATTCACACCTGCTTAGGAAAATTTGGAACTATCTAATGGGGATTTATGAAGTATATTCTGCAATTTAGTTTTCTTCTTGAGGGTCTCAGTTTATAGTTTCTTTTAACTATGTGTTTAAGTCATGCTTTATTAGCTTTAATTCAATATTAGTTTTTGGCGAATGAAAACATGATTGGCTTTATATTGAGACACCCTTGAATGCTTCGTTTGTATTTGGTGTTATGTTGTTTCTTTGATAGTCAAGTGGTCTATCTCTTCTCCTTTTGTAATTCTTTTTGCCAATTGTCTTGAATCAATTGCAGGTCTTAGGCTCTTTAAGGAAGCTAAAGATAGGGAATCTCTTGGAAAGGTAAGTGATGTTCTCCAGCTCCTATGGCAGTAAATATATGCATCTAATGCTGCGGAACTTGTTCTCTGTTTTGCAGTGGGACGATCACCCTGCGATAATGGCTGTTGGTGTAGTCGATGGAACTTCAGAAGCCATTTTCCAGACACTCATGTCACTTGGCCCTTCAAGATCAGAGTAAGTTGCAAAGTCCATGGCTTCAGAAAACATGTGCTTAAGAATATAGATACATTTTTAGCCAGCAACCTTGTGTTCTGCACTTTGAATGGTTCTTCCCCACGGTTGTTGAATCAGGATTCAATTTGAGCAGAAAATTGAATTTTTTCTCCATAAATTTGTTCATTCAGTATTCAACTTGAGAACTGTAATCTGAGTTTTGTGATCATACGAATTAAGAATTGCGCAATAATATTTGGGTAAAGTAAAAAGTGGGGTCAGGTAAAATGCTTAAGAATGTATACCAAACTTCTGTATGATTCAAGTAATCTGAAAGCAATTTATTGACAGTCAAAAATTGAATTTTGTTGTTTGGATTGATACTAATATAAATTTAAACACCAAGTAAACAAGTAAGTGAATCAAGAAATAGAAGATTTCCACATCACCTAACTGGAATAGAAGTCACAAGCACAGTAGGTGTTATTGACACTTCAAATTGTCTGGAGAAACCATTGCTTGAATTATGTTGAAGAAAGCAGCGCTGTTTGAATCTCTATGCTATCATGTATATAACTACACTTTAGAATATCTAATGCTGTACCTCGTTATTCTCTGGGAAAGGGAAGTACTTCCCTTCCCTTTTTCATATTTATATGAAATGGAGCAGCTGTTCTTTCCAATGACTAGTTTCTGGACACGTGCAACGCATGTGTGTTCCATGCAAGAGTGTTTGGATTATTTCGGTAAAAATGTAGAAGCAGTGTGTCATTTATCTATGTTAGATGTTCCTTTAGTAGCTTTGAAACCTTGGCTTTCTTTTCAAGCCTTTCACATTTTCTCTAAACATATTTTATTGTAATCCATTAAGTTTTCTTAACTATGATCCGCATGGTTGAATAGCTAAGTGTAGACTATTAAAACTAATTATACGATAAGTAAGAAGAAGGAGAAATAAAAGGTAAAAGATCATGCACGAGAGGGGTAGAGAGTTATGTTCTCTCTCAACAAAAACAACTCAAATACAATAATTTAACAAATATATTCTCAACAAGGAAAAAGGGCACCCAAGGGTGTGGCCTAGTGGTCAATGTGGTGGGTTGAGAATCATGAAGTCTCAGGTTCAAATCCCAGCGGAGACAAAAACACTAGATGATTTCTTCCCATATGTAGTTACCTGGTACCTGTTGCTGGTAGGAGGTAGCAAGTATCCCGTGGAATTTGTCAAGGTGCGCTCAAACTGGCCTGGACACCATGGTTATGAAAAAAAATAGTTTAGGAAAAAGGAGGAAACTCAACCAAGAAGAAAATTCTACTTACCTATCTAGTCCATATGTTCACCAAATTAAAAGAAAAATAATCTTTGATGAGAGAAGGAAATTTACCAAATTATAATATTTGACATAAAAAAGCAAAAAGAAAATGATAAAATAGAATGAAGTGTCAATTCAATATTGAGCACTTTTATAAATTGACACAAAGAACATCAAAGGACTATATATGAATTGTAGAACATGTGAAAAGATAGTACATCTATTATATTACCGGTAAAAAGCTAAAATGAGGTAAAGTAAAAAATGAAAGAGCTTACCATGTATAAATAAAGAAGAAAGAGCTTACCATGTATAAATAAAGAATAAGATAATTTGTACAGAATATAAAGAGCCTTACCAAATGTATATCTCTATGTGTTTTAGTATATAAATATGTTTTTGTGTATATTTAATTTTTGTGTATAGCCTTCTATTTTTCATGATTCTATCTTACTTTTTAAGAAATTGAATAAAGGAAGATAGTAAAAGATAGATAATTTCAATTAACTGAAAGATCCATTTTAGCCGACCGACTCTATTCATAGAACAAACTAAATAAATTATTCTTTTCAAATTAATTTTTGGGCGACTTGATATATGTCAAATATTATACCTGGTACCTGTTGCTGGTAGGAGGTAGCAAGTATCCCGTGGAATTTGTCAAGGTGCGCTCAAACTGGCCTGGACACCATGGTTATGAAAAAAAATAGTTTAGGAAAAAGGAGGAAACTCAACCAAGAAGAAAATTCTACTTACCTATCTAGTCCATATGTTCACCAAATTAAAAGAACAATAATCTTTGATGAGAGAAGGAAATTTACCAAATTATAATATTTGACATAAAAAAGCAAAAAGAAAATGATAAAATAGAATGAAGTGTCAATTCAATATTGAGCACTTTTATAAATTGACACAAAGAACATCAAAGGACTATATATGAATTGTAGAACATGTGAAAAGATAGTACATCTATTATATTACCGGTAAAAAGCTAAAATGAGGTAAAGTAAAAAATGAAAGAGCTTACCATGTATAAATAAAGAAGAAAGAGCTTACCATGTATAAATAAAGAATAAGATAATTTGTACAGAATATAAAGAGCCTTACCAAATGTATATCTCTATGTGTTTTAGTATATAAATATGTTTTTGTGTATATTTAATTTTTGTGTATAGCCTTCTATTTTTCATGATTCTATCTTACTTTTTAAGAAATTGAATAAAGGAAGATAGTAAAAGATAGATAATTTCAATTAACTGAAAGATCCATTTTAGCCGACCGACTCTATTCATAGAACAAACTAAATAAATTATTCTTTTCAAATTAATTTTTGGGCGACTTGATATATGAATCTTTCTTTTCTTTCTTTTTTCTTGTAGTTTTCCCCCTTTTTCTGCTGTAAGGAAATAGATCTTGTGCCTAATTCAACCCCAAAAGCTGCCCAACATCGGTAAATGATAAATTGAGATGGGCCCGACTCTAATACTATGTCAAATTAGGTCTTGGGCCTAATTCGCACTCCAAAAGCTAGCTCATGAGGGGAGGATTTGCCAAGTCTATATAAGAAGTTCAAATTCTCCTCATCCCACCGATGTGGGACTTAACATTCGCTATGTTTGTTTTATCCTTTCCCTGTTACTTCATGGTTACTCCTCACATTATGCCTATAGTTTGCATTTAATCTTCTCCTAATTTTATGGAAAATCCCTTAATTCAAAATACTTCAATGAAGAAAGGGAGAGAAGATAGAAGGAAAAAAACTACATTCACACACATATAGAGCTTTCATTTCCTTTCCCTTTCTTGTAATTTTTATCTTTCTTTTTTTCCTTTTCCACTTTCTTTGTTTTCATTTCCTCTTTCCAATTCCTCCATGTATCAGTTACTCCCCCCTTAATGCTTATTTTAGAAAGAAAGAAACTATCTCCTCCAAATTATATGCAAAATTCCCGTACATATTTTTTGAAAAAACTCTCATTATTTTCTCCTATAAATTCAAAGTACTTCAATAGAAAAAGTGAAAGAGAATGGGGAAAAACACTACACAACAAGAGTCCATGTCACAAAAGTATTCAAATTCTATATAACTTCTGATCACTGCTTCTTTTCTTCTTCTTACTTCATTCCTTGATCAGAGAATTTAAGCACCTAAGCGAAAGCCTGTTGTCTCCTTTTGTTATGTCATGTGTCTGTTCTTTTGGTAAGTGAAGGAAAAGGTATTGATGTAATATGGTATAATGCTAATCAAATATTCAGAAAGACAGTAGTAGTATTGATGATGCCTTGAAATTACAAAATGGTGTTTGAGTGTTAAACTGTACAACGTTTAAATTTGGTTACAATGAAAAGTCAGACGTTGAATGCATATGATGCGTTTGTTTATATAGTGTTGTTCAAAATTTAATGGTGAAAAATCCTTTTAAATTCCATAATTACGTGATGAATGCATAAAGTTGTAACCTAAAGAATCGGAAAGAAGTATAACTGGAATTTTATGTAATAAAGGATTTAAAGGAGGAGAGGAAATTAAATAGGAGAAGGAAAGAAGAGAAAAAATGGTGAAAACACGAGAAAAAGGATGGAACGTACGGTAAACCCAATATTGGGACTATTTCTTTCATTAATGTGTGAAAGATCCCGTACATAATGAATGAATGATTATGGTGGAACCATTGTGGGGTTTTTGAGTGTGAAGCATCAAGGTTCTGCCACTGAACTTCTAATTCAACCTTTACGTTATTAAAATATTACTATTTAGTTAGATATTTAATTAGATTTTTATTTGCTGTAGGGACAAAATGGTAGATTAACTTAGAAGGTAGGAGCTTCCTACTTTTAGTATAAATGATGATGATGAATATGATATGATGATATGTTCTACGATTTGATAAGTGACAGTAACAAACTTAGTAGATATTGCCATATCGGAGGAAAAAATAATGGAGAAAAACAATTCCTTAGAGAAAGTAACATATTTTTCCTGCCTCAATTGGTCCATGCTTCTCTATCCTCTTGGTCCATGGAGGATCATGGTACGGTCTGATGATCCTCCCACGCTGCCTCCGGTTTTTTCATCTGCTACTCTATCTACATGTGCCGATATTCTGCACAGATTGGATGTGGATTTGAGTGAAGGTTAAAGTGGTAAATTGGGGAAAGGGTATCTAATTGAACTATTGATGAAGTTATTCACTTTATTTTTGGCTGAGAAATTAATTAAGAGGGGGAGCAAATTAGTGTTGTCAAAGGCACGCTTAAAGCGGGGTAATGCCCTAAAGTGAGGCTCAAAACGTGGTGAGCGCTTCCCCTCGCTTAATGTGCACTTCAGTGTCGTCATCATGGCTCTAAGACATATTTTTCCTTGCCAATGAGAGTCTCCTGAAGAGGAGACGCTAAAAAACTGATATTTCACTTTATCGTTTAAAAAATTCAATTTCTTTGTCCATATATTTGTTATTCATAATTATAATTATCAGTCTTGAACTAAACACATATATTAGTATTTTTCTCCATTTGCACCTTTTGTCATTAAAGCCCTTATTTGCGCTTTGCGCTTAAAGCCCCAGCGGACTTGGGGCTTTTTTGTGCTTTTCGTTTTTGATAACACTGGAGCAAATGTTGGGAAGCTACTATACTCTTATGTCAAGATTTTCAACCTCTCCATTTTATGCTAAGAGATTGAAGTATTAGGAAGAGGGGTTTAGTTTCCAAATTATGAACTTGATTATTAAACCACCACATATAAGATAGGCCTTGTTATTATCAATGAAAACCTTAATTGATCAAAAAAAATAAAAAAATAGGAGATAGGTAGACCACGAAAGTCCCCCTTTTCTTTTCCCTTCAACTTTTTGAATGACACCAAGTTAATTTTATTTGCTTTTTCATAGATTCAGTTGCCTGCTGATGCTATATAATGGGCTTGTGTTAGATAAGGGCCTCAGAGGCCAAGTAAGGTGTTAACCATGAGATCTTGAAGTGAAAGTTCTCATGTGTATAACTATTAGACTGGACATATTCTTTAATTTTAAAGATCAGAGAAATATAATAATCATTGGAAGCATTTTTTATCGCTTAAAAAGTAAAAACATCAATAATTATTCTTTTTCATGGTGAACATTTTCTTTTGAGATCTGCTGAAGAGTCGTATGAGTTTCTGCATGGACACCTTAAATTATAAAGCTTTCCATTGTGCTCACCACTTAATATAGATCATATAAGCTTAGAGGTCAAGTAGATTGCACAACATATACTATCCCAAGAAGAAATTCTTATAGGCAGTTTACATGGCCTCCGTGTAGAGAACTGGACAAGAAGTAGCCTTTTACAATTTATCATCTGCAAGTTCTTTAAACTGCAGTGATATACTTCTCATCTTGTTGATTCCTCTTATGTTGTGACTAAAAGATATTGTACTTTGTGTTGCAGATGGGATTTCTGTTTCTACAAGGGCAGTGTGATTGAACATCTTGATGGCCACACTGATATAGTTCATAAGCTTCTAAATCGGGATTGGCTACCTTGGTATGTATGGTTCATATTTCAACTCTGGAAAAGTTTGTTGTTCCTGTACTAGAGTTATAATTGACACAAGACTTTGCAGGGGTATGACAAGAAGAGATCTTCTTTTGCAGCGTTATTGGAGAAGGGAGGATGACGGGACCTACGGTACCAACTCTATTGAGGATTGGCCTATAGCTACTTCTTAGGAAGCTAGATCCACCATAACCAGTTATTTCTTTCTTGCAGTTATTCTGTACCATTCAGTGTTTCACGAGAACTGTGCACCTCAAAAGGGCTACGTTCGTGCCTGCCTTAAAAGTAATGTACGCCTGCAAAGTAGAGTTACTATAAGCACATGGTTTTTTGTTATCACTGTTATGAACCAGATATTTATTTGGATCAGGAATGAACTACAAATTAGAAATTACTTATGTGCTTAGATGCCAGATTTTCTTGTACCTTATGCATGTTGAGTTTTTGAGATAGATTTGTCGTTACACTGAACCAGCCATATGCTTCTACTACCATTTTATTCCCAAGACTACTGTAACAGCTCTGCATGTTTTGGATGTACTTGGCCTTTCAATTGAGACTAATACAAATTGACATCCCGTAAATCCTTGCAGGTGGAGGATATGTTATATCACCTGTGAATCAAGGGAAGGGGTCAGTAGTCAAGCATATGCTTGCTATTGACTGGAAATTCTGGAAATCATATGTACGAACATCTGCAGCCAGATCTATAACAATACGTATGCTAGGGAGACTTGCTGGTATGCTCTCTATGTGATTTGTATTTCTGTCAAATTCATCTGTTGATTTGTTCAAATTTGCATTTTATGACCATTTACTGGACTCATTAAACTATTTTCCACTGCATTTGCAGCTTTGCGGGAGCTTTTCAATGCAAAAATAGGAAATTACTTGCCCTCTGATGTCTCAGGGGAGCTGGTCAAAAGCAAAAGATTGTGTCAAGTTGAAGAGGAAATTAAGCTTGAAGTGCAAACCCGGTTAGAAAATGGAAAGAATGTGGCAGATCCGGAGGAAGAAGCAGTTAAAACACCTTCAAGCTTGATGGGTTTAACCGATGCCGCAGATGAGTTCTTTGATGTGTCCGAGCCACTGGATTATGACCAATCAGAAAATGGCTGGTCTTCTGATTTTGGCCCAGAGACATACTCTCAGGTATTACCTGTTTGAACCATAAGCTTAGGTAATTGCTTTATAAACAGGCAGCATCCTACAAAAGCAGGAGTCTGCACGAGGCATGACTTCTGTTGTGAAATCATGTTTGTCGATTGCTTTCTAGTATTGAATGAATATGCTTTGGTTCAAGTGATTCTCTACCTAACTTAAGCTTCATGTTTGTTTCTGTGTTCTAACAATAAGAGTCTTTAACCTGGTCTGGGGTATATAGACGGAAGGAAGGATATATGAAATATCTCAGGAAGCTCCAGATCTTAGTTCCCAATAATGTTAATACATCTTCAATTTTTCAACACCCACCCAAAATAATTGTATTTTCTACCATACTCCCTCCATTGCATTTTATGTTAATGTGTTTGGTCTAAAACAGGCTATAGACATTTGTGTGGCTATAGAATCATGTCATTAAGGGTCACCACTGGAAGTTTAAAGTTAAACTTGTTTCCAAATATAGATGTTTCCAACTTGTTTCCAAATTTTATGTTAATGTGTTAGATGTCATTCTTTCTGGGACAAACTAAAAGGAAAGTTTGTCAAATCAAATAGGACAGAGGGAGTATATTTTATCAAAACCTAAATCCTCTGATTTGGTTCTTCTTTCCATTGTCTGGTTGCAGATCTTTACTTTATGGATATGTTTCTTCCTATTTCCTCATGTGTATGCTTGTTTTTGACTTTACAGGATGCACGTCATCCCAAAATGTCAACTGCTGCAGTTTTCGTGAAGAGGCTGCATGATCTGGCAGGCATGTTTAATGTTTGTTGCTATGTTTGAAAACTCGATTAAAATCTGCATGTTAAAGTTCTAAGGACATAAGATTTTTCTTAATGCTGCAGTTCAGAAGAAGGGTTATGTAGATCTGCATGAGATGGCAAAGGAAGATACATCATCTTGCCGCTACGGATCCACTCTACCAAAAGATTCAACTTGTAATTTGCCTTGCAGTTGGACTGAAACAGATCCTTCTACTTTTCTTATTCGTGGAGAAACCTACCTAGATGATCGTAAGAAGGTGAAGTCTCGTTCTTTCAGCTTTCATGCTTAGCTTATTATAAACATGTTCCGGTTCAATTTTGTGGTCTCCATATCATAATTGGTTGATCTTGGAATTTTGGAATGGTTCCCATTGTGTAATTGACATCTACTGTTCGGTTTTCCCGCTGACTAAAGATTGAGGTCTGAGAGTTACCTTCTAATCATTACATGGTAACGTCATGCAGAACATGCTATACCACAAGTCACAGCCAAAAGTTAGTCAATCTGCATAAAAAAAAACACCATTACTTGTAATTATTTTCATGTTTTTGAAACATGTGCAAATTGGCCCCAAGGGTAGAGAAACCTAGGTAGAGATCTTGAAAATCCTGCCTGCTTTCTATGCTGGAGAGCATGTGGGATTCTCGTGTATTTCAGAATCTAAATACTTTCTCGTGTTATCATGCCGTTTAAGCATTATGTCTCTCTTACGCAGATCAAGGCTAAAGGCACCTTGATGCAAATGGTGGGTGCGGATTGGTTGAAGTCTGACAAACGAGAAGATGATCTTGGTGGTCGACCTGGGGGAATTGTTCAGGTTTCTTCTGTTATTCAATGAAAATACAGTGATCATATTGTTTAATGCCTGTTAGCCTACTGATCACTATCTTTTCTCGGCAGAAATATGCAGCAAAGGGTGGTCCGGAGTTCTTCTTCATTGTGAACATACAGGTATGCAATCTCTTGTTTCCTTCATATACTTTGATTTCCTATAAATCTGCTATCCAAACGCTTCATTTTGATGGTTTGTTACTTGTATTCAGGTCCCTGGTTTAACAACGTACACTCTTGCTCTCTACTATATGATGGATACCCCTTTAGAGGATTCACCTTTGCTGGAGAGTTTTGTCAAAGGAGATGATGCTTATAGAAACTCGAGGTTCAAGCTCATACCATACATATCCCAGGTTTGGTTTTGCTAATTGGGAGTGGACAAAATTACTTTTCATATAAGGTTTAACATACTTTTTCTGTGAGTTGCTTAGTCCATTTAAAGGTTATGGCACATCAACATTCATGTAGCATGTGCACTGGTCCATATCATTGCACTTCTCTTCTGTTCCTTCTCAGCTATTAAGCATACAGTAGGTAGTGTGCTCATGTTTTAGCAAAAGCTAAATGTCTTTTTTGGGTGTTTTAGCAGATAGGTTTTCATATGTTAAAAGGCAACCAACATTATGTTACCCACAACTTAGTCCTCAACGACAACATACCTAGTGTAGTCCCACAAGGAGGTCTGGGGAGGGTAGAGTGTACGCAGACTTTACCCCTACCTTGGGAGGTAGAGAGGCTGTTTCCACAACTTAGTCCTCGTTCTAAGAAAATGATAGGCAACTTTGAAAGAAACAGAAACCCGTTTAAATGGTTTCTTATTTATCGTGGGAACTCTTTAAGCAAGCAAATTTAATACCCCCTCTATTCCACTAAAAAAAAATACACTTTCAGTTTCTTAAGGGCTAAAATCGAGCAAATCTACAACTAGATTCCCAATTGATTAATTTGTTTTCTGCAAATGTAACTATACCTAGAAAAACAGTAATGCATATTAACAATGGTAAATCTTTCAATCTCAAGGGTCTATATACAAAGGATCATGGACAAAGAAATTCTTTTCGGGCCTAGAGAAATGCAGAAAGGTTGTCTAGGAAGACACAAGGATGTTGCATGCTTAGGTTATGTATCCTAGAGTCCTGCTTTCTGTGCAGAAGATTGTAACGTGTTCTGGTTGTTATTCGCTTTTTGGTTGTACGGTGTTCTTTTGTTAGCATTTCTGTTGGTATTTTGAACATATCTCATCCATTTTTGTCTCAGCTGTTGGGATGCTTTGAAATATTCGATCAATTAAAGTACAGTGGTTGTATTTACTTGAGCATTCACTTTTCAGGGATCATGGATAGTCAAGCAGAGTGTTGGGAAGAAAGCTTGTCTTATTGGTCAAGCGCTAGAAATTAATTATTTTCGTGGGAAGAACTACATAGAGGTAAAGTACAAGAGTATTTTGACACTAAATGATGCAGTGTTGTTCTAATGTTAGGAACTTATATTTCTAAAAATTACCACTGTGGTAAATGTTGAATAGTTTTTGTCTCTTGGAAAAAAAAGTAGTTGTATACTATATCTTGTTAACTATCTTAAGAAGTATAAGTGGAATCCGAAACTAATATCGACTGAAATCACTATGTGAACCTGAAAAATTATGTTGTAATTTCAGCTTGGTATCGATATCGGCTCATCTACTGTGGCAAGAGGTGTTGTCAGCCTTGTTGTTGGTTACCTAAACAATCTAGTCATTGAGATGGCCTTTCTTGTCCAGGTAAAATTTCATGTCCTTGTTCTCCATTTATTCAGACGGTTTAACTCATAATCTGTATTCTATCAATTTGCAAGTTTTGGATGATCATAGTTTGTCCGATATGGTTACTAAAGCGCGCAACTTTCTTTCTCCACAGGCCAACACACCCGAAGAACTCCCTGAATATCTTCTAGGTACCTGCCGTCTTAACCATCTGGACGTTTCTAAAGCCGTTCAAGTGAAACCTTGATCTTTGTATAATCTCAGTTGGTTTCTAGACACTCAAAGTGTATTATTAGGTTAGTCCATATGCTACTTACAGGAAGGTAGGGTTATTCATTTGCACAGGAAACATGAATGACACCAACATAAAACTGCAAAAACTGTTGTAAAGTGACTAGTGAATGACCAATTTTTTGATTCAATCAAAAGCCACACCAGCAGAGTGCTGCATTTAGTGTTATTTGTATAGTCAACAAACTATACCTTGGCGTAACTGACAAAATTGTTGTCATGTGACCTGGAGGTAACAGGTTAGAGCAGGGTAAGGTTGTGTCCAATAGACCCTTGTGGTCCCGGACTTCCCTAGACCCCGTGCATAGCGGAAGCTTAGTGCACCGAGCTGTCTTTTTTGTATAGTCAACAAAAGTGTGCTGTTTCTAGTTATTGGGTTAGCCTCATTGTGGGAACATGCTTTTCTTTTTCAAATGCAATGTTTTTCTCTTTAGGGAGGAACCAAATGGGAGTGTTGGGGGAAATGAGTTGCCATCCATGTGCCCTCAAAGGGGAAAGGTTCAAGAATAGTAAATATGAAAGAGGTAAAGGATGGCTTTGACCCTAGGGAACTGTTCATGTGGGGATGTTGGCCCTTTAGTCTTGGTTTTTGAGTTTATCATGCATTAAACTTCTATACCTCAATGCCCTTAGAGTCGAAAGTCTATCGAAAACAACCTTCCTACCTTCACGAGGTAGGTGTAAGATATGCGTACGCTCTACCCTTTTTAGTCTATATTCCAATGCCTTTTGAGCTGAGGGTCTATCGAAAACAACCTTCCTACCTTCATGAAGTAGGAGTAAGATCTGCGTACACTTTACCCTCTTCAGTCTATACCTCAATGCCTTTTGAGTCGAGAGTCTATTGGAAACAACCTCTCTACCTCTACGAGATCGTAGTAAGGTTTGCGTACACTTATTGTTCTCTAATCTCACATGTGAGATGTGAGATTACATTGAATATGCTATATGTTGTTGTTTTCGACCTTATAATTGAAAAATAGTTATTACTATGGAATTTTAAACTGCATTGGTGAAATTTCAGTGAGCTAGTCAATACTATTAAAAAGTTAAAGAAAAAAAATTAAAGTTTTACACATCAAAAAAGAAAAAGAAAGGAAGAGATTATTAAAAACAAAATTAAAGTTTAACACATCCAACTTGTAAGTCAAGGATTACTTTTCTAATTTTCAAATACTGGTAAGCTTTATTAATTTAAAAATAATAAATGTTTTTTAAAAAAAAGCAGAAGTGGTGGACCCACCACTTGTATTCTAAAACCATCAATAGGGAAAGTAAAATAGTGATTTAAAATATTCTTTTGCTAATTTATAATTTTTTAAATGTTTCTTAAAATTGTGAATTATTATATCACTTGAAATTCCATTTTACCATAATTTCTAAATATTAATAGATAAAATTGTATTTACAAATAGTGGGATTCATTATTTGTGAATATATCGAAATAAATACTTAAGGAAAAAAAGAAGTCATTTTAGCACAATTTGAAGACTTTTATACTATAACGTAAAATCTCTTTTTAGATTTTACCATTTCATATACAATAAATGTTTTTAATGAGAAATTCATTTAGTGATGTCTGGTTCATTAAAGAAAATATTTTCAAAATCTCTGATTGATAATGTTATTATTTATCTTTAACATGGAGTAATTTTTTGTTTTGATTATTATATTATTTGTTGTTCATATTATAATTTTTTTAAAATATTATTTTCAACATAATTTTTTCTCTACAGTATTTTCTTTTTGTACCCCATTTGTTATGTTTTTCTTGAGTCGAGAGTCTTTCGAAAATAATTTCTCTATCCTCACAATAGGGGGATAAAGTTTGCATACGCACTATCCTCCTCAAATTTTATCCGTGATAGTATATTGGGTATGTTATTGTCGTAGCATGAAGTAGTTTTTCTCATATTTGTTTTTGAGATAACCGTCAAAAACACACTTAAAATATCACTCTTTTGCGAATTTTCTGTCCAAACTATCAGACGTTCGTGTTTCTTACATGAATTATCACTAGTTATTTATCAAAACACACCTCGACTAGTATTTCATGGTGCATGGTGTACACTTTTTTTTTTGTTTAAAATGGTGTCAAATGACACACTCCACTCTCATAATTAAAGAAATTAATCAAAAAAATTTGAAAAAGACAATTGTAAAAACAACATATCCGAGTTATCACTTTTTGCGAGTTTTCTATCTGAACTATCAGTTGTTTGCGTTTTTTACCTAAACTAACATTAACTATTTATAAAAATAAACCTCAAAATTAATGAATCAACTACTACATGAACAACATAAGTTTCAAACACTTAATCTAATTAGTTTCGAAGTATATTTTAATAAAACTTGTTAATATTAAACACACGATAGTTCAAATACGAAACCGTAATAAATATTTTTTTTTCATATAAAACATTCAAAGAGTTCCGTTACCAAAAACATATAATCTAATAAATGTTCTTTTTTTGACTTTAATTTTCTCCCATTTAATTAACACACACACACACACAAATAAATAAATACCTTTCACACTGATCTATTAGCGAAACACAGTGTTCGAATTTTCCGGCGGAAAATCGAAGTGCTTCGCCGGAGAAGTTGCCGGCGGCGAGAGTAGTGGTGAAGTGGACCCCACCAATTCCCCCGACACAGTTTTTGTGTGCATATTTATGAGCACGAGATCTCGAAATTCTATAACTGGTTAGCCCCATTTTTCCCTAAAATGAGTCAATTCTCTTTCTTTCATGCATTTTTGTTTTTGGGTTTTGAAGGTAAATAACAAATAACATACCCCCAACCCCACAAAAAAAAAAAAAAAAAAAAAAAAAAAAAAATAAAAAAAAGAGAAAATTTTCAAGATTTGAGCTGGTGTTTTTTGTAGTTGGGTGGGTTTAAATTTTGAGAATTTTGAGGTTAGAAATGCTAAATTTTGAATTTTTGATTTTTGGGTAGGTGTTAAATTTTGATAATTGTAAGGTTAGAAATGCTAAATTTTAAATTTTTGATTTTTGGGTAGGTGTTAAATTTTGATAATTGTAAGGTTAGAAATTGCTAAATTTGGATGTTTTAAGTTTTGGGTAGGTGTTAAATTTTGATAATTTTAAGGTTAGAACTGCTAAATTTGAATGTTTTGGGTTCTGAAGGTAACTAACACAACACCTCCCCCCCCCCCCCCCCTTCTACACACACACACACAGAGGAAAAGAAAGAGAGAAAATTTTCAAGATTTGAACTGGTGTTTTTGTAGCTGGGTCTGGGTAGGTGTTAAATTTTGAGAATTTTGAGGTTAGAAATGCTAAATTTTGATTTTTGATTTTTGGGTAGGTGTTAAATTTTGATAATTTTAAGGTTAGAACTGCTAAATTTAAATTCTATAACAGGTTAGCCCCATTTCCCCCTCATTGAGTCAATTCTCTTTCTTTCATGCATTTTATTTTTCGGTTTTGAAGGTAATTAACACCCCCCCCCCACCCCTACAGAAAAAAAGAGAGAAAATTTTCAAGAATTGAGCTGGTGTTTTTATATTTGGGTGGGTGTTAAATTTTGATAACTTTGAGGTTGAAAATGCTAAATTTTGGATGTTTTAAGTTTTGGGCAGGTGTTAAATTTTGATAATTTTAAAGTTAGAATGCTAAATTTGAATGTTTAAGTGTTTTCATAGCTGGGTGGGTGTTAAATTTTGATAAATTTAAGGTTAGAAATGCTAAATTTTGAATGTTTTAAGTTTTGGGTAGGTGTTAAATTTTGATAATTTTAAGGTTAGAAATGCTAAATTTTCAATTTTTACTTGGATTCTTGAATAATTCTTGTGTGTGTGTGTGTGTGATATATTATGTATATGCCCTTTGAATTCAGCTAGCTGAGTGTTACTGGTGTTTTTCATAGCTGGGTGGGTGTTAAAGTTTGATAAATTTAACGTTAGAAATGCTTAATTTGAATGTTTACTTGGATTCTTGAATAATTCTGAGTGTGTGTATATATATTATGTATATGCCCTTTGAATTCAGCTAGCTGAGTGTTAAAGAACACGCCCGCGCTCCTTTTATTGTGGATTTTGTACTTGGGCGGGTGTTAAAATTTGGACTAATGCCCGTTTATCATTGTTAAAAGTGCTGAGGTTTGAATCTTTTACTTTGACTCTTGAATAATTCTGAGTGTATGTGTGTGTGTATATATATATTGTGTATATGCCCTTTGAATTCAGCTAGCTGAATGTTAAAGAACACACCTGCCCTCCTTTTATTGTGGATTTTGTACTTGGGTGGGTGTTAAAATTTGGACTAATGCTCGTTTATCATGGTTAAAAGTGCTGAAGTTTGAATCTTTACTTTGATTCTTGAATATTATGAGTGTGTACTCTTCATTGGAGGATTCTGATTGTAAAAGTTGTTCTGGGTGTTTCAGTTTGACTTCTGGGATAGACTGGAGGTGGGAATGAAGCAGAAAGGTCATATATTTGATGTTTTTGTGATCCTGGTGTTTCTGCTCTCAGGTATGTCTCTTTATTGATTGATTACTTCTTGCACTTAATGTTATGGTTTTGGTTTTGGTTTTATGTCCTGAAGAGATGTATGTTTTTTCACTATCTACTTGTTTAAAACTATACCTCTTTGTTTATTCTAATACTAGTGGTATAGCATGGACATTGTACTTCTGGCTAGCACATTCATCTCTTGATTTCCTTTTTTTCTTCTTGGGGTTCAGGAGAACACTAAAGCTTGTTAAAACAAGCTAATTGGGTCTTTGAACAATGTGTTTGGAGAAGTTCAACAGCAAAAATATGTTCTCCCTCGAAGCGATTTGCATAAAGTTATCACAC
Organism: Jaltomata sinuosa; assembly: GCA_003996215.1. Taxonomy (NCBI): domain Eukaryota; kingdom Viridiplantae; phylum Streptophyta; class Magnoliopsida; order Solanales; family Solanaceae; genus Jaltomata; species Jaltomata sinuosa. The sequence continues at coordinate 793,868 of QJPP01007239.1, forward strand.
TTCGTGACCCTCGTCAAGTAGACACTTTACCACTGTGACGGTCGTATCACCAAATTCGGATCATTCTGATTTTCGTTGCACCTCCACTTTGTTAGATAGAAAGAAAGCCCTTCATACTCACCCATCCTTGTTATGTCAACCTCCTCAATTGTAGTCTTCAAGTCACGACGCTTGTTAGGTGGTTATCCCGCTAATTGTTTCGTACCTTTCTAGGTCATCAACTCTCTTTCCAATACAGGATATGCCATACATGTATTCCTTCGATTGTTGAACAACTAATCGCAGAATATATGGCGATCATGTAGTTCTTCACACCATCATTCACACTTCCCTACGATTATTACCAAATAGCAGAATTCGAATCACAACTTCACTCAATATATCTTTGAATCACAGTTGCCGTGCAAATGTGGCCAACATGTTCCTTAGACTGGTCTACCTATTCCTTCTCGATAGGTAGACATTCTTGTACTCATGAGACCGGTGAACCATGCCTGATATCAATTTTTTCTTCTTCTGATCAAAACCTGGATGTTTTAAATGTTATCATGATGAGGATGTAAAAAAAATATTTGTGCTTGTGTTTTATGGTTCTGAAGTTTTGCTAGTGAAGCATTATGCATACAATTATATGAAGTTCATAGAGATTTTCTCATAAGCATGTCATGCAGCTCATTTTAGGGCAGTGGGTTTTTATATTTATCTGGAAATTGATAATGTTATTTGGTGCCCAGTTTCTACCATAACAAAGGCAACTGAGAGCAAAGATGGTTTCAAGCGGTGCGAACACATTGTCAAGCAGTGGGCGTCTTCTTCACTTGATTTGGAAGTCAAAGATGACAAACATGTTTTGCAGCACTTGCTCTTTTTTCTTCATGTCCCCAGGACTGGAGGGCGAACATATTTTCATTGGTAAAAATGGTTTCCCTCGATAAATTCCTTTCCCTTTGGCTGAGATAAGGAAAAGAACTGTTTTTACAAATTATTTCATAATATAATCTGCATATTTTTTTGAGAATTAGTAATTTGAATATAATCTGCATATTAGCTAATGGTTATATTGTCCTGTTTGTGCAGTTTCCTTAAAAAGCTTTATGCTAGTTCTATGGAGTGTCCACGTTCGTATGATAAGTTAAGGATTGATCCAAGGTAATAGATTTCTTCATTCTTTATGCATTAATTCGTTTGGCAAATATTGGACATTACTATTTTCAAAGTTGTTAGATGTTCTGTTAGAAGCTATAAGAAGGCCTTTTCCTGGAAGTTAGCGTCTAGTAGTGATGGAGCATCGCCAAAGCAAACTTATAACTTCAGTTGAAATGACAAATTGCATTAAGCATTCCAGTGGAGCCTCTGATAGTGAATACTGATGTTGCTGTCTTAGACTAAGTAAACACTACTGATGATAGGGTCACTTCTATCCATTTGATTATTTGTTGTACTCCTGTTTGTGTATTTTGGAAGTTTAGTGAGTGCATTAAAGGAATCGAAGTTTTTAGCTTTATTGAGAAGAAATAAATGGATTACAACAACAACATACCCAGTGATTTCCCACAAGAAATAAATGGATTGCAAACTTAAATACAGATGTTATAAGGTCTGGTAGTTTGAAAGCATCCAAGGTAGAAGCTATTATATCAATCAGTTTGAAGTGTGCAGGAGCACTGAATCGCTCTGCTTGTACTTCAGCCAGTCTTCCTATTGTAATATATTGAAACGCAGAAACAATTCTGATTAGTACAATTTGTTCTGTCTATTTTCTCCGCTTCCTCTTTTCCTTTTACCTTTTCCATTTCAGGAAATTTATTGATAGTTGCTCTCAATTTTTCTACTTCTCTTTGCTGGTGCAGAAAACCAAAATGCCGCTTGTTGGTTACTCATGACGACTACAGCATGATGTCCAAACTTCACAAGGATGAAACTTCTGTGGTGACGATCCTTAGGAATCCAATTGACCGTGTTTTTAGCACCTACGAGTTTTCCGTGGAGGTAGCAGCCAGGTTCTTGGTGCACCCTAACTTAACATCTGCCACCAAAATGTCTGGACGGCTGCGTGCAAAAAATACAATAAGTACTCTAGATATCTGGCCATGGAAGTATTTGGTCCCTTGGATGAGAGAAGATCTATTTGCTCGAGTATGTCTTTTTAACAGCATCTGTCGATTCATCATCTTGTCCAGTGAGCTTTACTATCTAAGTTTGCCTCTATAGTAACAAATTATAGCATATATATCTAAAAACCTTATTCAACTGCATATATCAACCTGAAAAGCATAATTATCTTATCTAGTTTCCCTTCTTCTTTCTCCAAATGTATGTAGATTCTGCCAATGCCAATATGCTTATCAGATAGTCCCTTACTAGCCCACATTGTCTAATGGGTTCCTTGACTGATCGTTCGTTGCTTCCTTTCCATTTAAAGAAGAAATTATCATTGTTTTCTTTTCGAGCATGTTCCAGTGTAGTCTGTACTGTGTATCAGCCATTCTTGGGGCAGTGATAGTTGCGGATGTCCTGTTTCTCAGACATCTCATCATACTTTGCCCCTCTGTTTAATTTAGACGCTTCTTAGTTGCATTTATTTTGTTGCTGAAGTACCATATGCTTGTGCTAATAATAATATAATATTAGATAATTCCTCATTTTCAAAAAATAATATTAGATAATTCCTCTTCCTAGTGTACAACAACCAGTCCAAAACACATTACCTTGCCTATTAATAGACATTATACGTTTTAACTATGTAAAGGGTAGCCTGGTGCACTAAGCTCCCGATATACGTGGGGTCTGGGGAAGGGCCAAACGACAAGGGTCTTTAGTATGCATCCTTACCCTGCATTTGCTTCAGAGACTGTTTTCACAGCTCGAACCCGTGATCTCCTGGTCACATGGAAGCAACTTTACCATGCCAAGACTCCCCTTCACGTTTCCACTATGTATGAAATCTTTTTCTGATTATATAGGATGCTTATTGCATCCTATCAATTAAAGTCTATTTGTTATTGATAATGATGTCCATCAGTAGACGGAATTGAGATGATTAGTGGAAGTATTCTTATTCTTCTAGCACTGTCGAGGCTATCAACTTTAGAGACTTGCTTTTAAAATAACCAGAAAGAGTGTCAACTTTAGAGAATTTATCATAAAACTAATTCACATAATAGGAACCATATCTCAACGAAATATCAGGATGCAGAACAATTGATGAATTTGTCTTGCATAATCATTAATATGTTGCATATCCTCTGGACTGCAGAGGGACGCAAGAAAACAAAATGGTCATTCTGATGTTACAAGCACTAATCCATATGATACGGAGGAGATGGTGATGCCTCTACATGAGTATATTAACAACCCTATTGCTCGGGACATCGTTCACAATGGAGCCACATTTCAGGTATTGCCTGGTTTTATATTTACAATATGAAACCTTTCGTCCTCCTTTTCTTTTTCTGCATTCTATTGTTTGGAGTTCTACAAGAGCTTAAATTTGGGATCCAACTCGGAGCTTATGGGGACAGGTTGTTCTTCTGCTTGATTGGTTAATTGTTGTTTAACTGGTTACTGGAACTGTGGTTGGGTTCTTTTTCGTTTCATTTTTTTCAGAAGACATTGGCAAACTGAAAGTCTCGACAAAATAGATTATTCAGTTAATGCAGAAAAGCAGAAGTAACAATGATATAAGGCGAGGCTCTTTATCATTTTTTTGGGTGTAGGAGGGCCTCTTTCAAAGAGATTTGAGAAAAAGGGGAAAAAAAACATTATTGTATGCAGGGGCAGTGTTGGATGCTTTTTTTATTTTTTTCTGTTCCCATTATGAAGAGTTTGCGACTGCTCATTTGCATAGGCGGAGCCTGGTTTTGAAGCTTATGGGTCCATTCTAATCTTTTTAAGTTACTGGGTTCTAAATTAATAATCTATACATATTCATTTAGTTGTAGTTGATAAATTTGTACACCCCCGCATCATGCTTCTTTTAGTTGTAGTTGGTAAATTTGTATATTTGTACCCATGCGAGGGTTAATTTTTTATTTTTTTTTGAACATGGTAAATTTGTGTGAGGGGTTAATTATGTATGTAATGTCTGGTTTGGAGAAGTCAAGGATGATAGACTAAGGGTGCTTGTGGCGTCTGTATATTATGTACATAATGTCTAGTTTTCAGAAGTCTTAAGTATGTGAATTCGGGTGCTTGTGACATGTCAAGCTGTTGGTGATTTACAATTCGGTAACCCTGTACAAACTTTATGTTGTTTCTGCGTAATTTGCTTTGGTGCCCACATTAATAATTGTATTTGCTCAGTGTCACAAATAGTATATCACAAAAACCAGAAACGCAGGATCAATTTACCCCAACTTGGCATACGTTGTAGGTTGCATACCATACAGATTTACTGTGATCAGATAATCTAGTAACCCGGAATAAAGAAGTGGCTATTATGTTGATTATACTGCTATACATACAATATCCCTTGCGTCTAACGAGTGGGAAAGCAACAGCATAGTCAAAGTTTAGTTGTTAATTTCTGAAGGATGGGAAGAAAAGGAACACCTGATTCTTTCTTGCTCACAACCCCTCCCACCTCACTGAGGGTCCCTTCTCCCAAACCAAAGGAAAAACTCTTGATGTTGTTTCATCTTCCTGATAGTGTCTAATTTATAGGTCGCAGGACTTACAAACAACTCTTATCTGACAGAGGCACATGACATTCGTCACTGTGTACTGAAGTATCAGTCTCTTGGAGATTATGTGCTTAAGGTTGCAAAGGTAATCAAGCCACGCTAAATTAAGTTTGACTATGTGTAATATACTCTGCTACATCCGCTTCTTGATGATGGTTGGAATTATGGTAGATACTTGTAAATTTTTGCAGAAGAGGTTGGACGATATGTTGTACGTTGGACTCACAGAGAACCACAAAGAATCAGCCACCATGTTTGCAAATGTCGTCGGTACGCAAGCAATTTCACAGTTCACTGGATCAAATTTACATGGAGATCATGCTGCTAAGAACAACTCTGGTCAGTTTAGAAGCTATATAATTTAACTGAATTGATGCCTTGACTAGAAATAATGCCTTTTTTCTTCTAATGGCAGCATATATAGTCAATGGATGAGTATCATTGAACAAACCAAGTGACTCTGCTATACACTTTTTTTCTATATTTGTTGTGGGGTAGGGTGGGGAGGGGGTATTGAACCTGTCACTGAAGCTTCCACCTTACGAGAGGCCAATCTTGGTGGTCCCACTTTTAAAAAAAAACTATTTCTTCATCAAAAATCCAGAATTGGTCAGAATTAGAAGTTGAGTTTTAGAAATGTTTCAAAAGCTGAGTTTATAGAAATGTTTCAACTATTGATTTTTCAAGAATGACACATTTTCTGCTAGAATTTAGTGTTATTCAAGTTGGAATGTAGGACACTTGTTGTAGTTTTGACGGTTGCATCATCTGGTTTTGCACAGAACAGAGCTCTTCACTGCTAGAATCTGATTTTGATACACCTTATCACCAGGTAAGCTCTCTGTCTCTCTTGATATGTAATCATATATCGCCCTATTGGCTTTAAGTGCCTATTCGAATATTAAATTAAGCTGTGGTCCTAATCCTTCATTTTGCCCAAACATCAGAGCAACAGCTCATACCAAAAGCCCAATCAAATCTCATCAGCTGAGCAAGGTGAAGCAACAAAGGAAAATGTAAGCCCATTGCTATGAAGTCCAAGACAATGCGTTTCTGTTCTAACTGCAACATATGAGAACTTCCGAACTGTAACTTTTCTGTCACCATAACAGATGACTGCAGGAAAACTCATGGATGCATATGAGAGCTGCATTTCAAACTTAAGGAATAGCCAGACTGAAAGACGTGTAAATTCTCTAAAGAAAATTCATCCAGCAAATTTTACAAAGGAGGTATTGCAGCCAAACCGTGTTCTGTTTTTCAATCTCCTGCAATTTTCATTTTCCTTGACAAGCGTTAGTGAACTTTTATGTATGAATCCAAGTATATTGTGTTTGCCCATGCAGTTCTACATACTTGGTTTCAAATTTATCAAGGATTCAATCCTCTTATCATCGTAGTTTCAAATTTGATAGGGACGTCGTCAGGTGTCTGAAGCCCTTCTTCAGGAGATCACATCATTAAACCACCTCGACGTGGAGCTTTATAAATATGCTCAGACGATCTTTGCAAATCAACACAAACGCATGTTACTGAACAAGGTTGTCACGGTAAGTGCCCATGTTATCCAGTTAGTTTTCACTATGGTCCATGCCCTTGATGCTGAATGTGATAGATAAATTATTAAGGAAGACCACAAACTTTTGCTTGTAAGTAATAATAATAATCATGTGCATGTTATATGAGTTATTCCCTGTCCGTTTTTCAGTGTATATCTGGCCACGTACTGGTTACAATTGTCTTAGAAGTCACTCTGTTCGTTTTTTTTATCCTCCAGCCAGTTCTTCCCTGTTGTCTTAGTAGTCTATTTTTGCATGTCACTCAGATTCAATTGCATAAGCTTGTTATAATATATAACTACATTGAATCTGGCCTCTAAGAATTGTTATTCACGAAGGGCAGCCTTGGAGCAACAGTAAAGATGTCTCCATGTGACCTTCAGTCTAGTCAGGGATGCTTGTGTCAGGGTAGGCTGCCTACGTCACACCCCCTCGGGGTATGGCCCTTCCCCCGACCCTGCATGAACGTGGCACCACACTGCCCTTTTTTGAGAATCATTATTCACGCAGCAAATATACTGAAGGCGTTCTGCCTGTTGCATTTTCAAGACTAGGACTTTCCTTGTACTTGGTGTTTTCCTATGATCTCTCTCATTTATTCAACATGTCTTTCATCGTTGCATTCACTACATATCGCTAGTGCATGTTAACGTCTCATCCTAAGTAATCATACGTAAGACATGGTTTTCAACGAGAGCATTCTATTTGACAATCTGGTTTATGTTATTTTGCAGAACCAGCTGGACAGTGGTTTCGACGATTCCTATCGTGCATTTTCTTGGGAAGCCATTTCCGTTGGCGTTTTCGTGCTCATTGTGGTTCTATTTGCTGTCCTATATGTAACTGCAAAAAGAAGAACATCTAAACTTAAGTTGTGATATCACCAACATTAATGACCCATAGAAAAAGGTAAAGAAATTGAATAGGAAGATTAAGAAAAAAATAGCTCAGGTATAGCATGTAAGATTGCTCAAGCCTCTCATTAGTGGAGGTAACTACACTCACATGCAATTTTGTGGGGTAAAAGCAAAAGTTTAATGTAAAATTTTATGCTTTTTATATCAGTTTCAGTTCTCTTCTTTGGCAGCTGGTTCTTAGTAGTGTTTTTTCTAATAGTAAGTTGAGTCGAGGGTCTATCGGAAACAACCTTTCTACCTTCACAAGGTAGGGGTAAGACTACGTACATTCTACTCTTCTCAGATTCCGGTTGTGGGATTACATTGGGTATGTTGTTGTAAGTTGTTCCAAGCAAGGGCCAATGAAGAGCCTCAAAGAGAAGCAAATAATGTTTCATTGAAAATCAAACTACTAAAGGGACATGCCAACAATTCTTGAGCCGAGGGTCTATCGGAAACAATCTCTTTACCCTACGAAGGTAAGGGTAAGGTTTGTGTACAGCTGCAATCTCTCCTCAAGTCTCAAATCAAAGCGATATGGCAATAAAATTATAGAAGAGTTTAATACAAAACCAATTAAAGAAGAAAAAATAACTGAAGGGCTTGTTTAGTACGAGGTATAAGGGATAACTAATTTTGGGATTAATTTTAGTATGAGTGTATCACATGTTTGATTGGGATAAAATTGCGGGATAATTCATCTTGAGATTAGTTATTCTGGGATTATAGTGTTAATTGGTTTCACACTGATTTTGGGATAATTAATTTCGAGATAACATGTTCCCAGCCCATGAAAAGGGGGATTAATTTAGTTGTTAAGACACATGACTAGAAAAGTGATGGTATAATTTGAGCACTCAACGGTGTGATCTAGTACAAAGTTATTCAATATCTGTGTTGGTGTGAGAAAACATGCATCTCCTAAAATTAATTGACGTGTACGCAAACTAGCTCGAACACGACAATTATTTTAAAAAAGAAGGTGGTGATACAACTTGCATTTCAAAGTCTTTTCTTTTTCTTTTTCCTCTTTATGAGTGTAATCCTATATATGTCTTGAAATAAAAGAAAAGGGAATTATCTCATCCCTTAGCTTCTACTTCTCCCTTTTCCTTTTAATAAAGTGACTAAACTAATCATAACTCTCAATTGATAAAACCTAGGTCAATATTTTTGGTATAAAATTACATTTTTTTTCTTTTGTTTTTTAATTAGACCAATTCAAACTTATTTCCAAAAAAGTTCACAATTTTTTTAAATTTAATATGAATTTTGTGAATTTATTCTGTATATTATTACGTTAGTTCTATTTATAGCTTGATAAACAAGCATAAATACAATAAATTTGTGACGACTTTTTCATGCATATATTTTGTAGCGTTTATATTCGATATAAGCCAATTTTTTTCCAACACCCATCGAAAGATTTTTCGAGCTATTCTATAATATATTTTTCTGGATCGACAAACATCATGTGCAATTCAATCTCAATTACAAATATTTTCTAAAAACTTATTCCAATAATAATGATTCAAAATATAATAATTAAAAATCATTTCAACAAAGAAAACTGTCCAATCAGCACACAGTAACATTAAACCATGTGCATTATTGTATCAAATTATTAGTTTCAGATTTTTTATATTTTTTATGTGGTCAAAGAAAAATAGAACCCAAAAAGATAAAATTCTTTTAAAGAAATGGAATAGTTACTGTTCTACCCTTTGATGAGATGATGAGAAGGACCATCACCAATTTTTGGACCCCACTCAACAGCTCACCAATTATCAGATACTCACATTTTCACCAATCTTAGGTCCCATATCATCAAAATTATTGAAAAACTTCTTTTTCCGGTGCTCGTATTGAAACCTCGATTAATTTAGAATGTGTATTGCTGGGCTCATTTTGGGGTGACGCTCTTAACATGCTTTTCTCCATACCCAGGGCTCGAACCCGAGACCTCTGAGTAAGAGTGGAGTAGTCACACCACAACTCATGTTGGTAAATTATTGAAAAACTTATTTGTATTCGAGAATAATAATAACATATTCAGTGTAATTTTATAAGTGAAATCTAAGGAGGATAAAGTGTACGCGACCTTACTTCTATCTTTACAAGATAGAGAAGTTTTTTCAATAGATCATCGACTCAAGTAAAACATAAAAAATAATAGAAAAAATTGAGTAAGATCCATCGAAGTGGGTATAGCCTTAACTGGATGTGTTTGGTAATAGGAAAATCTTGAAGGCCATTCTCTCCCCTATCGGGGGAAATGTCAATCATCTCTCTTCTACGAACACTTATTCAGTATTACTAAAATTTATGAATACATCTTTTTCAAATTCGTAAAGTCGAATTTGCAGTTTATCCACAAGTCATAATCAAGGAGTCGCCTTCACCAGATAGGTGGCTATGGTTCATAACGCACTCTTGAAACAACAAATTAATTTGAAGTTACAAGATATATATCTTTCATATGTATATTTATCACTTGTAAACTATAATTAGGAACAATAGTGTTTTTAGTCCTCAATTGTTAATAAATTTTAATTTGAAAAAATTACATAAAAGTGCATGTGACAACCTTACATTGCAAAATATGGCCAACTTTTTAAGCTCTTACAAAATGGCCTAATGTCTATAAAAAAAGAAAAATACTTTACATCCTTAGCTAAATTTTACTCTCTCTCTCTCACACACACAATCCAATCTTCATAGTTGTTCATATTGCTACAACTAATGAACATTTAAAGGAATATGGATCTATAAAATTCGTAGACCAAGCATATAACAAATTTACATTAAAATTTCATAGCTATAGCATGAATATTTTGGATGTTCAGCCATTATCGAAGCTCCAAGCTTCAAAATTTGAAAATTAAATTTTCGCAAATAAGTTTTGCTTCGAGTGGGTATGATTGCAAAAGATTGGTTATGTATTGAGGAGCATAAATGTGAAATTTTGGATGATTTGGTGTAGTTTTTAGGTGTTTTTGGATGAATTTGGTGCTTGAATTTGAGGAAGAAGATGAAGTACGTTTTGTTGTATATATTTGTATACTGTATTGTATATTGTTGTATATACAGTACAATTCTTTTTTATTACAGTGATTTTCTTCTTCCTCTCCATACTATACACACTTATAAAATGTAGATACATTGTTTAAACATTATATATATATAATTATACAATGTATTTACATTGTACAAGTTTGTATAGATTGGGGAGAAAGAAGCAAATCACCAAAATAAAAAGACTGTATTGTATATACAACAATATACAATAATATACAAATATATACATTGTTATACAAAAAAAGTTACTTTACACTTATGACCAAATTCAAATTTAGCTATAAAATATAATGTATTTTTTTGACTATGAAATTGTAATGTATATTTATTAAGTGTACTTTTTTGAAATTATCTCTTTTAATTTTAACTCTTATGATATATGACTCAAGTAGTTTAACTTTTAATTAATAAAAATATGTACCTTTATCCCATTATATAGGAATATGTTATTGGACTTTTTTCTAGATTAATATTACTAGTAACAATATAAATTTAATATAACACATAAATAATTAAATGATTATAATTATGATAAATTTGAGAACATTCACACGAAATAAATCAAAAGTACACATAAGTGATAATATTTATAATTTAATTACTAAAATCAAATATTTTAATTTGATATAATCACCAAGTGTGAGGCAAAGGAACCATATGTCATAATATCACTTATCTCTCCCTCCAAAACAATCACATGATCTGCCCACCATTTTACTTCCCCTTGCTCCTCCACTTCACCCTATCACATTCCATTGTTTCATTAATTTAAGGGAGTGTTTGGTAGGGAGGAAAATGCTTTTTTTGGGGGGGGGGGGGGGGGGGGGGGGGGGGGGAAGGATAAGTTGATTTCTGACTTATTTCTAATTTTTGATAAGTAAACAAAAAAATATTATCTCGAGAATATTTATACGTCATCTAACAAAAAATATATAGATGAGATGACCTGAGTCGATAGTCTATCGAAAACAGTCTCTCTACATTCACAAAGTAAAGGTAAAACTGCATACATACCACCCTTTCCGAACCTCATTATAGAATTACACCAAATTTATTATTGTTATTATTATTGTTGTGAGATGGGATAGAAAGTGGGAGTTTGGGATGGAATGATCAAGTGGTGGGGATTGGATGTGTAAGAAGAAGACAATGAACTTAAAATATTACTTAAGCAACTTATTTTTTGTACTTTCATTAGATCAGAAGTTAATTTTGGAGTGTCGAGAGTCTATCAAATAGTCTCTTTACTCACAAAAATAAAGATAAGATTTGTGTAAAACTATCTTTTCGGACTCCACTTGCAGAATTACAGTCTACATCAGATATATTATTACTCCACTTGTGGACTACATTGGTTAAGTGTCGAGAGTATATCAAAAACAACCTCTCTACTCACAAAAATAGAGATAGATCTACGTACATATTACTTTTCATAGATTTCACTTATAAGATTACACCGAATTTATTATTATTGTTATTATTGTGTTTTCCTCTTTACCAAACACACCCTTATACCACCTTTTTTTGCACCAAAACCTAAACTCTCAAAAAATTGAAATTCCAAAACTCCAAATAAACACCATTCATTCAGACACAAAAAGATTTCAAAAAAAGTTCTTTTATTTTTTTTAAAAAAATTCCTTTTAATAGAATTAATAAAATAAAAAAATAAAAAAATCTATTTGTTTGTTTCCCTCTATCTACATATCCTCTCTTTTTCTTACCCTATCTTTTTGTTTATTCCTCTCCTCTGCCCAAAACCTCTTCTTTTAACTCTTCAATGGCATTCTCAAGGGTTTAAGGGGTTTTTGTTGTTCCTTAGGTAACTATACTTTCTTCTCTACATGCAAAAAATATTTAATTTTTGTACTTTTTTTCTCATACCCATTTCACCATTTTACCTAAAAATTCATCTTTTTAACCAACCCCCCACCCCACCCACCCCAGCTTCTTCAAGCAAAATGGGTTTAAAAATTTGAGTTTTTTTGCTACTTTTTTTTGGTTCAAATGGCTAATTTGGCTTAATGGGTCACTGAAAATGTAGTTTTCTTGAGTTTTTTTGGGAATAATTTTCTCTATTTTTGTTAAAAAAATTGGAGTTTTTTTGGGTATAAGTGGCTAATTTGGCTTAATGGGTCACTGAAAATGCAGTTTTTTTGGGTTAATTTGGGATTAAATTTCTCTATTTGAAGCAAAAATGGGTAAAAAAAGCTTGGAGTTTTTTTGCTACTTTTTTTTTTGGTACAAATGGCTAATTTAGCTTAATGGGTCACTGAAAATGCAGTTTTCTTGATTCCTTTTTGTTAATATGGTGTTAATTTTCTCTATTTTTTGTTATTGAAGCAAAATGGGTAAAAAAATTGGAGTTTTTAAGCTATTTTTTTTGGTACAAATGGCTAATTTGGCTTAATGGGTCACTGAAAATGTAGTTTTCTTGTTAATTTGGGATTAATTTTCTCCATTTTTGTTGCTTTTTTTTGTTAAACCAGCCGACATGTTTAGGGCAAAAGGTTTTTGAGGTTGATGGTACTGTTTAGGAAAGCGACAGATAAAACGTCGTCGTTTTATTAGGAGCAAAATTATTTTTTTTAGATTTTTTTTATTATTGGTGTGTTTTCCTAATTTGGACATAAAGATTCTCTTTATGTAGCAATCCCTTGATTTAATGTATTATTAAGGGATATTAATCTAGCTACAAAATTAGAGGTTTTCCATATATTGCAATTATTTTGATATTTTTTTAAAAAAAATAATTAATTTAATGGGGTATTTTTATTTGTTTAGCATAATTTGATGAAGATTCAGGTCATACTTAGATTCTAATTAGAATCCTATTTTTGGTTAATTTTTAGTACATTTAACCTAATATGTCTCTATTAACTTTATTTCTTAACTACTAAGGTTTTACATAAGTAAAAAAACACGTGTACCCTTTATATGGATTATATTTGAATAGGTAATATAAATCCAAATAAACATTAGTAATCTGCTTACTTAAATAGTGACAGATAATTTTGGAAAAAAAATATAATCTATATGGTGAGTTACATGTATAAATTTTGTGCATGAGTTCTTTTTGAATACTTTTTAGTGGTTAATATCTTTGTTACAACTTTTTCGGTGTTACAAAGTTACAATCTTTTTCTTGTACCTCAGAAGAAGATGACTATGGTTGAACATGGTGGTTATATGGATGGGATACCTACTGGTCCTATTGTTGATGACTTTGATGACATACTCAATTTCTTGGATCTGCCCATGGAAAGTCTGGAAGAAGATGGACTAGGTGTAGAGTGGGATGCTAGTGAGTCTAAGTTTCTTGGACCAATCCCTACGGATGCTCTTATGGGTTTCCCGCCCATGCCTCAAGGCAACATTGGCAATGGTCGGGTGAATGCGGTGGCAAATTCCCATCCTCCTGTAAGCTTTTTAAGTTTTCTTGTAGAGCTTGTGCTTATGTATGAATGCTCTGTGTAGCCATGTGTGTGTTTTCAATTTCTTTTGTGTTGTAAATAAATGTGGGAGTTAGTTACGGGGTTTTAGTTGTTGATTTTTAGTTCTTTATTATGTTGTTGATAATAAGGGTGAACCAGTGTTGTCCAAACGCGCTTAAGCCCTGAAACGAGGATCAAAACACGTTGAGCGCTTCGCCTCGCTTAATGTGCGCTTCAGTGTTGTCATCAAGTCTCTAAGACAAACTTTTCCTCGCGAATGAGCTCTTTCTTCAAGAGGCGACACTAAACAATTTGAAATTTCACTTTATCGTAAAAAAAACAATTTCTTTGTCTATATATTTGTTATTCATACTTATAATTATTAGTGTTGGACTAAACATAAATATTTGTATGTTTTCTCCATTTTGTGCCTTTCCTCATTAAAGCCCAAACTTTATTTGCGTTTTCCGCTTAAAGCCCCAACGGACCTTAGAGCTTTTTGCACTTTTCGCTTTTGATAACACTGGGGTGAACTATGTTTTTGACTTGGAAGTATATAAACCAGGGTCAGTGTCAAAAGTTGAAACTTGGTACTTTTCTTTATTTTTTGAGAATTGGTAACTTGTATTCTTCAGCATTTAAGGATATGTTGGAGACCTTTCAAGACGAGAGAAAAAAAAAAACAGGAAAAAGAGTAAGAAAGTAATACTTACAGGGCTCCTAGAAAGTCTATAAATTGATCAGAGTCCTCTAGTTCTAACTGTTTACACCAAAAAAATAAAGATACAATGCAATTCCATTTGACCTTATGAATGGAATTAGATATTTCTTCAAAATTTCTACTATTCCTCTCCTTCCAGACGGTCCACCAGATGCAATGTGGAATTAGGTTCCACCAAATCTTAGTGCTCCCTGCCTCCTAAACTGTAAATTTGGCTTTACTTGCACATGCGCTGTATCTTCATGTTCCTGCCATGCCTCTATGGATTCCAATTATGAATTCACATATGAAAGCAATGGCATGGAGTGAATTTGGCTTTACTGGCACGTACCCTTTGTCTTCATGTTCCTGCCATGCCTCTACAGTTTTCAATAATGAAAGCAATAGCATGGAGTGAATTCAGCTTTACATGCACATACCTTTTATCTTCTTGTTCCTGCCAATCCTCTACAGTTTTCAATATTGAATTCACATATGAAAGCAATATCATGGAGTGAATTCGGCTTTACTTGCACATACCCTTTATCTTCTTGTTCCTGCCAATCCTCTACAGTTTTCAATAATGAATTCACATATGAAAGCAATTTATCTTCTTGTTCCTGCCAATCCTCTACAGTTTTCAAAAATTCACATATGAAAGCAATAGCATGGAGTGAGTTTGAAATTTACTGGCACATACCCTTTATCTTCTTGTTCCTCCAATCCTCTACAGTTTTTAATTATGCATTCACATATGAAAGCATTGACACTCTTTTTTGGAAATCCTAGGTTTGAGGAACAAAGAACAGCCTATGTAGTGGTATTGTATGACCATGCTTGATTCCTAGAGTAATAAACAATGTAACTCTGTCTTAAGGTGATTGTGTTGCTATTGCCTTTTCTTTTTCTTTCTAATCTGTCCTTTTTCTTTTTTCTGCAAATGTAGTCCTTTGCACTCCCCAAACAGCTGCAGAGAAAAAAAATTCTATTTGTTTCCTTGTTATACACCCGTTCTTGGAAAAACATACTTCTCCTTCTTTCTCTCCTTTTTTTAATTTTGTTTGTTTGTATTTTTCTATTCCTCCTAGTTTCTCATTTGTAAAAGCTTCATGAGTGTAGGCCAGAACCTGTTACATGAAGTTCTGCCTGAAAGATAATATCGAATATACTGAACCAGCTTGCAAAATGTTCCGGGATTGAAAAGGAAGTATGAAATATATATTTAGTTTTGACTTAAATTGGCGCCGTTAAAGAATAATGATATGGTGTACTTATCAAAAAGGGTAAGTGTTCCGATGTAGAAGCTACAATAGAAGATTGGATTACGGGTAGCTGTTCCTTTTTCATCTCTTCTGCTAATGAAAATTTGTTGGTGGAAATTGCTTGCTCCAATCACAATCGTCCAATCCATCATGTGCAATAGTATATGCTGGACGTGTAGTGCTATGATGTACTGTAGGGATTGGCCAGGTATAGAGTTCACCTTGTGAGTATTTTACTTGCTTAAAGTATGAAGTTTGTAATGTGGCTTATATAAGTCAAACTATTATTCTTGCAACTAGTGGCGTTAAGTCACTGTCTGCCATTGGAGCTGACTTATTAATGAATGTTTTTGTAGTTCGGTATGCTCTGATATGCTTTTCCTTGAGCCGAGGGTCTATCGGAAACAACCTCTTTACCTCCCAAGGTAGGGGTAAGGTCTGCGTACACTCTACCCTCCAGACCCCACTTGTGGGATTACACTGGGTATGTTGTTGTTCTTAGAGATTAATGAACCTTAAGTTTCTGGAAAGATTGGGATGGACAGAGTCTGTAAAGATGAAGTTCTTGCGTCTCTCTGGAAACTCCTTTTTCTTCATAACCTATCTGTCATAGGGAGTTTTGATCATTCAATGAAGAGTAACTTGTATGTTTCATATAAGAGGACATTGAACCTTTGTGAAGGCACTCGAATCGCTGACCATAAAGATTAAGAAAAGAGAAGATTATTCTTAAAGCACAGCAGTCTTGTTTCTTTGAAGAAAAAAAATTAATCCATTGCGTTGAAAAGTATTAGAAAGAAATTCGCAGGAAAAAAATCCACCTAATAAAAGCATTCATGAGACCATAGGGTTATGAACTTTTTCTTCACTCACTATTTCATCCGAGTACATAAAAATCTGAAATATTTTCTTGTGGCATATTCATCTGGTGAACCAGTCATGTCTCTATTCTAGGTTTGAACTTATTAAACTAGTTTTAACTTCTAAAAGCTTTATAGCTATTAACATGATAGTTTGCTTTAAGCTGTTCTATGCATCTATTTGTGTTTTTCATAGATGCAGCAGAACATTTTCATCTTGTAAAATTACTTCTGTAAATATGCAAGCCCGTCACGACATGTTCTTCACTGGTTAATGTGCTAAAGTTCAGCTTCTATTCGTGTATTGCATGGGTATTCATGCGGATATTAGAAGTATGGAAAACGGAACTCATGGAACTTCTTAGTTCTTCTGTTTCTCACAGTTTTTGTGTTAAATTCTTGTAATCAACTCTTAAAGAGTCGTAGTATTGCTCCTCCAGTTTCTTGTCCTTCGATTTCTATTACTATTTGTTGATTCCTTGTACCTCGATTATTGTATTGTTTTGTTGTAGCTTCTGTTTGGTTACTATTTGATGTTTTTATTATTATCTGTTGTTTCTTGTACTTTACTTCTTTTTTGGGACTGTTGTTTCTTGAGCTGAAGGCCTATCGGAAACACCCTCTCTACCTCTGAGGTAGGGGTAAGGTCTGCATACACTCTACCCTCCCCAGACCCCACTTTGTGAGACTACAATGGGTATGTTGGTGTTGTAACTCTTAAAGATTGGTAGAGTGCAGAAACTGTTTTTCACGTGTATCACATGAATTCCTAATTTAGTGCTATTCTATCAGATGAAATTTACCGAGGTCCAAGGGACTGGTACATTCCAGACACAGAGCCCGGTTTCAGTTCTTGAAGGCAGCAATTCCTGCTCTGGTGGAAAGAGTATATCCATCAAACATGACACTGTCATTCCCGTACGTCCTCGCTCCAAGCGGGCGCGACCTTCAGCTGTTAATCCTTGGGTTTTGATGGCTCCCATATCTTCTACAAGAGTTGCATCTAAGAAGATTTCTGATGCCAGAAAGGGTAAAGAGAAGAAGAGAAGATTGTCAATGCTATCAGGTGCCAAGGAGTCAATGAAATACTATGTTCAACAGATCAATGATACAGTGCCACAGATATCAGATGTTTCCAAGAAGAAGATAACCTCCACACAACAGTCTAGTTTTGTCAAGAAATGCACACATTGTGAAGTCACAAAGACACCTCAGTGGAGAGAAGGACCACTGGGGCCAAAGACACTATGCAATGCTTGTGGAGTTCGTTACCGTTCAGGACGTCTATTCCCAGAGTATCGACCAGCTGCTAGTCCTACATTTGTTCCATCTGTGCACTCAAACTCTCACAGGAAAGTCGTAGAGATGAGGAAAAAGTCTGTGTATGGAGCAGCTGAAGTTGAGGAACCTCACAAGGTGATCATTGGAAGAAAGAGAGAAGCCTTGCCAGAACCAACTATCGTTGACCCTCCGATGTCACCGGCACCAGAGTTTGTTCCTATGAGTAGTTATTTGTTTGATGTATACTGAAGAGATGATTATACTTTTAGTTAGGAGCTTAATCTAGTTTATTGTTTAATTTTCGATGGGGGCTCGGGTGGTTATGGTGGTATGGTTGCTACTCCTGCTTTAAGAGGTTAATGTACAAATGTTGAATCTTTAGGTGTCTAGGTTAGATATTTGATTGGAGGTTTAGAAGGAAAAGCTTTGAGTCAATGTTAATTTGATGAAGCAGAAGTTCCTCTGATGTAAAAACTGAACTAGATATAGTAAGATGGTTAGGTTTTATTTTTAGCCCCTTGATTTGTCCTTCTATATATTTTTATTGAGTCTTGGTGTCCATGGAGTTGTTGCTTTTGGATTCATGAATTTGCATATTTGCAGCCAATTCTTGATTCATTCAAGGGGATCAGAACAATATTTCTGTCTCTACGAGGTAGTGGTATAAATTGCGTACATTCTATCCTTTCTAGACCACTTGTGGGATTACATTGAGTCTTGGTGTCCATGGAGTTGTAGCTTTTGGATTCATGAATTTGCATATTTGCAGCCAATTCTTGATTCATTCATGGGGATCGGAAACAGTTTCTCTGTTTCTACGAGGTAAGGGTAAGGTTTGCGTACATTCTATTACTCCCATACTCGACTTGTGAGATTACATTCGGTATGCTATTATTATTGTTGTTAAGAGGATTGGGATTGTTGCAAAGTTCAAGTTTTACTAAGCCTCTTGCATGTTCTTGCTTCCTAGTCCACTATTCATGTGCTTATACCTATTCCAAACAAGACAACTCTGCCTTAATCGCAAGCAAGTTCAGGTTGATCAGTTGAGTTCTTATTATTCATATCGCTCCATTTAAACTCGTTGTAGTCCAACAAAGACAAAAAGATATGGAGGAATGAAATAATTATTTTTATACGGGCGATCCAATTAGCTAAGATTATGTTTTAGTTATGTTAGTATATTTAATTTACGTTTAATATTAACTATGAGTTGAACAAAATATGCAAACTATCTTTTTTCGATTTCAATCGTGCCCCGGAACGGGAAATAGGGATTTTCCCATCTTTTCGTATGTTAAGTCCATGAATTTTGGGTGATATGTGCGCCTGGTAGTTGTTTGGCCAAAATTTTTCGTGGGCGCCCGTGACGGCCTATTTAATGGCGCGCGTTGGATAGGAGGGGAAAACGTAGGTTTTTTCTATTTCAAACGTGGCTCGGAACGGGAAATAAGGATTTTTATTTTTTCGTGTGTTATAATCCATAGATTTTGTGTGATATGTGCACCCGACGATTTTTTGCCGAATATTTTGTGGGCGTTCGTGACGACCTATTTAATGGCGTGCGTTGGTTCAGAGGGGTTTTTTTCGATTTCAAACGTGGCCCGGAATGAAAAATAGAGATTTTTCTATTTTTTCGTTAGTTATAGTCCATGAATTTTGTGTGATATATGCGCCCGACGGCTTTTTGGCCAAAACTTTTTGTGGGCATCCGTGACGACCTATTTAATCACGCGTGTTGGTTCTGAGGGGCAAACATAGGTTTTGATTTTAAACGTGGCCCGGAACGAAAAATAGGGATTCTTCCATTTTTCATGTGTTATAGTCCATGAATTTTGTGTCATATGTGCATTCGACGGTTTTTTGGCCGAAATATTTCGTGGGTGTCCATACGACCTATTTAATGGCGCGCATTGGTTCGGAGAGGCAAATGTAGGTTTTTCTTATTTCAAACGTGGCCCGGAATGGGAAATAGGAATTTTTCCATTTTTTCGTGTGTTATAGTCCATAGTCCATTGATTTTGTGTGATATGTGCGTCCGACGACATTTTGGCCAAAATTATTAGTGGGCGTCCGTGACGACCTATTTAATGGCGCGCGTTGGTTCGGAGGGGCAAACGTAGGCTTTTTGGATTTGGCCCAGAACGGGAAATAGAGATCTTTTAGTTTTTTCGTGTGTTATAATCCATAGATTTTGTGTGATATGTGCGTCTGGTGGTATTTTAGCCGAAATATTTCGTGGGC
This sequence comes from Jaltomata sinuosa, assembly GCA_003996215.1. Lineage (NCBI taxonomy): Eukaryota > Viridiplantae > Streptophyta > Magnoliopsida > Solanales > Solanaceae > Jaltomata > Jaltomata sinuosa. The sequence goes on from QJPP01007239.1 coordinate 813,864, forward strand.
ATCCGTGACGACCTATTTAATGGCGCGCGTTGGTTCAGAGGGAAAAACGTGGGCTTTTTGAATTTCAAACGTGGCCCGGAATGAGAAATAGGGATTTTTCAGTTTTTTCGTGTGTTATAGTCTATGGATTTTGTGTGATGTGTGTCCGGCGGTATTTTGACCAAAATTTTTCGTGGGCATCCGTGATGACCTATTTAATGACGCGCACTGGTTCGGAGGGGCAAACGTGGGCTTTTTGAATTTCAAACGTGGCCCGTAACGGAAAATATGGATTTTTCAGTTTTTTCATGTGTTATAGTCCATGGATTTTGTGTGATATGTGTGTCCGGCGGTATTTTGACCAAAATTTTTTGTGGGCATCCGTGACGACCTATTTAATGGCGCGCGTTGGTTCGGAGGGGCAAACGTGGGATTTTTGGATTTCAAATGTGGCCCGGAATGGGAAATAGGGATTTTTTGTATTTTCGTGTGTTATAATCCATGGATTTTATGTGATATGTCCCTCCGACGATATTTTGGCCGAAATTTTTTGTGGGCGCTCGTGATGACCTATTTAATGGCGCGCGTTGGTTCGGAGGGGTAAACGTGGGCTTTTGGGATTTCAAACGTGGCACAGAACGGGAAATAAGAATTTTTTGATTTTTTCGTGTATTATAGTCCATGGATTTTGTGTGATATGTGCGTCTGCCGGTATTTTGGCCGAAATTTTTCGTGGACGTCCGTGACAACCTATTTAATGGCGCGCATTGGTTCGGAGGGGAAAACGTGGCGCGGAATGAGAAATAGGGATTTTTCAGTTTTTTCGTGTGTTTTAGTCCAAGGATTTTGTGTGATATGTGCGTTCGACGGTATTTTGGCTGAATTTTTTTGTTGGCGTTTGACGACCTATTTAATGGCGCACGTTGGTTCGGAGGGGCAAACGTGGCCCTTTTGGATTTCAAACGTGGCCCAAAATGGGAAATAGAGATTTTTCGATTTTTTCGTGTGTTATAGTCCATGGATTTTATGTGATATGTGCGTCTGGCGGTATTTTGGCCAAATTTTTTTGTAGGCGTCCAAGACGACCTATTTAATGGCGCGTGTTGGTTCGGAGGGGCAAACGTGGGCCTTTTGAAAATCAAACGTTGCCCAAAATGGGAAATAGGATTTTTTTTCCCGGTTTTTTGGTGTGTTATAGTCCATGGATTTTGTGTGATATGTGCATTCGGCGGTATATTGGCCAAAATTTTCCGTGGGTGTCCATGACGACTTATTTAATGGCGTGCGTTGATTCGGAGGGGCAAATGTGGGCAAATGTGGGCTTTTTATTCGTATGTTATAGTCAATGAATTTTGTGTGATATGTGCGTTCGGTGGTATTTTGGCTGAAATTTTTCATGGGCGTCCGTGACTACCTATTTAATAGCGCGCGTTAGTTCGGAGGGGCAAACATGGGATTTTTCAGTTTCTTCATGTGATAGTCTATGGATTTTGTGTGATATGTGCGTCCGGTGGTATTTTGGCTGAAAGTTTTTGTGGGCGTCCGTGATAACCTATTTAATGGCGCGCATTAGTTCGTAGGGACAAACGTGGGCCTTTTAGATCTCAAACGTGGGCCTTTTGGATCTCAAACGTGGGCCTTTTGATTCTCAAACGTGGCACGAAATGGGAAATAGAGATTTTATGATTTTTTCGTGTGTTATATTTTGTGTGATATGTGCGTCCGGCGGTATTTTGGCCAAAAATTTTTGTGGGCGTCCGTGACGACCTATTTAATGGCGCGCGTTGGTTCGGAGGGACAAACGTAGGATTTTTGGATTTCAAACGTGGCACGGAATGAGAAATAGAAATTTTTTAGTTTTTTCGTATTTTATAGTCCATGGATTTTGAGTGATATATGCGTCCGGTGGTATTTTAGCCAAAAAATTTTGTGGTCGTCTGTGATGACCTATTTAATGGCGCGCATTGGTTCGGAGGGACAAATGTGGGCTTTTTGGATCTCAAACGTAGCCTGAAATGAGAAATAGGAATTTTTTAATTTTTTCGTGTGTTATAATCCATGGATTTTGTGTGATATGTGCGTCCGACGGTATTTTGGCCGAAATTTATCGTGGGCGTCCATGACGACCTATTTAATGGTGCACGTTGGTCTGGAGGGGCAAACGTGGCCCAGAATGGGAAATATGAATTTTTCAGTTTTTTCGTGTGTTATAGTCCATGGATTTTGTGTGATATGTGCGTCCGGCGGTATTTTGACCGAAAGTTTTCTTGGGCATCCGTGACGACTTATTTAATGGCGCGCGTTCAGTAGCAACAAACGGAGCCAAAATAACGAGAAAACTATACCACGATGATGAGCTCGCGATGTAGAGCAACTTCCGTTAAACTTCTGAATTGAAAGCATCAAAGTCCATGGAGAATTTAGGTGCTTTCCCTATGATTTTCAGTAGATTTTGGGTGAAAGAAATGAGTTAAAACGAAGGAGAAATCAGCTCTTAATAAGCAAAACCGACTTAGGATAGGGCCCCCACTTTGACGTGCCTTCTTGTGCAGTCTCGCGAAAATGAGAATATCTCTCTATTCTGAAGTCGTATGGACGAAATGTTTAGTGAGTTGGAAACTAGACTCGTAGACCTTCGATTTGGTATATTAAGGGCCCACACTAATTCTTTATAGATTGGGAGAAACACCCCAAGACATTTAACCCAAATTTAAAGAGAATTCCTTAAAGGAATTTACAATAACTTTTTTCGACTTTTGTTTCGCAACTAGCTTGAATTCAAAACTTATCATACGATCATTTTGCGATTATAATACCTCATAAAACATCCTTCTTAGTGTATTATCGCCATCTCAGGCAACTACTAGGACACATAAACACAAACAAAGAGTCATCTCCCTTATTTTTCAACTAAACAAAAATCCTTCCTTAGCACATACCAAACCTTACAAATCCTTTCTCGAATAAGAACCTGAAGCCATTACCTTATTTCTCATAGCTACACGTCAAATTCAATAATGCAGAAGAAGAATGGGTCAAATGCCCAACTCACCCAAAATGCTTACGAGTACAACCCAACCACGAGGTTACGATCAACACTTAGTCGAAAGTCCTAAAGTCAAAACCCAGTCACGATGCCAATATCAAGAGCTCATCCAAAGAACTATGATCAGGATTCGTTCCAATTGGAGCTGGGGATACAACAAAACACCCAACGGACCAGGAACTAGAGGAGACTATGGGAACAACCTACATACCTGCCAACCTCCTAGACTAATCAACAAAGAGGATCGACTCTGAACAGTCGGGAGGCCAAACCGATCTATGCACACTAGCATAACCAATATCTCCCAACTAAGGTAAAATCTCAACTCTGGCCCAACTATCGGTAATACACCAAACCATCACACGGATCTCTAGCCATACTAGATAATGGCCTAGGCAACAACCATCTAGGACAGCTCAACAAGGGCAACTCAACCACAAGTCCAGAATCACAATGAAACAGGGATAACCCAACTAGAAACAGACTAATAAGAACTACCCATGAGCTACAACTCCGGTAAAACACCTTTCAAGGCTAACTTACCCCCATCCACTACTAAAGAATAAACTACCAATAAAATAACATATCGATACTATAATTCGAGTAGCCAAACAACTTAAACAAGTAGCATGTAGGCATATAAGCAAATAAACGACAGAAGGGATAGAATCACAATGCGAGCAGGACTATCACAAGTCGAAGGTAGCGAAAGCCTAACCTGGAGCAACGATATCAGGAAACTTTACCTCTGGCCCACTAAGAGGAGCATCAAGCTGACGGGATCTAACTCTGGACTGAGTAGTCGAAATTGAAGGCCCAACCGGACCTCGTCGGGGACAAGCTCTATAAAGGTGACCAGTCTCTCCACAATGATAACAACCAGACTGTCCGGGATACACAATCATGGGGAAATTCCTAGTATAGTTCCCACGCTCACCACACCGAAAATAGCCTCTACCAGATGAAGTCCGACGGGAAAATCTTGCCTCATACTCCAATACCGACAGACAACCCTGCTGAAGAACTGGAAGCTCAACCCTAACTGAAGCACCACTCACAGAACCAGGTACTAAAACACTCACCGGAGGACTCAGGCTCCTAGCCACGGTGTCTTGAAGCGCTGAGGTCGCTATAAATCCAATCGGAGGCTGGACCGACCCCACACCCCCTATATGGTGCGATAAACCCTCACTCTGAAGTCCTGGCACTGACGAAAGCACTAAAGCAACAGGCACAGAAGCCTCGACACCAACCGCTATCGCACTCGTCTGAGGCATCTGAGAATGAATGAACAACCAAAGTTTTAGAAGTCAATAAAGCCAGGAACGCACGATAAGGAGTCAAGAAGATGAAACTTTTCCTAACAATGCCCTGTAGCCTCCCACAGATAGGATACGAACGTCATCATATCGATCTGCGAGACTTTACTTAGTCACTTACTTCTGTACCACGACACCGGTGAACCTAAAGCTCTGATACCAAGCTGTCACGACCCAATTTCTTAGGTCATGATAACACCTACAGCCCCCCAGTAGGCGAACCAATTCATGTAGCCCAGAGTGGTTAGTAATGGGCTACTACCTAACCAAAACGCACCTGCAAGCAGAATTAAGCGGAAGCAGAATATAAAGATAAGACAATGCGGAAGCAATTTACCCGAATATATACATAATGAATCTACACCAACCCCAGGACTTGGTATCGATAGTACAGAAGCTTCTAATAAAATACAAGTGCTAGAAGTAACAAAATGATAAGTACAATTGTCTCCAAATATACAAAGAGTAACAGTACAAAAGATGAGATGTGGTTAAGCCCCGACCGTCAGGCGCTCACCCTAGTCTCGATTATCCACAAAATCTTCACGAATCTCCAACTCAATTAACGGTGAGAACTCAACCAATATCTGCACAGAAAGTGCAGAAGTATAGTATGAGCACCAAAACAACGGGTACTCAGTAGGCATCATCGGCCGACTGAGCGCATATAAGATATAAAAATAGTAAGTAACAGATAGCAAGAAAGCAGTCACTAAAGCAATAAGCAAGGCACAAGGAGCTAGCATAGATCATCCATAACCAAGAGCTACAAGTAACACATGCTAGCACAGAGATACAATTACACAAAATTACAGGTGAAGGAAAGGAGAACGCACATGGAGTCCTTGCACAATAATATAAATAAGTAGAGAGAGAGTTGAGAATATGGCGGTATACCGGTAACCTCAAGTAAAAAGGAAAGGACGGAAAGCAGTCTAACATACTCAAAATTGAATCAACAAGTACAAGGAAATCATAACACCAATCCAATCACATGATAGCATAACCTGGGAATCACCTCACAAGTACAATCCTAGGTTGAAATAACTAGACCACAATAACCGAGAGATACCACTCAACTTCCCACAAGAATAGAACCAAAATCTCACACTCTGCTCAGAAGGCCACACAAAAGTGCCTCAATAAGATAGGACTCCCTAGCCCTCTCAATAATCAGACATCCCTCAACAAAAGCCTCAACAGGTTAACCATCACTAATATTTCGCTAACTGAGTGCCAAGACAAGCTCTAAATAAATTTAGGAGTAAATATAGTCTACCTACAGTCCCAACAGCCACCCATACAATCGAGGAACGCAATCAAGTGAAAACAAACCCTCCGGCCGCCTATACAACCAGAGAGTACACTGACACACAGAAAACAAGGGTGGAATTCGAGTGAAATATGCATGATGATGATATGATGGAACCGGTAATAGTACCTCTGTATACACCTCCCCCGGCACGCCCGGCATACCGGCAGGAGGACCCATGGTGGGCCGCGCCCGCTATACCTCATCCTACACCATATACCCCTCCTCCGGCACGCTCGGCCCTTTGGCCAGGTCCTGGAACGGCAGGGCCCATGGAGGTCCCCGACCCCATACAGTAACAACTATAAAATCTCAGAGAATCAGAACCTCGAAGTACATGCCCGGGATCAAATCAGGTCTAAAATAGTAGTAGTAATCTCAAAAGACCCTCTCAAAGGGTGCCCGAAGTAACACTCGGGTCTAAATCAGTGATCAAAGTGTCAGTAACCCTCTCCAAAGGCGCTCGGGCATAACCGGGTCTAAAACTGTAGTAAATCAAGTCTAGTGCTCCACCATGCAGAGACTAGTATCAGTAATAAAATCAAGTCTGGTGCTATGCCCCGCAGAGACTAGTATCAGTAATAAAATCAAGTTTGGTTGCTCTGCCCAACAGAGACTAGTATCAGTAATAAAATCAAGTCTGGTGCTCAGTCCTGCAGAGACTAGTATCAGTAATAAAATCAAGTCTGGTGCTCTGCCCCGCAGAGACTAGTATCAGTAATAAAATTAAGTCTGGTGCTCTGCTCCACAGAGACTAATACCAGTAATAAAATCAGTGCGAAAACATCCAAAACCCCCCATTTCTATAATCAACAGTACCAAAAACCGCCCCCCGGGGCCATGCAAATTTAGTAAACTATTTGTAGTGGCTCGCAGCCAAAATGTAGTAAAACATGTAGGGAAAAACCTTTTTCATGGATGATATGCTCGCATACAAATATAAAAGTAGCCCAATGGCTCATAACAACTCCTATCAGCCCTGCACAGGCCCAACAGCAGACATAACCAGCCTAAAAGGATCATCTCTATGTTTGGGTCTCGCGGACATTCCCCAAATAATCCACCATCTATGTTCCAGTACAAGGCCACACAGGACCACAAGGGTAATATACAATACTACGCGAATACTACAAGCAATGTATGAATTAAGGGAAGAACAAGGCAGACAAGGTATGGGGAACCAGCCTATAACAACCCACCCAAGGATGTTAATTAATGCAGTTATAGCCTATATACGCAGAGTCTAGGTAGGGGAAGCCATAACCTACCTGTCATACGATGACTAGCTGTGGAAACGGCGGCGTCCAGGATCGAACTACTCTGGGAAGCTCCGAATCACACAAAAAATACTTTCAACTGAAGCCCCAAAGGCATCTCTATAAAGCCTGACCAACCAAAGTAATGGAACAATTGCTAGAATCGACAAGGCTACAAGAACGAGCCATAACCAATTGATAAGGTGTTAATGTCCCACTCGCGACCAGCCAACTCCAAAGTATAAAATAAGACCAATAACAATAAGAAATGGCAGCTAAATCCAACAACAATATGCAACCCACATCTCAAAGAAGCGACGAGCTCCCGAGGCACTATTTAAAGGCGTACTTCATGTCATTCAATCCAATAACCATCGTCCGTGACTCCAATAAGAATCATACAAATCCTCAGTACCTCCAACACTGTAACACCATCAACATACAAAAATAACAATCCAATTTAATATGACAAAGGGGCTGCACGGAGCCACAGATCCAAAATACCACTTCGTGGCTCAGAAATGTACAAAACGATACTAGAACATGAAATTACGAAGGAGGGTCATAGGAGGAAGGTTTCCTCGACAAAAAGCTTTGAAATTCCAAGCTAAACATGCTGTTATAAGGTCCCACCACGAGCTGTAACAATATACGGCAAGAAAACACGACAAACTTGCCGATAACAGTAAGTTCTCCTCGGAATTGATTCTAAAGCTCAAATTAAGAATGAGTCGAGGATTTAGAACTCTTACCTTCCGATAATCAAATGATAACACTATATAAATATCAGTTCCATGAACTTCCTCCTTGAAGTAGCAACAAACGGAGCCAAAATGACGAGAAAACTATACCACGACGATGAGCTCGCGATGTAGAGCAACTTTTGTTAAACTTCCGAATTGAAAGCATCAAAGTCCATGGAGAATTTAGGGGCTTTCCCTATGATTTTCAGTAGATTTTGGGTGAAAGGAATGAGTTAAAACGAAGGAGAAATCAGCTTTTAATAAGCAAAACCGACTTAGGATAGGGGGCCCACTTTGACGTGCCTGCTTGTGCAGTCTTGCAAAAACGCGAATATCTCTCTATCCTGAAGCCGTATGGATGAACGGTTTAGTGCGTTGGAAATTAGACTCGTAGATATTCGATTTGGTATATTAGGGACCCATTAATTCTTTATAGATTGGGAGAAACACCCCAAGACATTTAACCCAAATTTAAAGATAATTCCTTACAAGAATTTACAATAACTTTTTCCGACTTTTGTTTCGCAACTAGCTTGATTTTAAAACTTATCATACGACCATTTTGCGATTATAATACCTTATAACACATCCTTATTAGTGTATTAGACACGATTAATCTTACCTCAAAAGTACGGGTTAATTTAAACCTTCCAAACGGGCGAGGTGTTACACGAGGCATTTCTTTAACTCGAACTTTTGTGTAAGGGATTCCTTTGACCTAGAACCGTGGTTTAATTCTTTGATATTACCAAGAATGTTAACTGAAGTCAACGAT